>CM067063.1:11342932-11942932 GCA_033980235.1 Diadema setosum | reverse complement strand
ATACACTTGCACAAGTCACAGAAACAGTAACTTGTTGTTTGTCGTTGTTATCTTTAACTGATGTGTACGTGTTCGTCTATGCATGACCATTTTTTTTTGTCAGAAAATACAATTATACTTTTTGTTATTTTTCACTTTTTTGTTGTTTTTTCTTCATTTACTAACTAACGTACATGTTGTCTTGAATAGAGGCGATTTTATGTGGACTCTCTTCACTGATATTCGAATACCTTCTCTATTCACCCTCTTACATGACCCATTTCCTCTGACTCGAACCTGCCGGCGGCTGTCTATTAAGCCTCATCAGGTTGAGTAACATTTCCTCGATTTCCCCCTGTCTGTCTCCCCTCCCCCCCCCCAAAAAAATAAATAAATAAAAAATAAAACACACATGTATACACACAAACATCTACCACGTGTAGATATACCCCTAGTTATTTCTTGCGTGTATATACATATATACATGTATGTGTACATATATATATATATATATATATATATATATATATATATATATGTATATATATATATATATATATATATATATATATATGATATTTGCATGTTTCTCTGTTTCTAATTCTTTTTCAGGTCTCTCTCGTGAGCTGCCCTTTGCGGTGAGACAAATTCGTTTAAGCCCGCGAGCCCCCTTCGTCTATCTGTCATCGGCTGCTGCCAGGAGCTGCAGCTCCTGCCTGCATGTTGCTGAGCACAGGTACCAATGAGACGGTTCTCCCACAAAAGGATGTCCTCTTACACGGACCTTTACGCCATGAGATTCTAAACCTGGCCTGCATCTCTTGTCTAATGACCCTGATGCAAAGCGGATCTTCACACCATCAACAGCTCCGATCTTACCCGGACATTTGATTTGGTGGTTTAAATTAGTTAGGTCATGGCAACAAGCCGGTAACTAGCCCTGCTTTTTACCATATTTTTGGTTTGTAATCGCTGATGTTGATACCGTTGGGCATTTATTGCAGATGATTTGTTTGTTACTCTTTTTTTCTGTATGTTACGTGTTTCATGCTAGCTCTTATCATTGACATTCTTCTTTTTGTTGACTAATTTTGTATTGCACATTTTCAGCATACCTGTGAAACTTTCTGGACCCGCCATACACTTCGTAGTGATATGTATACTTCTGAAACTACAATACACAACGTGCCCTGTGTGTGCTTCGTATGATATTCATAAATCAACTGCATTTTCTCCAAGAAAATACATAAGGTAAAATAAATGTATTTTACTTGAATACGTTACTCTTTTTTGTACAGGTATTACGTAGGTGAGGATAATCTATTTGTTAAGTTACAATAAAAACAGATTTACCTTTCCAAGGTTTTATAATTATATCATGATAATTGAAATTATTGGTTAGAATACAATATGAGTGATTATACGCGGAAGTCGGTCTGATTATCTTATTATCTTGAGATCATTAGTGTCCATTAGCAAACCATGACGCTGAAGAAGATTATATTTACAAAAGGGATTCCATATGTTTATTCAAAGGGAATATTGAGAAGATTTTGGACATGTTTTGGTTTTATTGTTTTTTTGTTTTGTTTTGTTTTGTTTTGTTTTACTCTGATGACGAGCACAAAATATAGCCATTTGTTGCTGAAATGAACGCATTGTATTTGCCACCGAATTCAAAACATCATTGTCAATATACTACCTAGCATAATCAGATAACCCCTAAAAGTCATATCCATACACATGAGTTTGGAATCTTAAAAAAAAAAAGATTTTGAGATCTCTGAATATTTTTTAGTTGTTCAGAAATTTAGAAGGAAAAATAACTTGATCAGTCGCATAAAACGTATTACACTTTCTAATATGGACATAGCGTGTTGCTTTTAAAAACAACACGCTACACGTAATTGCTCATTTTAAAGACTTGTTCTCTTGCTGTAAAGACGCATGGAAAATAAGCCTATAAACAAAAACATAAGGCACAAAGTTCACGTAAACGAGCAGAATTAGTAACGGTTAAGGCTGATAAGCCATAGTTAGCCCGTCTCCCTGCCAATTAACCCCCTGTCTGTCTAAATGAACGGTATTGCTTCTGGCGTCAGTGATCAGTTTTCTCTTCCAGTACGTTGTACTGTGTGGTTTTTTTTTTCTCTCTCCCTGCCGCGGTTCCATTTTATCATCCTTCTGTCTCATTTACTGTACACTTGTCTACATTTTTTTTTTTTTATCAATCTCTATCTGTCCAGCTGTCTTGCTGTCTTCTGCAGCACTCTATAATCAATAACAGTTCATGTACTACGCTAAGCTCATTTTGCCCTTTTCCTGACATGCGCGAATAATTTCTCCATCCAGCGCTGTGGAGCCTTGATCGACTGTCTTGATTGGTATTTGATTCCCATGAAAGGAACATCACTTTAATAACAAGAGCAGCTAATCCCATCAGGGTTTTCAACGTAGGTAATACATGCGTCAACCATTTGTTGTCATTGGTATTTTTCGCAAGATATTTTTTTTTTCATATCAGACGTCAATTTCCTCTTGGCATACATATGTAATCTAATAAACCGTTGGCATTCAAGATGACAGGTTTGCTTGAGATCAAAGACCTTGGTCCAGCACGGAGTTCTTCTTTAGCCAATCTCTCTCTCTCTCTTTCTCTCTCTTTTTGTCCTTCTGTCTCCTTGTATATATCTCTCTCCCCTCTCTCTGCTATTATGAGACTATTCTTCAGCCTTCCACAGGTTGCGAAGACCCCGCGTTTGGAGCACTCCAGACCCACTTTCCCTTCTTCCCTCGAAAATTGACGGCGGATATCAGCTTCCATTCCTGTGCCTGAGTCTTGTTTGCTTTCAGGGACAGGTTGTTATTTGTTGCTATAAAATAATGTCCTTGAGAAAAGGGTTGATGGACGCAAGATGTATCAACGTGCATCTGCTTAAGCTGAAGAAAGAAAACAAGCTATAGCTTGATGAAGCAAGCAAGTATGATATGATTATTCGCACTGCCTGCTGATTGAAGAATGCGTACACTCTAGCTTCCACATCCCTGCTAGAGCGTACACCGGCTCCACCGTACCACATGGTGTATTCGACCTTTAATCCGTAGCTTTGGGAACCTAGTTTAATATGTACAAAGTTGATAGAGATTCCAGACTTTCGTAGGGAACAGGTTAATCACACAGTAAAACCTATCTTATGCTAAGTATCAACGCTCTGCTCACACTGTTCCGTATTATCTTCGTAGCCCAGACGATGCCTGGCCTGACAGCACTTTACGGTAAACGAAACTAACGCACACATGTATATAAATAGTATGATAGAGAACCTCAAGCATTAAATAACATGCACCATCTTTGATCTGGGAAGTCAGGTTTTCATTAAAATAAACACATGGGTATGTAAATCGTTTCAAGATGAAAGACCTCATGGTTCAATTAGGGCTCAATGACTTGATTACAATTAACAAAAACTGAAAAGTGAACGATATCATTCACTAATATTTAGTGAATGTTGGAATGTTATGAACATTTGACATGTGCGTTCAAATCAGGTGAAGATATGAAGATAACCGAATCCGCATGAGCCCGACTGATCTGTGCAAGAGACTTTAAAAAGTCACGATTATCATTACTGTTGTTATTGATAATACCATTATAACTGTTTTCATAGTCGTCATCGTCACCATCCTAATGAGCAGCAGTATAGAAGGATTAACCCTTTCCATGCAAATGAGTCAAAATAATGTGCATAATTTCACACATTTCACACACTGACCTATGGACAGGAAATTAACGCGGCACGCAGAGGATTAATAATCCACACTGAGTGAGTTTTAGGAGTTGTGGTGGCTCAGTGGTTAAGACCACGAACTATGGATCACGAGGTCTCTGATTCGAGATCCCCTATAGCTGCAGGGGTTGTGCCCTTAATAGACAAGGCACTTTACCGCACATAATCTTAGTCCTTCTTCCGGGGGAATCTAAAAGCCATCGATCACGTGGTTGTTTGCTTGAAGGGGATGTCTAGTAACTGATCAGTGGGAATCAGTGGGAATGCTGGGGGATGATTGTTCCAATCCTTGTGAGATTCATTTAAGAGTATATTATATACCTATTGTTGAGTGAAAATTATTTGCTTCAGAATGGTCTCATATTCAAGTAATGTGCAGTTCAGTGTTTCCAGGTTAGCATGCCTGTACAGTGACGGGGCGATCGTTAACGGCCGTTAACGATCGCCCCGTCACTGTACAGTCACAAGGATTGGAACAATCATCGCCCAGCATTCCCACTGATTCCCACTGATCAATTACTAGTCATCCCCTTTAAAGGCGTCGATCGCTTCCTAAGCTTCGCGGTCACGAATAAACAAATCATTTTGAATACCACCAATATTATTGAACAAATGGTTGTAGAATAATCTCCAATGAGGATTGCAAAAGAAGTCCGTGATATACGTGCTTGACAACATGGCGTACAATTATGTAGACTCACACAAAATCATCGTACCATCACATGACTAAAAAGGAACCCTAATAATCAAGGAGCCAAAGTAATAACTTATTGATAAGTAAAGTGGGTACCTCATTGGCCTGGAGACTAGGCAGCCACCTGGTGGCAACTCGAGTCTCCGTGACATCTATAATGCCTCTAGAGAAATGCAGAAAATCAAACATTTTAGATTTTTCGAGACTTTTTTCAGTTTCAAGCGGATCTCGGTGACGTCTAAGCGACGTCTCCAAGAAGTGCTGGTGATCAAGGAGCCTGAAAAGACGTGCATTGCGGCGTCGATGCGGCGGAGGCTCCGGGAAGCTGCTTCACCTATTTTAGAGACCATGTGACTGAGTGCATGTTAGCATCATCGAATCGCTTTAATAACGCCTGGTCCATGGCAAGTAAAGTACATCACGGTCAAGATCTTCATAATTAATTGGTACTTGTTCTAGGTACTGCTGCTGATCCTTGTACTGATTTGGAAGAGGTTTCACCATCTTGTGTTACCAAGGAACACCTCCAACTCCAGAGTAGTACTGTCATGTTGAATCCACCATGCCACCCATAGGCAGTTGTAGGGACGGCTAGGCAAAAAGAAGCTGGATAAAGCTGCAGTTGTAGCAGGTGCAGCGCCGTTTGTGGATGCTGAAGCAGCAGCGAATTGTTGCTAGAGGAGATGAGGAAGATGCTTCCTGCGGCGGTCATACCTGAAAATAATCTTGGTTGTCACCTTAGCTGGAGATGTCTCGGATGTCGCCCTACAAATGGGACGCCTTGGCGAAAGCTCAAGCCTTTTAGGGTCTCTCGAGTTTCCCGAGTCGCTGCGGCATCTCTTAGCGATATACCCTAGTGACAGTAAAGTACTATTTACTGCCTTCTCCCCTGCCACGTTCCGACGTCTTGATCGTTCTGAGTTTTTGTGTTTCTCCACCCTGGAGATGCTCTGTACATCATTGTAACTTTAATAGTGGAGAGGAACACAGAGAATGAGACAGAGTGGAAAAGGTCAGAGATACCTCTTAGATATATACAAGTTGTACTTCTATTTGCAATTAAAAAGTAGACGTTATAAATTGAATTCATTGAGAGCACGTTATTTTTTTTTCTGTCAACGTATTCCATCAAGACGTTGTTCGCATGTACAACTTGCAATAAACTTGAAAGCTAAATTAATATGTCGGGTTTTTTTTTTCGGGGTATAAGGGAATTTAAATTGTTGAAATATCTCACTTGATTCTAAACAAAAACAAAAAAGACACAATGCCTTCATAAACTTTCTTTCTTTCTGTCTTTTTCCTGGAAGACTAATATTACTTCGACTCAACTCTTTTTACTTGAAACACAAACGTGTGAACACCTACTTCAGACTCTCTTAAACTTTAGAAATGTTTAATGCAGATGGATGCATGTTGAAGCATGTCTCAAACAAATGATAGAGAGAGTAAAAAGAGAATGAAAGGAGATGATGTGCTCAGAGTATACTGATTTTATGTTTGAAAATGAGACAAGAACAAAATAGTCCACACAGCCTTAAACAGATACGAGTTAAGTTATTTTCATCTAAGAAATGACCTTAGAAGTTATCTATACTTTCCCTTTCCTTCCAAGTATTAAAAAAAAAAGAAACTGAAGATACAAGAGCTCTTATAGCTGACCCTGGGACATCCTTCGTCTTCTCCTCTTCCTTTCCTTCCTGGAGGATATCAAGCTAAGATTTACGTCTTAGCAAGTATATAGGGGCATCTGTCTCTGTCAACTCGCTTGGTTTCCGCCGATCTGAATCGGAGTTCGATTGCAAAGGAGGCACATGGGGATATCCCCATAACAGGTGGATGGAGGATGGGAGGGGTTTTTTTAGGGAGGGTTGGTTGAGAACAAAATTGGCATTAACCTAACCTCCTGGCTTAATACAGTATTGGAGTAGGTGAGGCCAAGTTTCCTCTTTACTGAGGCTGTTGACTCTTCAACAGGAAACTCGGAGGTGGACAATGTCCCTCTTAGCCTAGGAAAATAGGTATATAGCTGAGCGGGAGTGGATGAGGTAGGAAGGAACGAGGGGAAATAGGACCACGCCCCTCTGGCAGAGCAGTGTTAGGACTGTAGAAGCTAAGCTGAGTATGTTAGACTTATTTCAATGTGCTCTTATTGCTTATTAACATCACTTGTTGTCATTGATCATTTCGAAACTTCTACATAGGAGTCAACCTTCCAGGTGTGAATACAAACTTTTAATCATTATTCAACAGATTGATGGCTGCATCAACACCTACGGCAGTGATGGTCCTATATGGAATACTGTTCTTTTTCTTTCTTTTATCAAGGTTATTGTGAAACATTGTCACCATGAAAATGATCATGATCATTGTGAGCACAATATCTCCGAAAAAAAAAAATACACGCACGTATGATAGACTCATGCCTTTTTACAGACACTTACGCTCTATTATGATAAGTGCCGATCCTTCTTTTTTCCTCTGGCTATTGTTTTTCTTCTTCTTCTTCTACCCGTACGTCATCGTGATCTTTATTTACCTTTGCCCTTATACGGTTGCATCATCATATTAGATAGTATGACAGTCCTGTGTAATAAAAATAGGGTGATAATAATGGCAGGGCCCTCTGATAGAGCAGTGGCAAAACTGAAGAGGCGCTATCCTGGGTAAATACCACCTTATTAATATCATTATTATAATTATTATAATTATTATCATTATTATTATTATTATTATTATTATTATTATTATTATTATTATCATTATTATCATTATTATTAGTAGTAGTAGTAGTATCATAGAGAATATACCTTTGCAACTGATTGACAAATTGCCCTACATCGACGTAAATAGAGAATATACCTGTATGTTACTGTTTGCAGTACTATTTGTCATCATTATCGTGAAAGTTGAAGTCAGCTATCATAATTAGTGTTTTTGACATGATTGCTGTCATGAGACTGTCTGTACTGCGCGCTACTTCATTTTGCTTTTTATACTTACATAAAAATTGATTCAGTCTATCTTTCTCAAGTTTTATACCACACATGAAAGGTGATTCATAATGACATCCTGAATGACAGTGCCTATGTAGTGCTTTAGTAGTTCACGGCAATTTATATTCGTACGTTTCTTGGGAAATCATCTGGGGCAATATAGGGCCAAAAATAACAAAAACCTGTTAATGTTTACCATGCCAAAGTCATGTGCAGTATTACAGGAGCCCTCGGCAAGGCAAATCGTATTTAGGCGCGCTATTTTAGGGAGGCTGACCCGTCACAGGGCATTATCAAGATGGCGCCGGGCACACGGGACAAAGCGTGGACTCCTATCACAACATACAGGGTGCTGGGCCATTGTTCGGAGAATTCTGAAGGAGAATATAACGGGCTATAAATAGCCCGCGATAATATTTTTGTGGCGGGAAGAGTGGATAATGTGCATATCCCTGTGAGGATTCCTTCCTATCCCATCTCAACCGTCTGCTCATCGTTTGGTACGTCTGCTCATCGTCTCGTGTTTGTCTTATGCAAGTTTCACCGTTTGTCGTTCTACCTGCATTTTAAAGTTTCTGCGATTTGGCTGTCAAGGATAATTGTGTACTCGAAGACTCAACACATGCTTTATTCTCTCCTTCCTGTCGTTGCATGAAAAAAAGTACAATACTTACAGAAATTCTATATAAAACTTATCGCGTTTAAACCAATAAGGGTGATTTTATACGTAATCAAACATTGTTTAAATTCATGATAAACATGCTAATGGTACACTGCACCACTCCTTTGGTGCGTGTTAGCTATCATTATTTTTTTTTTTGCGTGTGTGTATGTGTGAGTGTTTAAACAGTAATCAATTGGTTAGTCATTACCAGTGTTACTCATTTATATATCCCCAAGCTTAATCGAATTCCCGCAGAAAGGGGAATTCTGCAGAAGCTGTAAACGAACATAAAGCAGCGAACGTACCTATAAATAAACGCAAACGATACTACAGCATCCGTCAGTGGCAGTGTCCCTAATCCCTATTAAACCAAAATAAGTCAAGTGCAGATAAGGAGGAGGGGCAATGTGATGTGCACACCATAACAATTACGTCTATGAACCTAGTAAAGCAAATTCCTTTACCCCATCAAGTCCTGGAAGAATTTTACTGCAGATTTTATCATTTTAAGGCTTTCGTTACATGGGCACCTCTGAATTATGCTGCATATCATTGATATTTGATGGATAAAACCAGGGAGGTGAACACCTCCCTGATAGAACTTTTTAGACCTGCATAAAACCACAAAGAAACTGACAGCAGAATTGCCAATTTGTCACTGGAACTGGAATCTTCTCAAATGTTTGGCCAAATGAAGATGTAATTGTATATTTAACAGTTAAAAGGGTTTTTTCAAACTCTTGAAGAGAAACTATCACATAATAATAAATAAACATCAACACAACAATGGGCTTAAATGAAAGATGACTTTTATTCAGCCCTATAAATCACTGATAATGAATAGTAAATTTTATCATAAAAACATACAGCACAAAACCAAAAACAAGTGGTTTCTGAAATTTCGTGGGTTAAGAGAAATTGACCTAAAGGACCAAAAATATGTATAAATTTCGTTTGGTCTAAGGTTTGGTGTTCATTCTATTCTAAATCTAGATCACATTCAGGCAAAACTTCAGACTTTCCCAAAGTGCTTTAAGACTGTACTACATTTCCAAAGTATATCAAACACAATTTCAAACCTTTTCTGTACAAGTAAAATATCAGTTATGATTTTCGATTTCGAAGTCGTCATTACAGTCGTGATTATATCTTACTTCTTCCTTTTATCGAGGACCACTGGTTTTCTTTAGGAATTTGATATGACTCATTAACAGGTATGAATTATGCTTGTTGACAGCATTTTTTCTCACGACTTTGAGCAAAAGAGAGAAAATGAGAGAAAAGAACCACTTGAAACACGAACAGCTCTTGTCGAGGAGTCTGGCTTTTAGTAAATGCCATGTTCACATCATTAGTGGTGGTAAATAATTATGGGCGTACATGTGGAGATTTTTTTTCAATTCAATTCATGCTTTATTTCATTTTTCGAAAAGAACATAAACATTTCACTTTCTTTGGTAACAGAGAATAAGGTTGCATAGTCAAGACAAAGTAAATTGAGAAAAATAAAATCGAGGAACCTTGGAATAAGAAATAAATACGTTGTAATGAAACTTGACTGAAGTGATAAGGACGACATAATACGTAAGACATCGAAAAATGGAGGGACCCACTAAAAAGACAATGCTTGTAGAATGTGGGCCCCTCAAGTACAGAATGTCAATAGAAATTGAACGGATGCAAAAAGAGGAAGAAAGACTGGGAATAAAGTAAAAAAGAAAAAAAGTCTGGAAGCCCTCTAGGAAGATAGAGATTCAAACAGACATACATACTCAGGCGAGTAAACAGAAAACGAAACTGGGACGGCGAAACTAATAAAGGGGGACTCATAGACAAGACAGAACGAGACAAGACAGAACGAGACAAGACTAATATAACAGGAAGACAATACAACGGACAGAAAGACAGAACAGATCCAGTGATCCTCGACAGAATTCATTGAAAAAAAAAATGATGGGATGCGTGAAAAGGATACCATTATATAGAAAAGTATAGAGAAATAGATGCAGAAATAATATAAATGAAATCAAACCTACTCTGTAGGTGTCTCAGGACAAGAGAGACGAGAAAATACGGTATATCACTTGTAAGCCAAGTTCTTCGAAAAGGAATTGAAATAAGCCAACAGGCTAATTCAATTCTGTGGGATCATAAAATTGCAATAAAAAAAACTTTAATCTTCTTTTAAATGAATATATAGAGAAGGAATCTTTTATATCATTATTCAGGGAATTCCAGTAAGTTGGGCCAGTGTAAATAAGTGTGTTCTTAGAAAACATCGTTCGTAAAAGAGGTAAATGAAATTCATTGGAGCGTCGAGTGGGATACTCATGGAATGATTGATTTCTTTGAAACATAGAAGCAAAAATGGACGGGAGTGAGTCGTTGCTGTACATGTACATAAATTGCCCCAAATTATATAAAAACAAATCTTTAATTTTTAATAGCTTATTGGAGGAATATAACAAATTTGAGTGGGAGGGTATGGAAGGATAACAGATGATACGGAGAGCTTTCTTTTGTAGAAGGAACACTCTATCCAGTAGATTCTGATGAGTGTTACCCCATACTAAAACACCATAATTAAGATAAGGCAATATCAATGAAGAATATAACATAAGTAATGATTTTTGTGGAATATACGAATTCATTCTATTTATAACGCCTATATTACGCGAGATTGTGTTGGATATAATCAATATGTAACTTCCAGGAAAGTTTGTCGTCAACAATAATTCCAAGAAATTTAAGATGTGAAACTCTTTCTAACTGAATATCATTCAAAACTATAGCTGTACTCAGAGTATCAACAGTATTACTGAAAATCATGTATTTCGTTTTTTGGGCACTCAAGGATAGTTTGTTGGCTCTTACCCAATTACTCACTTTTTGTAATTCAGAATTAACTTTTTGAACAAGAAAATTAGCATCATTGTGGGCAAAAAATACATTAGTATCGTCAGCAAAATGAATGAAAGAAAGTACTTCAGATGCCTGACAAAAATCATTAATATAAGCAATAAATAACAGTGGTCCTAATAAACTTCCCTGCGGAACACCACAATTTACTTCTCTTATCACTGAACAATTATCTTTGATTATAACAAACTGTCTTCTATTTTCCAAATAACTCTTGAACCACTCCAAGGCCTTCCCACGTATTCCGTAATGTGATAACTTGTGGAGTAGAATATCGTGATCAACAGTGTCGAAGGCCTTGGAGAAGTCCAAGAAAATACTAATTAAATGAGAATGACTATCAATTGCGTGAGCCACTTTATCAATAAAATATAAAAGAGCATGAGTTGTATTATGCTTCTCTCGAAAACCGAATTGCGAATTAGTAAAAAAATATTATGCAACTTCAAAAAACCAATATTTCTCTTATAAATGAGTTTCTCTAAAACTTTGGACAACGATGATAATAATGAAATTGGACGATAATTACTGATATCAGATTTATCACCCTTCTTAAATAATGGAATTACTTTGGCCAGTTTCATCTTGTCAGGAAACACACCGTTAGAAATTGACAAATTGAATATATGAACAAGTGGATCAACAACTGAAGATATAACACCTTTAAGAATGAAATTATCTATATCATCATACCCAGAACTCCTCATGAGATGAACATTTCATGAGATGACGCCTGTCCGGTGATCAGGAGGTCGTAGGTTCGAATCCTGCTCGAGTATGTACGCCCATGATTTTTTATCATGGCTACTACTAAAACACTGATCAATTCAGTGCTTATTTACGTCGATGTAGGGCAATTTGTCAATCAGTTGCACTGAAAACATCTCGACGGAAGAATTTCATGAATTTGAATAACAAAGCAGTACCCGCTGCATGCTATAAGGACTAGAACCAACACTTGCTGTCGGGCGAAAGCTCGGTGGTCTAGTGGAGATGACGCCTGTCCGGTGATCAGGAGGTCGTAGGTTCGAATCTTGCTCGAGTATGTACGCCCATGATTTTTTATCATGGCTACTACTAAAACACTGATCAATTCAGTGCTTATTTACGTCGATGTAGGGCAATTTGTCAATCAGTTGCAATGAAAACATCTCGACGGAAGAATTTCATGAATTTGAATAACAAAGCAGTACCCGCTGCATGCTATAAGGACTAGAACCAACACTTGCTGTCGGGCGAAAGCTGGGTGGTCTAGTGGAGATGACGCCTGTCCGATGATCAGGAGGTCGTAGGTTCGAATCCTGCTCGAGTATGTACGCCCATGATTTTTTATCATGGCTACTACTGAAACACTGATCAATTCAGTGCTTATTTACGTCGATGTAGGGCAATTTGTCAATCAGTTGCAATTTCTTCGACTTGTTACTAACATATGTTAAGGGTGATATTATTCCCCCTGCCTTGTGAATGAGAGAAGTCGAGTGTTCTTTTAATATGCGAGAAAAGTGAAAATATGTTGAATTTTCTCTAGTCTTTCTTTATATCGTTGTACACATACATGTGACATCACAAGCTATAGTAGTCTTCTCATCCAGCCTTAAGTGAGCAGAAACTTGAAAAATTCATAACTTTTGAACGGATTGTCCGATATTCTTCAAACTCTCACTCATGTGTTCTGCTAATATTGCTGCATTCACTCAACCCACATGTCTATGAAGGTGAACTTGCACTTTAAGGTTTGTATTTCAGTATGACGTGTTTTTTTTTTTATCATTTGCAACAAATGCTAATTGGTTAATGTTGAAGTGAGAGATTTGGAAGGAATGATTTCGTTAGAAGATCTGAGCATGTTTGCTCCAGCTCTTGCTATTAAATATCAGAAACTTTTTTTAAATGTTATATTGAACATTCTTTAGAGAACTATATGAGACACTGCCAAAAAAAAAAAAAAATCTCTACTGGGGTACACAACCATGTTTCCCCCTTAATTGCTGCACAAGAACAAAGTGTTATTTGACTTAGAAAGTGTAATGATCTTCTGTGAGATGCGACGTGTCAGCAAGATTGCTTGTATACAATACAGTAACTGTAACTTCAGTCACGTCAGTTGCTGTGGAACTTTATTCGATAAGGGGAGATGGTCGTTATTCTCGAGGTCCGTTTTTTTTTTCCTATATACCGTATTTACGTGTACATGTTTGTTAATTTGTGAATCCTAAAATGAAATTGGGTTCGTTAATCCGAACGTTTGTGGCACTTTTCCGAAGGTCCGTTATTCCGATGGTTCGTATAATCCGAAAATAAAATAAGGTTACATATTTCGAAGGTTCGTCAATCCGAAAATGAAATTAAGTTCGCTATTCCGAAGTTTCGTCAATCCGATAATGAAAAAGGTTTGTTAAACCGAGAATGAAAATAAATTTCATACAAACAAACCTTCGGATTACGAACCTTATAGATTAGATTTTTTGGATTAGCACTATAAAATCATTGAATCTTCGGAATAACTAACCTTATTTCATTTTCGGATTGATGATTTTTCGGAATAATGAACTGTAACCAAATATGGAGTGGGTAGTGTGCGAGTACATTTCCGAGGAATAAATAAATGATTATAAACGTTCGTAGGAACACTGTTGGACATTTTCCACAATGCTAGGTTTTTGTATTATTCGTAGTGTTCGGCGGATTTGTAAGCCATTCTGACCAGTTGTTTTCACATTTTCATCGTTGTCATTCATCACTTAGTTAAGATCTAAAAAAAAAAAAAAAAAAAGATCTCTCTGTGCTCTATCAAAACCAATTTCGTTCAAGTACGCTGTGTTCATGATATGATAGCGGATGTGGGCTCAAATAGTCGTCTTTACCTAGAGAGCAACAACGACAAACATTATTACTGAAAGCTAGTAATCTGGTTTTCTCCAAGCCAAGTTTGTGAATAGTCAATGCTAATTCAGTTGTACTTTCACAAACTTCATTTTTTGCTCTCCTTGATATGACCACTAATGCAGTTTTTCTTATGTGTATCGTCTCATGATTATCATGCTTTGTTTCAATTCATGTTTTAATCATTATGAATCGTCAGATAAATAAATAAGCCACCACCAAGTTTTGTTGGTCACTAAACCAAATCGATATCATTGTGTCGATAAGCTTGCCAGTGACATCGAATGGCCTTAAATGAATCCGCTTGTTTCAACCTACGTAAATAATGTATCAATGTCATGAGGGGACATCTCCGTGGCTCAGTGCCCAGCATGGTTCGAGACACGTCATAGCCGCCTTTCCCAAAACTCGATTATCGTACGAGGAACAGTTGTTTACCACCACAACTGCTCAGAGTATCCGTTGTCGGTGAGGGCGCTCGTCAATGTGATGAGTGGCGAGTCAAAACAATCGCAGCTTCAATTCGCATTGTAATGATTATCAATAATTCTTAGCAACATCCTCACTGATGCTGTCATATTCTACTTCTAAAATGCCGTTCACAAGTGTGTTTGCACCTTTCATTTAATGTAGAAACTTGTTCATTATTTTCCTTGTCTTGCCTTTCCACCAATAATCACAAACATCCTACTTTGAATGCACACTTCATCGCCATACATCGCTAATGTCTATAGCCAGCACCGTCCACCATGGTACTCGGTTTTTAGAACAGGAGTCGTTATGGCACACGGATTCCCAATCGTGGGTTCCCTACTTCTGACCCTCTGACAGCACCGGGTCGTGCCCCTAGGCAAGGCACTTGTATGTATGACGGATTTTTGTTGTACACATGGCGATGTTAATTATTGTTTTTGACGCAGTCACTAAATTAGCTCAAAGGCTATATGCCCTAGTCTTGTAATACGTATATGTGATATAGATTATACATTATGTATATGTATATATATATATATATATATATATATATATATATACATATATAGTTTTTGTACTGAGAACGTACTTGTTCTATATAGCTTAGTGAGTGATTGATGTAATAAAGTAAACTTTGCGAAAAGTTACATTAAATCATTCCGTTCTTATGATATTTCTTGAAAGATGACAAAAATTATTAATAGTCCTGATATGATTTGACATTTTGGGTGAGTGATTATTACCGCCTCTCATTTTGTTTTTGTCTTTTTCTTCTGAATCCAATGACAACTTTTATCTCGCTTTATTTTTGCTCAAATTTGTGACAGTTTCCTCAAATCGCAACGCCTAGAGTCTCCCTAAAGCAGTATGTTCCCAAAAGACTGCCGAGATTACTGGTCCCTCCTGAGCGGCGGAAATTTGGGACTGGTTTCAATTAAAGTCTAAGAACCATTACTCAGCCAATTATTTGATGAGATATAAATCCCCCGCGGCATTTTGACTTTTAGGTCCTTGGTCTCGCTTGATAATAACTCAACAAAATCAAGTTCATTCCTTTTACTATTATCGTAATCTGATATACCACATTCTTGGTTGATTGCTTATTTTTGACATTTATTTTGTGTGGTGATTTAACAGCTTTTGTTAATTTTGCTAGAATGAAAGGGATGGTAAAGTTTTTGTGAGATGGGGATTCAGGTTTAATAGAATCAATCTATTATGAAAAAAATATTAAAGAGCATACAATACTTAAGGGATTAAAAGTTTATTTGATAAAAATCGGTTTTGAAATGGCTGAGATATCCAAATTCAAAGAGGTCCTAACAAAAAATGATTGGTCCTCAAATACTATTTGGAACACTTTGTTTTAATCTGTTTTATTTGATATCAAGCATGCAATACTTAAAGGATTAAAAGTTTACTTGATAAAAATCGGTTTTGAAATGGCTGAGATATCCAAATTCAAAGAGATCCTAACAAAAAATGATTGGTCCTCAAATATTATTTGGAACATTTTGTTTTAATCTGTTTTATTTGATATCTTAGCCATTTTAAAATCAAATTAAATCAAATGAACTTTAAAATCCTTTTAAAATGGATGTTTTTTATATTTCATATTATAAGATAGTGGTTTCTAATTAACTCACAAAAAGTTAAAAACCTGAATTCCCTTCTCAACTAAAACTATACTATCTCTTTAAACTACTGTATAAGGTTAGTTTGTACTTACGTCGACTTGTCAAGCATTAACCTTTTCTTTTCCTTGTCACAAGCCCATCTGGAGGCCGAGGAAATGGATCAAGGTGAGTAGGTGACATCATTAAAACATCAAAACAGCATTATTAGCAACAACAACAACAATAACAACAGCACCATCATCACACAGAACAAGAATAACAACAACCACAGCGACAGCAATTCTGATGAGAGTGAATGAATGTTTTTAATTTACCCTGTCATGCATCCTAGTTGTTATAGTTAGCTAATTGATACACTACCATAAATAGCCTATAACTCTGTTGTTTGCCGACCTCTTGGCAAGTAACATCCACCATACTATAGGCTGCTAATGTGCTGACACGACTTATAGATACGAAGTGGGCTGGCGGGAGAAAAAAACAACAACAAAGAAACGCTAAAATGCTACCTTGAGTGAAAGTGGGTAACCTTGGAAAACGAGATCGCCAATCCTTCCCTTGTTGGAATAGTGATGCCATGTTATCTCAATTTGAATCATCCTGTCGAACTACATTAAGAAACGAAGGCATATTACGCACTTGGCTGCATTTCAAGATGAACATGAAAACATACGAAAAATGTGCGTTCTATGCTGGTTGCGCTAGGCGCACCCAAGGCATTACCAATTTTCGTCTTTAGAGGGCGATATGGCCTGTCCATGGGGTGCATTTTTGGCGGAGTCCCTGTGTAAGTACTATTAGGATAACGGGGCTCGTGTTTATTATATAAAGCCGAAATGAGTGAGATCTTTCAACGGGAACTTGGGGGAAATCACTGGGATGACTGTAGGTATACATCACGTCATCTGGATACAATTTCGCCAATCCATGTTCAGTTTCATTAACTCTAGAGAAGGCCTGCCTTCCACTATCCTACGAACGAAAAATGCCAAAGAGGTACTACTATATTATTAAACTTTCGGTGCTTTAATTCCTTTCACTCGAGGCCGTGTTCTTAAACCCGTTGATGAAAGTTTGCTATTACAAGAGTATTCGACATTGTTAAAGAAGTATGATGGTTGCCAATAACTATCCTGATAACTTTGGAGTGATAGTCAATAGCAACAAACTTGGAGTGATGATAAATAAAATCATAGTTTGTTTGTTTGTTTGTTTGTTTGTTTGATAGTAAAAGCGTTGACGTGAGCAGAAATAGCAAGCTATTGCATTATATTATTATGTGTTGCAAAACATCGAGTTTCGTAATTATTGTTATTGCTATAATTATTTTGTATAAGTATAGAAAGTATAGCAGTAGTAGTAGTAGCAGCAGTATTTTGTGTTGTTGTTTTAGAAGTAGAAATAGTGTTATAAGTGTAAATGAAAACATGAATGAGACAAGATTAATAACAGTGAAAACTGAAGAAAAGAGGGATTGAAAGTGATATTTATCATAACCATTACTCTACACATCAAAATCCTGGCAATATTGTGAGTCGTGACCTCTCGTCATGCAAAACTAAAGCCAGGTCATTCTCGGGTTATCTGCGAGTTAAGCGTCAGATCGCTACGATGTGTCGTGTCATTATTGATCATAAATTTGTGATTTATGTGGGGCCGTAAATGATTACTATTTTTAAAAGGCAGGGGGCGCTGAAGTAGTCCGCAGTCGTCCTAACCGATGTAGCGCAAGCAAATGACCCGGCAGTCCCCCGGTGGATCGCCGCCGGAATCCCCACTGACCGTGATGAGGCACGTCTGGGGGGTGATAGACGTTAATATGCGATGTAATAGAGCCTTACTCACTCTTTGAACAGACCGATTGCTAACCTCTATAAATTTTTGGCAAAACTCTTAAAACAAGAGGGTTGTCTGGATTGAAGGACTGATGCCTTTTAATCAATTTAATCTTATTTTCAGATATAAGTTTATATTTATGATTTATATTCATATATTTATATTTTGTTATATTTATATACACTCTGTGATTATTGTGTACATTTGTGTTGTGAAAATTGTTATGTTAAACCTTACTTTGTGGATGTAGTGCAACAAATGTTGATGTTTTGTTTGTTTTTATTTAAATCATTCTTTATCATGTCAATATGATTATGTACATTGATTCACTAGGGCCCCATTGAAAAACAGCATTTGCTGATTGGGCTTTTTTTTTATCCGTGGTAAAATAAAATGAATGAAATGAAATGAAATGCCTCGTGTCTCTTTCCACCTCCATGGTAAGAACATGCATTGATAATGGTTGTAAAATTTGTTCCTGTGGGGAATGATTAGTGAGAAGAAAAATGGTTATATCAGCACACAGTCCTTCAGGGCCAGTTATTTATTTATTTATTTATTTGCCTTCCTCCGTAAGAGAAAGAGACACACAAAAACCATACAGACATAGAGAGACACACACGCACGCTCGCACACACACACACACACACACACACACACACATACATATGCACATGCAGACAGCAGACACGCACAATGTCATCGTAACAAGGAACTAAATCTGATTTTGACACAGGTGGAGACCCGCATAAATGATTGGCAAGCAAACCAACAGTCATATACTAGACAGTTATGTCTTCATGTTCTCCGCCGAAGGTCTCGCTAAAAATCTTAATCATACCACGAGGGCATTTTGTTTGGTTCAAGAGCGGAATTGCATCGCATTATCGAAACCCTCATGTTCATCCCCCCCCCCCCCCTCCATAAACCATTTTATCAAATGTTATCATAGCACCAACAAAAACACAGAGAGAGCGGTGGAGGAAGGAGGAGGAGGAGTGAGGGAGAAATAGGGAGGGGTGAAAAAGAGTATGGAAGAACGAACAGGATAGTAAAGCTTGAGGGAATTTGCTGTACTTGAACCTCTTTATTCACTGATTTGATTTTGTAGGGCGTCCCCGTAAATATGTCTCCAACCTCGCAGTTGTTAGAGGCTCCTTTTATGAATGTGGGATAATAGGAGGCATCTGTCATTCGTCCATGCATGGTGTTGTCCTGCTTTGTTCACTTGTCTCTTGTTGAAGTCGTTATGTTTTGTTTTGTTTTCCATGACTTCCTTCGCCGAGGGTCATTTGCGGGCAAAAGGACATCAGTAAAGGTATTGTTTTCATTGAGAGCATGTTATTTAAAATATGTTCGAGTTATCACATTTGATGCTTATGTGTACTTCAGTCCGTGTCGCAAAACATCACACTATCATAAATTATGAACATTTCTCAATAGAGTATAGAATACAAGAAGCTATAACTATTAGCTTTCTCAATAAACCATAACTGTAGGCGGTTCATTATAAAAACAATTCTATTATTATACTATTGTTCACATTTTTTATATATATTATATATTTAACAATGCCTGGTATTGATTTTATTGATTAACATTAATTTCTACATTGGTTGTTTCTATCCCTAACTTCCATTTTAGAATTATTTTGAAGTACTATAATTATGAAAGCTGCTGGTTCTTGTTTCATCTGCAGATGGTAAACAATGTTTTTAAAGTTCAAGACGAAGCACAGAATTACAAATACGACTTGCAAGTACAGCAAAACAATGAAACACATGAATTTATCGAATAAAAAGATTAGTGTTTAGACTGGTATTGGCCCCAATAAATGGACTCGCCTGGATTGGAGTATCTTTAAGGTGAGTAGTTCTAGAAATAGTCGTCCTTAGATATCATCTAATATCTATTTGGTGATTACTTAATCGTCATTGGTTGTAGAAGCAAAGACGAGAGCAGAAATAGCAAGCTATTGGATTATATTCGTATATGTGTTGCAAAACATCGAGTTTCGTGATTATTGTTATTGCTATTATTATTTTGTATAAGTAATACTAGTAGTAGTAGAGCAGCAGTAGTAGTATCAGTATATTGTGTAATTTCAGAAGTGGACATAGTGATATAAGTGTAAATGAAAACGTAAATGAGACAAGATTAATAACGGTGAAAACTGAAGAAAAGAGGGATTGAAAGTGATATTTATCACAACCATTACTCTACACATCAAAATCCTGTATATATATATATATATATATATATATATGTACATACATACATATATATATAATATGTGTGTGTTGATCTCGAGTTTTTCATACATCATTCTAAATTTTGGACTCCTACAATGAATAGAAAATTGTGTTTTTAGCAGTTTTTCTAGAACACATTTTTGTAGAATAGTGCGATTAGGTATGTCCTAGAGGTCCCTTTTCATTTGTTCAAAATCCTTTACACACTCTTCACTTTCAACTCTGATAACTTTTGGAAAGATGATGCTACTGCTTTGAAAGTTTGTATTAATCATGGGCAAAATGTGTTGATAGAGCATGCGCAACATCAGCTTAATCCGATAATCCCTTCATTATTGTTACTATGGTGATTTACATCCTTTTTTTTTTGGGGGGGGGGAGGGGTTGAGGGGGACCCATTCATTGCACAGCTACCACGGCTTGGTAAAGATTAAGCGCTTGAATAAACTTTATACTTCAGAGCCTTTTTTCTCAGTTCACACTTTTCCAGAGTGTGCGCTTTCTTGCCTTCATTTTGATGGGTTAGGAGAGTCCATTTGAATTGAGTTAAACATCATTTTAAACGTACATTCTGCTCTTTCAGAATCTGCCCTTATCTAAAAAAATCCAGGTCTGGCGAATTTTTGTTGGCCAGACATGAGGGCGCACTTCAAATTCATGCTACATGGCACATTGTAGGATCATAATCACTGCAGTACACGCTATATCCAATGACGACCTTGATTGAATACCTATCGGTGTGTGCGTGCGTGTGTGCGTGCGTGTGTGCGTGCGTGTGTGTGTGCGTGTGTGCGTACGTGTGTGTATGTGCGCAATTCGGCAACTCAAGCTACTGCTGATGGAAATCACCGACTAAAGCGGGCGGGCTCTATCGAAGGACATCGGCAAGATTGAGTAAGATTATCTGAAAGGAGTTTGTTTGTAAATCGTAGTTGCTATACAACAAAACTTTATTTGATTTATTTGGCACATATCTTCCTTGAGCCAAAATAAAACAAAACAAAACAAAACATTTCATCTTAAGAGACACTCGGGAATTATGCAAATACCAAAAATTTGCTTAAATAGTGTTATACTGCCTTATACCTACATCAAATTGGCAACATACAATAGTAATACTTAGAAGAGCTATAATATAATCGCATGGCGGCGCGATTCGTGATATCCTCAACATCACAGTGGCCAAATGAATATGAAAATACGTGTTGTTTATTCTGCCAGGGAGGTGAGGCGTCCCATCCCATATTGTAAAACACTTTTGTATTTTTTTTCTGAATGCTTGGCTTCCCCCCCCCCCCCCCCAAAGAAAAAAAAATCAAAGAGAAATCCGCTATCAAGATTTTGCCTGTGACGTCATCTCTCAATCATTGCTAAAGCATTTCTATGGTTAACAAAAGACAATGGAGTATACCTTTCCCTACACTGAGCGTAACTACTTGTTTTCATGTTGTTATGACACGTTTAACAAAGACAAAGACGTTTAACAATCCGTGTATTGGAAGGTGCATTTAAATCTCTTTGGAATCATTCTTAGTAATTAAGCAATGATTGGCAGAATGATGTCACAGCTGTAGTAGGCAGAATCATGGTTCTATTTTTTTTCTGTTTGTTTGTTTGTTTGTTTGTTAGCTTGTTTGTTTTGTTTGTTGTTGTTGTTGTTGTTGTTTTTTTTTTTTGGCGTATCCAAATATTCAGACGAAAAATAGTTTTTGTTATCGCAAAATGTATCACACATATCAGTGGCGGATCCAGAGGGGAAAAAAAACCAAAAGAAATAAAAAGAAAAAAAGAAATGAAACCCGAAAGTGGCACCAGAAATATTAGTTGCCCCCCCCCCCCCCTTTACATAATTCCTGGATCCGCCCCTGCATATTTGCATATTCTTCTGGCCACACCAGAATACAAGTAAATTAACATGTTTTGGCATGACATAGCTCCAAATACAATACGATAGAAATTTGCTTGTAGCACTTGTCCTCTGTAGTATACAAACTCTCTCCATCTATCTCAAAGTTCTTGATAATGATGTTCGCTGTCTTGCAGGTAAGCACCAATGAAGCAAAATTATTGACTATAGCCGTACAAAACACCCTATCTAGCCTTGATAATGTATATTACATATTTACACGGTTTTTTTTTTCTAATAATAGTGAAAAAGGTAAAGAATTGAGACAAGATCTGAAGGTCATTATGTTAACTCTCTGGGAAGGCAGTGAGAACAAAGTAACATTTTAACGATGGATTATGTATCTATATTACTATACATAATTTGCAGAGTTTATGCAAATGAGGACAAGAATAGAATGATGATATCTACAACCGAACAGATGAATTCTTTAAATTGCAAATAGTAGGCTTGCTCTAAAGAGATTGAACACTGCATTCTTAGTGTCAATGTCTCACTTGGCAAGTAATCGTTATCCCCTTGGGGCCCACGTACGTACTTCTTACAAAGTTAGTGCATCTTTCTGGTGACATGCGCGTGTCAGTCTATTTTCTGCTGTTCTTAATTTCACGATCTAGTTCAATGCAGTTGATTAAAGGGGGATGAAATGCAAAATAAAACACGTGTATTGAGTGAATGCACCAACATCAGTAAAACGTATCAGCAAAGATTGAGGAAAATTGGACAGTCTGTTTAAAAGTTATGAATTTCTAAAATATTGGGGCAGCCATCGTTGGATGAGAAAAATAGTTCGTGACGTAAGACATGGAAGACGACAAAGAAAACAAAATGAAAAGCATTCCACAGAATTTGATGAAATATGAACATTCTCTCAACTTGTTACTTGCATCTGTTCAGGGTAATATTATTCCCCTTGCTTTCTGACAGAAGTAAGCCAAATGTCTTTCATTTAAAAGCTATATAGGTGCATATAAAGCGCCCTCACAAGGCATAATGTCGTTTGTATTCCCTTTCCTCCATATTTAATTTCGCAGTGTCTGAACGACAGACACAAACCGGCAAGAAAGTGTGCTAAGATTGGAATTGTGCAATAAACAACTGGCCAGTGATACGTTGCGTAGTCAAGTGATCAAACTGGGTCATTTTCTTCTTTATTTTTCCGTTAATTTTGATAACATAAAAATCAACAAAAGGTACACGCACATTCAGACCTACTTCCATGCGAACAAAGCGGTGTCTTGCTGGAATAAAGCTGTTTAATAGGATGCATATTTCTCTCTATTGTGACAAGATATCCATATTGAAATAGTTTGACAATTCGATGTCATAACGCACTCCATATTTTCTTCAGACTGTCAGAGGAGACATGGGAGCAGTAGTTATCCTTTATTCGAAAATTTTGACCTTTTTTTTGACGGAAGGGGAAGCTCATTATCATGTCCTACCCTATCAGCTGCGATCTCTTCCTAGAATGGACGCTTACATTGACACAAGGTGTCAGGTATAAATTCGTCCTTTCCTCATCCTCCCTGCTTCCTTAGACGCCCTACAGACAACATCCTTCGGCCGACTTTAGGTACCAGTTTAGAAAATTACAACGCTCTATTCGTCCCGATATGGAATGTAAATAGCGTATTACGTGAAACGTAGGCGTGGTTAAATATAGTAAGTAATATACCTATTTCCCTTATGAAATATCAGCTCTTTACGTGAAGTCTATTCCATTGCCTCCACCAAGAAAGAGTGGGGGTAAAGTGATTAATGTGGACTAATTGAAATCTTATATTCATAGAAAAGCGTGCACAGCGTGCCTGACGAGGCCTATCTTGGCGATGAACGGATAAGAATTATCACTATCACATGAATGGATAATTTCTTGGCTGACGTCTCAAGAGTGGGCGATGTCTTGCCATCAGGGTAAAAGGAATAAAATCCCCTTTCAGACTTAGTGGCGCAATAATATGGAATGCTTTTAGCATTCCATTCCAAGGATGCGCTTAGAAACATCAGTATTAAGCGCTATATAAATGTTATTCATTATCATTATCATTATAACTATATCCGTCCGTATACTTTTAAAGTCAAATTATTATTGGTGTTTTTTATATAATTTGAGAACTTAGTCCATTGTAATGCATTAAGCTTGTTAATATTAGAAACTTTCCCGATGACAGAATAAAAGTTGGAGTATTGAGGTGTGCGAAATTGAGCAAATAGTTTAGATTAGATTGGACTGTGCACTAAAGCCATCGTGATTGACCACATGATTAAAAAACGTATTTGCAACAGAGTAAAAGTAATAAAATGTGTCCACATGCAGCATGTGCGTTTTCTTTTCTTAAAAATCGAACAATACAGAAGTGTTTTCTGTCATTAACTATTGACACGTTATTGATGGTCCTATACATCCAACAAAATCTTTATTTGTAGCTAAATAAATGGGTTAAAATAGACAAACATACACACACATACATACACACACACACACACACGCACACACACACACACACACACACATATATATATATATATATATATATATATATATATATATATATATATATATATAATGTATAGTGCGAGAGATTGTTCCTTAAGAGAGCAACGTCCGCCTCAAGTCTAATTTCTTTCACTATGTACATACATATAATGTGCTTTGGCACGGATATCATGGGCGTATTACCGACATACCTGTGCAAAGATGGATGAATTGGGTCATGTTATTGTGACGCCAAGCGTGACACACTAAGTTGGAATCACATGGAAATAGTCCTCCTTTCGCGAGGATGACATTTTATCTCAGGGAGGAGGGAGAGAGAGAGGAAAAAAAAAGGGGGGGGGGGGGAGCAAAGATGAGAGAGACTTAACGTTGAATTAAGATTTCCAAGACGTGCCAAGAACACGTCAATTAGGTTGGAGTGATTCACTGCGGTTTCTACAGAAGGACTGGCCAGGCATCGATGACTCTGAAGTCGCTTGCAAGTCTGAGATTTCTAAACACTCGGCACACAATTGCCCACTCTTAGAATATGCAAAATCATCAAAACAATTTCAAGCACACACACAGACTGACACACACACAGATACACATGGACAGACAGATAGACACACACGCAGTGAAGACACAGAGAAAACACTAGGTATGTTGCCCCGATGGCATTTCTTTATGTTGAGTGGATTTCGGAACACAATCATCTTGAAGGGAACTTCACCCTCAGAATATTTTGCGGATTGGACAAATGAAGCAGATTCTCACAGTACATGTCTGTCAAGTTGGAGGGGAAAATATCCATATCATTCGCGATCAAAATGTCCATTCACACATAACTCCGATGTTTTGATCGCGATCCAGGAATCGATCGACACTTGTATCACGATCACTTTTATCGCAATCAAAACATCACACTTTAGACAGGTTCGGCCTGCAAAAAAATCGTGAAAGAAATCACACTGTAGGTACGATATACGATTTGTTTTGCAAAGATATCGGGGTTGGAAAGTATTTCCCTCCAGTTGATATAAATCGATGTGGACGTGTGAACCCAGTGGTCCAGGAGCAATCAATCCGTTTTCAGGATGGGGGTGGTGGGAGGGTGGGGGCAAACATGGAGGATGTGTTTGAAAGAGCGAAGCGACGGAACGGGGGGGGGGGGGGGGAGGGGGGAGTGGAAATGAGTATCCCCCCCCCCCCACACACACACACACACGACGGAGCTTGTGCATATTTTACAATTCAAATTAAAAGAGCTGGTGCACCCTGCAGGTGGAATATTTGATTTTTTTTTCAATCAAAAAAGTGCACTGAGTCTATGAAGATGGATGGGTAGATGGTGGCGCTTTGCATAGTCCCTACTTAGAATTGCAATATGTAGTGCGCACTTCTTGTGGTATATTTTGAATGTTTTCAATCCCATAAGTGACCAATTGAATGGAGGTAGAGCCGGGGTACTAGTATACAAATATCGACTGTTACAGAGGGAGATGGCAAAACTATTTGCACCGAGGTGATTTCTCAACAGTGCTATGTCCTGAGACGAAGTCGAGGGACATGGCACTGTTGAGAAATCACCGAGGGCAAAATAATAGTTTTACCATGGTCCAAAAGAAAGCAGTCGATATTTGTTTTATATCCCTCTCGAGCATTTTACTAGAGTGATGACAAGGGTCCCTTTTGGAAATGTGCAGGCTTAAAATTAAATCTAGGCCGTGGCAGTGCAGCAGCAGTGCGTGCAGCGCGTAGCGAACAACACCGCTGTGCTGTATGTATAGGCCACCGTGTATTAAACCGTTGTTGATTCCTACACACGAGCTACACTACAGCGTGCAGAACTCCGAAAGATCGAGGAGGTTCAGGACTAGAAGTAGGCCCAAAGCGGCTTCGTTACCCAGATCATCTTCAAAATCGGTTTTAGTTTATTCCTAAACCGTACCTGATATGTTGTACTTCTGCTGCAATTTACGAAATTCCTCCGTTACTTGAAGCAGTCACTTTGTCAATTGAGCTGAACTGCATTGATCACACTACACACACACGCCATCGCACCATGCAACGCAGAGTTGCATGTTCTGTAATGCCGTCCATCGGCACCGCGCTAGCTAGCTAGCCACTGTCGCTGCTCTAGAATCGCTGCTACGCGCACTGCGTACATTCTAATGTGAGAAATTTAGATATCGATCACACGTTCACGATTGCGTACAGATAGTGGATTCCCAAAAGTACTATATCACGCTAGCTAGTAAGTCATTGCACCGCATCCCGCTGTTCGTAGCTAGCTAGTAAAACTATACCATTTTCGTGCTCTGTATATTGGCAAAAAACTTTACATGAGTGATATAATAGCCTTTGCATAATATTTAGAATCAAATTTCAACGATCTAATGCACACTTTTTGTGAAACTTTTGGAAATTTTCAATCAAACAGTAAAGACAATACATATTCAGGTAAAGTTGAATGACTAAATCATAGTATCTGTCACCTCTTGTTCCGTGTGTGCTGTTTAAGTCACTGTGTACAGAGCAAGTGGAGGTCTGTAGGGGGAGAATGAGAAGGGACTATCATCAAAAGGGAGCTTTTGCATTTAAAGGGAAGATAAACCCTAAGAGCAATGTGGATTGAGTGAAAGCAGCAACATTAGTAGAACGCATCAGTGAAAGTTTGAAGAAAATCGGACAATCAATGCAAAAGTTATGGATTTTTAAAGTTTTGGTGTTGGAACCGCTGGATGAGGAGACTACTAGAAGCTATGACGTATGAGTGGACAACAATACAAAGAAAATATAAAGAAAATTCTACAAAAATCCATTTTTCACGAAAATGACAAATTCCGTCAACTTGATACTGACATAGTTAAGGGTAGCAATTATTCCACATGCTTTCTGAAAGCTGTTCGTCAAGTGCTCTTTCATAATGCTAGAAAAAATGATTTTTTTTTTTTGTTGAATTTCCTGTATATTTTCTTTGTATTGTTGTCCTCTCATACGTCATAACCTATAGTAGTCTCCTATTCCAGCGGTTCCAACACCAAAACTTTAAAAATTCATAACTTTTGCATCGATTGTCCGATTTTCCTCAAACTTTCACTGATGTGTTCTACTAATGATGCTATTTCACTCAATCCACATTGCTCTTAGGTTTTACCTTCCCTTTAACATTAACTGAAATGATACGATCCGTGCACACTTACGGTAGAACAGACCTATATAGAATTTGGAAAATGATGAAAAAATATTTCACATTTTTGTTTTTGTTTTTGTTTATTTTTGTTGTTTTGTTGTTTGTTTGTTTGTTTGTTTGTTTTGGGTTGTGTGTTTTTTTGTTTTTTTTATTTTTTTTTTGGGGGGGGGGTTGCACATCCTCAAAATAATAATAATAATAATAGTGAGACTCTTGTAGAGCGCACATTTCTACCTAAAAAAGATACTCAAGGCGCTATAGAACAGAGTACATATTGTGTCACGTTACAACAGTATCACAGAAAATAATAAGACAATAAACCAACAAACAATATATACGTACACATACATTACATACAGGCATACAATATTGTCAATTCAAATTAAAAATATAC
Source organism: Diadema setosum (assembly GCA_033980235.1). Classification (NCBI taxonomy): domain Eukaryota; kingdom Metazoa; phylum Echinodermata; class Echinoidea; order Diadematoida; family Diadematidae; genus Diadema; species Diadema setosum. The sequence goes on along the minus strand of CM067063.1, from coordinate 11,914,832 downwards.
GTCTTGAGATTCTTTTTGAAACTATCAATGGAAGATGCTTCTCTAAGAGATTTTGGTAGGCCATTCCATAGTTTTGGGCCCATATGAAAAAGCCCGATCCCCCCAATTATGCTTGATTCGAGGTACCTGTAATTTTAGCGAGTTTGATGAACGTAGATTACGTGGTGGTTGGTGAAGATGAAGAGTATTTTGAAGGTAGACAGGGGCAAATTTGCGCAATGTACGGTAAACAAGAAGAAGAATCTTGAAGTTAATACGTTTTTCAACAGGAAGCCAATGTAGGGACCGAAGTATTGGGGTAGTATGCACAGTTTTCTTCTTGAAAGTAAGTAATCTAGCGGCACAATTCTGAAGACGTTGCAGTTTACTGAGTTCTTTTTGTGAAATCTAGACGAGACGAAATAAGAGCATGCATAAGTTTTTCTGCTGCTGATCTAGTTAAATATCTCCGAATTGAGCCCAGGTTACGCAAATGAAATCTTACAGATTGGGATACATATGAAATGTGGTCTTTGAATGTCAGATTTGCATCATAAACAACACCAAGATTACGAACTTTGTTCGAAGGCTTGATATTACTATTGCCGATTCTAACAAAACATGTATCAGAATTCACCTTAGACAACATCTGTTTGGATCCTATCAGAATAAATTCTGACTTACTGTCATTAAATTTGAGACCATTTCTTTCCATCCATGCCTTAACATCATCAATACATAATTCCAATCGTTTTACAGCTTCAGTGAGTTCAGTCCTGGTTGGTGAAAAGGATACAAATATTTGTATATCATCTGCATAACAGTGATACTGAATGTCGTGTCTTTCAAAAATGTGTCTAATCCTTGAAAGATATAGTGAGAATAGAAGTGGTCCACCTACAGACCCTTGCGGGACTCCGCAAGTAAGTGCAGCCGGATCAGAGTTACTGTCATTGATCTTAACATATTGTGAACGGCTGGCAAGGTAAGATTGAAACCACTCTAATGCAAGTCCTGTGACACCAACAGATCTGAGAGTCTGGGTGAGAATGGAATGGTCAACAGTATCAAAAGCTGCCGACATATCAAGTAAAACAACAGCAGTGATATTCCCAGCATCCATTTGTCTCAAACATTGATCAGTTAGGTCAGTAAGTAATGTCTCTACACTATGATCAGGGCGATACGCTGATTGGTGGCTATCAAGAAAATCATTCTCCTGCAAGTAGTCTCGTAGGCGTGAAAAGGAAACACGTTCCATAACTTTGCTAACAAATGGCAGGTTTGAAATTGGTCGATAATTGTTTAACATGTTCTTATCTAAATGAGGTCTTTTAAGGGTTGGAAATATCACCGCTGTTTTCAATTCATTTGGCACAACACCTGCTGCAAAACTGCCGTTTATTATGCTCGTAATGGCAGGGGCAGTCACTGATACACATTTTTTTATCAGATCCGTACAAAAAGGGTCTAATTCACATGACTTATTTGGAGACTTCATAATCATATTCTTAACCTCAGTTACAGACGTTGGATTTAGTGAGTCTAATTTTGAAGTAGTTGCAACTTCAGCTTCACTTTTAACCACACTGACACATGGTAAGGATAAACGTATATTCGCTATCTTATCAACGAAAAACCGATTAAACTCGTTAGCCAACTCTTTGTCAGAATCATGCTCAGGTAGAGGGGATTTTTGTTTTCTGCCAAGAAGCTTGTTTACAACCTGAAAGAGTTTCTTCGTGTCTTTACCACAGTCATTAACTTGTTTAGAGTGATATTCAGTTTTCGCTTTCCTGAGTAGTGAACGGACATACTGACGTTGTTTACAATACAACTGCCTATCAATCTCTAACAACGATTTCCTCCATTTTCTTTCTAATTGCCTTCGACGCAGTTTCGCACTTGCAATTTCTTCATTGTACCATTGAGTGTTTGGGCGAAGGGTAATACAGCGCTTCTGGATAGGGGCGTACTTGTCCAGAACCATCGACAAAGTAGAGTTATAATTGCTAATAGCTTTTTCAACATTTTCAGCACTTGAGCAAATAAAAGGCAGAGATTCCATCATCGGATCTTCACGCAGCATACCAACGTTGATTGATCGCACTTTCCGGGTTGATATCATTTTCTTGTAGGAGATTTTGACAGGAGTGTTGATTTCACACATTATGGCAGCGTGGTCAGAGATGTCCTCACAGACCCTGATATTTTGGACGGTTGTCACATCATCTTGCCTTGTCATGAGCAAATCAAGTATATGCCCTCGGGAATGGGTGGCTTCTTGTATATGCTGCTGAAGATTATGACTAGCCATCAGATCTGTGAACTTCTTGGTATTAGGCGAAGGTAGATCCATCTGAATGTTGAAATCACCTGATACTATGAGGTCACTTCTCCGTGGAAGTTGTTCATCCAAAAGAGTAGAAATTTCTTCAAGGAAATCATTGAATTGGTTTGGATTAGGAGGTCTATATACTATCATTAGGTGAACATTCCTTGTCTTATGCAGAATTTCAATCTGGATCAACTCGAAGGTGTTATAGTTGCATGAAGAGCTGATGATTTCATGTTCCAGATTGCTCCGGATGAGTACAGCAACACCGCCGCCTCTCTCGTGCTTACGTGGAACATGTCGGAATAAAAATCCACTTGGAGTAAGAAGACCAACCGTAGCAACATCATCTGGCGACAGCCACGTTTCACATACACCAATGACATCAAGATCATTCTCAGTTGCAAAATCAATGAAATCTGCAGGTTTATTTTTCAGTGATCTTGCATTCATCATGCAGAAGGAGATATTCTTTGTTGACTGAGGACGCAGAAATTTTTTCTCATAACATTGCTCAGTACTTTGCTTTGCTGTGGAATTGGATGTACTAGAGGCAGGAGAACTTGTCTGCTGGTGAGTCATATAGTGCCTATTCAATCTGTTTATACCTTTTCCTCCACAATAAGGCTTTCCTTTCCTTGTAATACCGAGACCAGTTATTATATCCAAAATATTATCATCCAGTTTACACCATTTTCCTGTGGTAGAAGGTGCTAACGATCGCAGGGTGTTGCAGTCATAGGTTTGGCGGGCAGTAGGTAATTCACTTTTTGCTCTATTGTTCCAGGTAATCCTGGAACCATGGCAACCACAGCTATCTTTAACTTATACCCTTATCAAAAAAAATAAACGGGTGGTGGGGTGAGATGAAGAGTGGAAATGTTAAGGTCAGTGAACATAGTTACTGCTATGAAATACTGCGGGATCGAAATCCAAAAATACTGTTGGGTGTATTCCGGTCCATCTGAATGCCCGCAGAAAGAAATGATAAATAAATCAACAACAACAAGAACAAGCAAACAGACAAACAAACAAGAGAAAACTGACACGATTGTGCGTGCGTGTGTAAGTATGTATACTTGGGCAACAATGCTATACAGTCGTTGAAATTTGTTATTGTTGTTGTTGTTGTTATGGTTACTGCTGCTGTTGCTAAGTGTGAACGCAATCATGACGCTCGGATCTCTTTCGTTTCTTCATTTCTTTGTCCAAGTTGTTGTCTGAAGAAGATGAACGGGCCTGAAGTATCCCGTTTTTGATGAAGTAGATGCAGCAGTGGCGGATCCAGAGGGGGGCGCAACCGCGCACGCCCCCTTTATTTTTTTATTAAAAACAAAAGAAATAAAAAGAAATGAAATGAAACCCGGAAGTGACACCAGAAATATTACTTGCCCCCCCCCCCTCCTTTACAGAATTCCTGGATCCGCCCCTGGATGCAGTGTGTGTGTCTGTGTGTCTGTGTGTCTGTGTGTGTGCGCGTGTGTGTGTGTGTGTGTGTGTGTGTGCGTGTGTGTCTGTGTGTGTTGTAAATGCTGGTGTTACAGAGGATATGCATCAATTACTAAACTACCTTATCTCCTCGTCGAGTCTTGACTCCCCCTTTTCACTCTCTCTACAAGGAAACAATAATTTAAGTCGAGGACTTTTTGCTCTATTGTTCCAGGTAATCCTGGAACCATGGCAACCACAGCTATCTTTAACTTATACCCTTATCATTATTTTTTTTTCTTTTTGACGAAACGCCCACACCAAAAAGTGGGGCAGTGTCATATTGTAAAATTGCATGCTGCAATTGAAGCTTAATTTTTCCCTCCTAAGTGTGAGTATGAGAAAAATATAATGATCTATTTCGCCCTTTTAGAGTCTCAAAGAAGATGTAATTTTAGACCATGCAAATGAAACAATGATATGACAATCATGACCTTTCGCACAAGAATCATGAGACAATCAGGAAGTAGATCATAATACCGACAGAACCAGTTTTAACTCTTGTCATTTTGTCACATTCATGACATTGAAGATCAGCTGCTGTTGAAATAACATCGCAAGAAAATATACTGATTCGGTCTATACTGGTTGATTAAAGATAAATCTTCTAGATCACTGGTAGGACTGGTAGGCAGATCGCCTAGAAAACTTATAGGGAGAGTTTCCATGATGACTTTAATGTCACCAAAGTATACAGTGTTTGATGGTATTCGATCAAACCAAGATGATCCCACTCAAAGAACAGAGTGAAACAAAACCCACACTGCCAGATTCATCAAATGGGACATTTATCGAAGAAGGCTAGGACTTCTGAATTTTAGCATGTTTCCAAGACACAATATCATTCGTAAGCAAATTTGAAACAGTTATAATGCCATCGACTCACAACCTTGCTATTTTTTTTCACAAGAATATCACACACACACACACACACACGCACGCACACACACAGACACAAACACACAAACAACAACAACAACAACAACAATAAATCAACATTGATTTGGTCGACTCTTGGCTGATTACATACTTCCACCTTAAAAAAAAGTCGCATAATTGCAACTTTGTTTCTTATACCACATAATCATGGCATACTGCTTTAAATTTGACTTTACGAACAAAATATGGTAAAATTTTATTGACTGGTCAATAGGACGGTTTTGGTCTAATTACACCATACCCATATCTATTTCACACATACAGCATGTAAGATAGTGAACACTTTCACTGCGCATATTCATTTTGACATGCCATAGTGAACACCTTCACTGCGCCATGGATACACCATGGACCTTTAAAATGTGATAAGTTTGGGCTGTATCTTAAACTCATAGATGTGATACAAAAGTATACTAAGTGATGGGATATTACACTTGAAAAACTAGAAAACGAGTAGAAGTTTACAAGTAGCTATTTGGGACATCATTGAAAGCGTGCTTTATCCATGTTATCGGTCTATACTGGGGACAAGCGCACTCACAGACTGGCACGGTAATTAATTACCGCCAGAAAGGTGGGCAATATAAGGCACGAGAAACCAGCAATTATCATACTCAGATCTTTCCTTTTTCTGGCTCAGCAAGGGCCTTTCTCAACTCATCTCATTCACTGTTTTTGTTTGTTTGTTTTGTTTTGTTTTGTTTGTTTTTTGTTTAGTTGGTTGACCACAGATAAAGCTGTGCTAGGGTGATAACTCGTAATGGGGTTCACAGTAGACCAATCTCTTTATTTTATTGGATCATTCAGTTCTTCTTCATTTACTAGATCATCTGTCAGTCTGTATTTCACATTCTGTTTATTTACTTCGTTCTTCTTCATCATTGTTGTTTTTTCTGCATTATATAGTATAACAGTGATGGGAAATGAGAGAATGCTTAAATCATTATAAACCTGTCTTACTTTAACCCGAGAGAGAGAGAGAGTTTTGATTTAGAATGTGAGAGGTAGATCGAAAGGATGGTCACATATAGGACCGTGTGAAGATTCACCCACCAACCTTCACTGAATCATTTTTGAGTCTATAGATACACCTTGAAGGAAGTTGTCGTCGCCAGCTTCCGTTGATGAATGTTAGCCACATTCCTTGAGGAAGAGTGAGAGTGAGAGAAGCAGAGATAGAGAGAAGGAAGGAGTTGGAAAGATGATAAAGGATGAAAGAGAAAAGGAGAGACAGGGTATTGTTAATACCTCATGCAGGACACGTAATGCAGTCCATATTAACCCCTGAAATCTTGGTAGATTAGAAAGCTGCCCTCTTTTGAAGAATCTGCAGAAATGGTCAACTCTCATAATTTCGTGTCTCTCATTTGGTTCTTTGAATATCTCAAGGTCGTGGGGATCGCCTTTATATTGTGAGTCACTTCTCCCTGTGGATATAATACACACGTGCAGGAAGCGTTAGCCACAACTTAAGTGTTCTCCCCATGCCTCATGCATACCTCCCTGATCTACATGTACCTGCTATCTGTTACCGTGGCGCTAAAAGCAAAACATAAACATGCGATCACCGACAAGATATACGTTACACTTTCCTTGTTTACATTATTTTAGTGATTTTATGTATTATGTATATTTCTGTGTAGTTATGTGTACTTTTGTTTTAATTTAGGCCCCCTATGTGTATTCAAATGTATTATTGCAATTGCATAATTATATGTTGGAAATGAAATGAAAAAATGAAATAAACTTAAAATTTGCAAGAAAGAAATCAGTCCGGCACGATGTCCTTAGACTCCAAAGAAGAAACGAGTCGGTGGTCAGTCTTGCGGCTGACACGGGATTTTTCCATCGACAGTCTTTAAACATTATAAGAACACCGTAGAAAGGATAACATAAGTGGAATTGTAATTATTACTCTAATGTTGTCGTAAATTGAAATTATTTTGAAATTATTAATGAAAGAGGAGAGATATATCACTGACTACACAAGATCAGTTTTGTGCTTTAAAGAGATGGGGATGGTTAGGTTGAGAAAGAATTTCAGGTTTTCAACTTTTCCAGTTTTCTGTGAGATACAGAGAAACCTCTTATAAAACATTAAAGAACATGCAATTCTGAGAGGAATTCAAAGTTTATTTGGTGAAAATTGTTTTTTTTTTAAGACTGAGATAAAAAAAAAAGATATCTTAATAAAACATGGGACCCACCTTTCGTTAATTAAGACCACTTTCTTTTACCTTTGTTTTGGATATCTCAGCCGTTTCAAAATCAATTTTCATCAAAATACTAAATTTCCTCTTCATTTTATTGTATGTTTTGATATCTTATAAGTGTTTTTTTAATTATCTCGCAAAAAAAAAAAGAAAGTTAGAATTGGATTCACCCATCTCAACCAAAACTATATCATCCCTTTAATTCGAGACGCATTTTAGAGGCTTCCGGTATTAAAGAAACACAGACGGCTCATAACTCTCCATGAGACTTTATGAGTGACGACGCGCAGTAAAAAGCGACTCGCAACTCTTGAGGCTTTCTCTGTACTTTTACGAGTCTAATGACTTGTGTCCTGATACTATCCCCAGGGCAGCCACCCCATGGTAATATCGGGATTAACATGATTACGCTCTTCGGGTGCGCATTCCTCAATTGTAAATCTCATGTCACATGTTGCATAATAATTGTTATCATGATCATGTCTTTATTTGTATTATCAATCTGCATGTACTTTTCACCCTTAAACATCACATTTCTTCACACACACACACACACACACACACACACACACACGCACACACATACACACGCAATCTTACACACACAATATTATAATATAGATAAATAAAAAATTTATATTCATTTTTATTCATCTTAAATGATCACCTAAAGCATAATAATGACACAAATATGCAATGAACTGGGACTGTCGAGGGTAGTTGAAATATTCCCTCTCACTATAAAAAGGTATCAAAATCTTATTTATTTCTCCAGCTTACCAGAAAACAGGCAGCCTTGGAGAAAATAGTTGCTGAAGGATTAAACACGGTTTGAACGGGTTTTTAATGAGAACCACTCAGAGTAAATGACGTCTGTGGATGCCACCATTTTGTTTCATTTTGCATAGTCTAGTTTTAGTTCATTTTGTCTGCAGATGAGATACGGTATGACAGGTTTCCATTAAGTCTGCGAAAAATTGAGCCCTTTCAACTGGAATTATACTTGATTGATGCAAACAATAAAAACAACAATGATGAGGCATAAACCAGTCACGTTATACTTAAAGAAAATGAACGGGAAGTCTGATGAAATGCAATACCAAAACAACTCCTGACACGATTCCACTTTAGAAACACATAAAATAAAGACAACGAATTTAATGTGTTTTCCCCCTTTTTTAATTCAATGTAGATATCCGGACTTCAGTGGATTGAAGCATCGTGATCTTTAGATAAATTTACTGACCTAAATGTGCAACTTAGACTATAAGATTCATTTTTATGTCTATATGTCTTAGCCTCTCTTGTGACAAATATCACAAAATTTTGTCCTCCTTTGCTAAACTGGGCTGCTACTTAGAAATCGAGAGATGCTAACGAAACAGACGTATCATTTCAAGACTATTTACAACATGTTTGGCTTTGTTTAAGAATGGTTGGGTATACAATATCATGTTTATGGTTGGTTGATGCCAGTCTTTACAATAATATACAGAGAGATACTGCTCCTTTAAACTGACATGTGGTGCATATCATCGCTGGATCACTCCGAAGTGGTTATGGTATTGGTGGTTTGTGACGTGATGGCAAGGTAGAAGGTGCCGGGATATGAGTTATGTTACTAGTAAATTTTCACTTCCTCGCTATCCATTGTGTGCACTAAGTACAAAGAGAGAAAAAAAAAAAGAAGAAGCAAAAAACAGACACAGTAAGATAATAAGAAAATATTAAAGGTGGAAACACAACATAAATATGGGTAGACAGCTAGATAAATAGATAATAATATAAAAATTATGTGTATCTAAATATTCGTCCATCCATCTATTATGCGACCGTGCATCACAAAACCAAGAAAAAGTCGCAGGCGCTGATTTTACGTTACGATACAAAATAGGTAAAATGGGTCAACCATGTTTCAGTCTAGAGTTGTTCATGTTTTATGAAGGAGCAATTCTTCTTCTACAATATCTAAAAGTTTGAGACCAATAAGTCGAATGGGTAATTGTTTCCTGCTGTTTTTCTGGAACACCTCTCTCTCTCTTTGTACAATAGTGTTATAAGGTATGTTTTGGAGGCCTCTTTTCATTTCTTAAAAATCCTTTACTTACACTTCACTTTCAATTCTGATAATTTTGGAAAAGATTGCAGAATTGAAAGTTGGCATTGGTATTAAACGTAAAGAATGCGTGATTAGAGCGTGCTGAATCTCTCCATTGTTCATGTTGTTGTTGCTATCGTGTTGTACATCAGCTTGTCTTTTGTCGTATTCATTTCACAGCTTGCAGGGTTAGGTAAGATTAAATCCTTGATTGAACCTTATTATACTTAACAACAAACTTAACACAGTAGTCTCTGTAAAATCTCGTTTAGATTGGGTAACCTAAAGTTAAAGACTTAAAAAGGGTACCAAAATCCCGCTCCATCTCATCTTATTCACTGACGTCTGTCTGCAAACCTTACAATCAAATTGACTTCTGTCTCTCACCTTCTTTCGAAAGTTATCGAAGAAGAATTGTTATCAAACAACGTCATCTAAAAGTAATTTTACAGTAAACGAAAGGAAATTGAATTTTCATATCCTCTAGCTAGGTTCTCACGGTTTGGTAAAGAAACGCTCTGATAATTTCCATATCGAACATTTTATCTGGGCAAAAGTTTATGATCTCTGTATGAAAAGTTAGCCAGCCAGTGAGAAATTTGGTGTGGGACGAAAATTTGATGAACATCTCTACTTTGAGGCGACATGATCACTGCTCGTCAAGAGCCAGTCACGGAGGATATTATCTTTGTGAAAGTCGATCTGTTATCATGGGCGCAAATTATTGAATGACGTCAAATCGCGTCATATAAGGACTGTCAGGTTTCCAATGGTACGTGACACGTACACGGCGGTGTCCCATGATGAAAGTTACCGCATTAAAAAGTCCCTGCAATCAAAATGTATGTTGACCTCCATTGATGCTTTTTTGGTCTGTACTTAACCGAATCAATGAATACTTCGTAGAAATATACATCATATATATTTAAGCATTCTTTCTTGATTTCTCCTACACCCTGTTAAGCCCAACCTCTTCCCCGATCATCTTCATTTATAATGATTATACCACAGCTATGACATCATCCTCCTGTAACACTTGAGCTTAACCATAGGCACAGTTATGTGCCTTTACCATTCATTGCTACGTCAAAAATTTGTCATAATTGTCATAAAGATGTGCTTAGGAGATAACATGTGATGCTCTTGTGAGTAAGAGAAGGTAGGGAGAGCAATTAATTGTAAGACAGTGTTGTTCGGTTCAAAATTTATAGGAGGATGATTTCACAGCCGGAATATGAATAAAGATGGTGCAAATATTGTTCTTTTCTTTAGAGGTGGGGCTTATCATGGTGTAGAAAAAATAGAAAAAAATGTATAAAAATATATTATTATGTTATTATTAAAGTATCATTTTAGTGATTTGTTTATGTACAGAACAAAAGGTAGCAATATAGAGTTCAACATACATTTGGATTGCATGGACCCTTAAAAAACAAACTTGATTGTCATGTGTGTGTGTGGTTTTTTTTTTTAGATTTTTTTTTTCAAACAAACATCATCAAACACAATTTTATTTCTTAGACCATAACTTCAACTCTTTAATGCTCAATATGAAGACATGATACCCAGATCTTGATGTCTCAAAATATCTATGTTGAGCCCTCTCTTCTGAAATCTTGCTCTTGTGACTAGACATCGACCAGACATCGATCGGCCGATTTCATTTGGACAGGATTTTCATTTGATCATGTAGGCATCATGGCAGAGTTAATACTCTGACTTCACATCGTAATTACAGGAAGCTTTTCTGACTTCATTCTGTGGACTGCAGCTTAAAATCGCTCACAGAATTTAACATTCGTCTCGGACGTTGCAGATATCCAAAGACAAAAGCAAAATAGTTCATATATAACAAGAAGCGACAGTTCCATTTTTATGGTAACTAAAACATTTATATTATAATATATTTAAAAAAAAAATCATTCACTTAACCCGTTGAAGACGAGTGTCTATGGGAAATGCGTGTTGTAGCAAAATCAAACCGTCCTCAAAAACGTGCATTTATCATGTTCAGGGTTACATATGAGTGGTTAGCCATCTCAGTTACCAATATTTATATATCATAAGGTTCCAAATGTATAAGGAGGGGGGGGGGGGTTGGGAGTAACAGAAGACAAAAGAAACATTCTGACACCCATTCTGTCCCCCCCCCCCCCTCCCTCCTGGGTGCCCCTTTCAATTTAGTCCTTAAGCAGTACAAAAGTTTCTCACACTGAGAAACTAGTCCGGTGCAAATAGGGGCTGGCAACTACATTGTAGATGTCCAGAAATTGCAGAAATGTGAAGCCGTGTCATTGGGCAGTTTGGTGGGAACCTCACTGAGTGCTGTGCAGCTGTGGTGACAGGTTCAGAGAAGGTCATTACAAGCCCTGTTTTTCTTTTTTCTTTATTCAGCTGTTTTTGTTTTTGTTTTGAGACGCAAATTCGTCATAGTGACTGGAAGTTTAGCTACTCCTACACGAACGGAAGACGTGCCGATATTGATCGATCGATTCACTGAGTGATGGGTTGGGAGATTTTTAGGGATCTCCTGTCAAGATGTTGTCATCCCTAAATTTACACACAAGATTGTGACTACTGTACCAAATTCGCTGGGTTTTCATTCCTTTCCTAAACAACGACAAGAAAACGAGCACTTATGAGTAAGACTGGTGATTGCTATCAAAGATCGATAAAATGTGCAGACATGGTTTCATGAGAGCAATGAGATGAAACAAAGTTCGGGGAGGGCCGTAGAGAAGGATATATTATGGAAGGGGGGGGGGGTGAGACTCATTTCGCCAAGTCACACGAACCAGTCAAGGTTCATTTTCGTTGGAAGATGCTGGAAGATGTTGGAAGAAGCAATCATGTTTTACATGAGCGTATGTTTATATGACATTGTGAAGTTTGAATTCGTCATGGTATGCATGTGTGTCAACACTGTCAAATATTAATGTAAGTAGGGCCTATGTGTCCCACTGCATCATAACGTTGAACAACTGTATGCATATCATATTGATAAAATACTTACAAAAATGTTGGTATTTTTGAAGCTCATATGCTTCATCATGTTGTTATCAAAAGTATTCATGCTATTATCATAATCAGTATTTCGCTTCTTTTTATTGCTATAAATTTGTCACTATCATCATCTTCAGTATCCAAAGATATAATCCCAGTGATTTTTGATCTAGGAAAAAAAATGTTTATATACCTATCAGTCCTTAAAAATTACCTCACAATTAAAACTAAATTGGGGAACATATGCTTGGCCTCATGGCCGTTCATTCCTTTTTATGAAATATTGCTTTATAGTGACATGGTGATTATTCTGATACCTAGCTCTAAATAGAAGTTGATTCATGGTTTATGCTTCTTCTTTTTTCGCTTTCACCTGTTATCATTGAGCCAGGAGTTTGCAGGAAATGTAAAACATTAATTCATACATCTGAGTTGGCAAAGATACGTTTGTTAAATGAAAAACATTATGAGGAATGCGTATAGCCTAAAGGGGAACCCTATTGACTTGAACATGGAAAAGAATTTCACTTAACGCATTTGAGACCTGTTCCATTGAGGAAATAGGGGAAAACTATTCGAGCTGGTGTTATCATAACTAAAGCCGTCACGACGTTTCGAACTTCATAACATCGCCCGTTTGAGTAAAACATGTGATATGATGTTTGGTGTGTTCAAGTATATAATCATCAAATGGAGCCGTGTATGTCAGTTGTCCTAACAACAAAAGAATGTCTTCCCTCTCTCCTTCCCTCTCCTTCCATCTTTCTCACTTTTTACTAGTCAAGCTTTCCCTGTGATGTTTAGACGCTGCTGTTTTCTCTTCTCAGTGATAGTCCCTGCTTGACAGCCATCATCTCTCCCTCTTTCTTTCCTTTCTCCTATCCTCAATGTTCGTTCAAACACAGTGACTATCTTTTTTTCTTTCACACGCATGCGCAGTTGGTGATCTCTGTCACTCTCTATCAAAGCGAACACCTTCCTGAGTCAGGCAGTCAGACGTTTAAGCTGCAACCGCGAGGAGGGCCTGGACGGGTGACTCACGCTCACGTCCTACCGCAACGAAGCTGCCTGCTTGGAGCCCCCCGCCATAGTTTAGAGGCAAAACCTTCCCAGCACACATGGCAGACGACGCACCACGTACTCGGATCAATCACGTTGATACCATTATACCTGTTCGAACTTACGACAGATGTGTCAGTGAGTAACTGACAGGAGTGTCTGAGAGGATGGAAGTATGCTTTCGAGGATGCTTCAGTGACTTGTTTAGGTAGTGTTTGTAGTATGGCGACTATCGCTTGCATTGGCTTATGATGTCTCCCAAGTGATGGGCGATTGTCTCGTCCTGGAACAACTACGCACTATTTGTTTCTGCCCGCGCACTATTTGTTTCTGCCCGAAGAAAAATATTGATAGCGAAGGTATATCTACCAGTGAAATAAGTGAGTCCATTTTGTAGTGTCTGCTTTAATCTTGAATGATGGAGACGAATTCATGGCTATTGCTGCTGGTCTGCTCTTTTCTTGGTCTCAAGGAACTTCTAGCCGTAAACGCACAGACGAATGCGTACCTTGTCTACCCTAAGGAAATTAATGCGCTTCACGGTGAGACTGCGATTCTCCCGTGCGTGGTAGACCCGACGAGGAATGCCTTCGTCATATGGCGGCGAGTCAGTCCCAAAGTTGACATTAGTCTTGGAGTCATGATCGACGACCAGTTGGACCCCGAGCTGCGGGAAAGAATCGAAGTAGTCGCAAATAAGACAACCGGAGAGTACAACCTGCATATATCCCAAACTGAAATCAGTGATGAGGGGTCGTACGAGTGCAATGTGGTGTACGGTCTGGAATCGTCGGGGAGCTCGATGAATACGATCCGGCTGAATGTGCTCGTGCCACCGGAAGAAGGGTTTCCTCTCTGCGATGTCCATCCCGAGATCCCACTGCAGCAGGGAAAGATGGTGACGATGTCGTGTGTGACCAAGGGGGGTCATCCCCCGTCGAAAGTTGTGTGGTATCGCAATCATGATCCCATTACCAACGTGACGGAAAATGAGCAGAGCGTGCAGTGGAGATTGAGCGAACTTGATTACGGTGTGCAGTTTACTTGCACAGAAACCAGTCCCGCTCTTGCCGGAGTTCGGGAATGCAGCCTGGTCCCGCTGCCGTTTCGACTGTCTGTTGACCTCTCCCCAGCCGTGGCTGAGATCGACGTCGGGCAAAAAGCGTCCTTCACCTGTTTAGGCCGGACACCAATTCAAGCAAATTTAACTTTCACTTGGCACGTTGACAATCAAGAAATCCCAGCGAACAGTCGCTGGATAATCTCTGGTGACCAAGGCCAAACGATCTCGCTTTCGAATGTGATACAGTTGGATAACCAAACAAGCGTTGCCTGCACAGTAACGGCTGGTCCGGGACAAACTGTCAAAACATTTGCAATGCTCGTCGTTACTGAGGACCTTGCCACACGAACATATCTAGAGACAGATACGAGGACAAGCAACAGGTGGAATTCAAGAACTACCAACCATCCGTCCTTGAACTCTGACAGAAAACCACAAAATGGGAAACCGGCATCAAACGCAATCAGCAAAAAATTTGTCATCATAATTTCTTTGGGCGCTGTCGTATTGGGTGTGGTTCTAGGCGCTTCCATTGCGATCGCGAGCATTTATCGCAGTCGGAAAGTTGCCACAACGCACTCAAAGCCGAAGTCATTCAAGAGTTCGTTCAAGACGGGCTCCACCAAGCTCATGTCAAAGCACAGTCGTGGCTTCGGTTCCCGTGGCGAAAAGCTCCTCCGAGATTCGCGTCGAATCACCTTCAACGACACTCAGATCACCTTCGCTGATCCCGTGTTCGACTACGATGACCCTCCCGTAGAATCCATGTCTACCGACCCCGACGACAGCTACCTTGGCCTTTGTCCCGATAGCCTGTCGTCGTCGAAGTACGAGGACCTGCACGCCCATGTAATGACCTCACTCAGCTTCGACAGGTTTTACAATGAGGCTCCTGCTGTTCCGGAAATGGAATATGAGGACGTAATAACAGATAGGAATTGGTCAACCAGGAGTTATCCCATAGAAAGAAACATGCGCGGTGAGTTGAATGACACTGTATACCTCAATAGAACATCGGTGGCGTGAAATCGTTGGATCACCATTTCCTATTTGTATATTCAATGCGCGTGATGAAATTTGCGCGGGAGATTCTAAGTACTTGTTGTAAATACTTATTGTATGTGGGTTTACGTTTTCGTTTGTGTTTTTTATTCAAATATAACTTGTTTGACAGAGGAAGCACAGTGCTGCAGATGGAATTCATCGAATGTCTTTTTTATTACAATAAATGATCAACTGCATGGACTAACTAAATTAATTTTTCTTTCTTTCGCAAAGATCCCTGCATGATGACTAGTGCATAAACATCAAGCATTTCTGTCATGTCATCTCATTCCAAGCAACCATGTGCTTTATAACTAATAATATCATTAAAGATGGAAACACTGCCGGCATTCTAAAAAGGAAAGTTCTGTTCACATGCAGTCAGAAGCAATGCCGAAATATTGAATTCTGGAACGGTTACTTTGCATTTACATCTTTATAGTGCTACGTTTGATTACACGGTCACAAAAGGGCAGGTATGTTGATTACAACCTCAAGTTATTTAGGTGGAAGACACGTTTCTCCCAGAGTAAATATGGCAACAATTCTATTTTCGTTAGTAGACGCTGTTCTGCATGACTCATCAAAACGTATCATTTGCTTTGTCACTCTCCAAAGGTTTCTGAAATTGGCAACAACACTCGGGTCGTTGATGTCAGGGCAGCACAGTAAACTGTAGGTATCATTCACGCGGAGACGTCTGACCCTTGTACTCATGAACCCTTCTCCGTGTCTTCAACGATTCAACAAAAGTGTGTGATTCTTAGGATTCCTCATCTACAATGCAATGGCATGAAAAACGTTATTTTTGCATGATGCCAAAAAGGACTGCCACTGCTTGTGAAATTGAGTGAAAACATTGACGTATAATCATCTGAAGCTTATGAGAAAGCATAACCCCAGTGAAGAATATAATTATATACCTTTTTTTTTTTCAGGACACCTATTCGATTCTTAGCTTTTGAGGTGAAGTGAATTGCTGCCTACTATTGACCTTTGGTGACATATGAAATACATGGGAGAGAAATCAACAATTCTAACGTTTCCTCTCCCAGATATTGACTGTAAAGTTAAGTTATCACCTGCTGTGTGCTACAACCAAATGAAACAGCTCTCTGAGAATCCACAGCAAACACTAAGGGCAAAACGGTTCTAACTATGTCACTGGGTAGTTATGGACATTATCATTTCTCTGTATGACTAATTGTGTTTGTTGTTTAACCCCATCTTGCCTTCCTCCTCCTTCTTGAGGTAGTGATATCATATTAATTTTCAACATTTGCTCACACAATTGCGCTGACTCTCCTCTTCTCTAATCGATATGATTTTTTTTTTTACTCACAGCTGAATGACTAGGCTGAGACTTCCTTTGTATCTGATACCTTAAGAGTTCGTCACTTGCACAAAATGAAACGAATCAATGACATCTTTTGGCACATATTCCGTTCGAAATGTGACGCACATGAGATACCAGCGTTCTGCATTTAGGATTAATACTGTGAGTCGGAAACATAACTCAGCATGATTCGTTCAAATGTTATCTCAATCCTAGCAGTTAAAAACCGGATATATTACGAACAATTGTTTCATGTTGTTTAGAACAGACAAATGGGAAAGAAAAGAGTGAGAGAAAAAACAAACGGAAGTCCACAACAAATGAAGCCAAGTTTCATGTCATGAGTACACTTATGATGGGAAAGTAGTGGGTTATTGTCTATGATTTGTCATCGCCTTTGATATGTACTTTATTCAAATGTTTCATTTGTGTGTTCAGATGGTTTGCGTTGTCTCTAATGATTTGTAATTACAATGTACTGTATGTTTTTCATTTATTTTGAAACTTTATCAAAAATATTTACAAGATTGAGAGCTGCAGAGTCTTGGACGCGACATTCCATATTAACGTTTATTCAATCAAGAAGCCAGAAATTATAGTTAGATAATCTAACTTAACTTAAAATCCCCCCTCCTCCGAAAATTCATGCTTTGTCAATACGAAATAAGAATCGCATTGGTTTCTTTGTAATTTCATGTAAGCATTGATCCTATAACTGCACCGAAAAAAAAATGAGAAAGAAAGTGGTCACTAGGCAACTCGGGCAATCGACAGGAAAAACGTTTTTAAGGTAATAAATCTGATGCAACTTTAGGCGCATTTATCAGCTACTCAGGGTTTCTTGTATGATAATCTCTTCTTATTAACCTTAGTGACCACACCCTATTCTCCTGTGCGATGGGATCATTGCCACCCAAATGACGTCTTCTTCTACACAAAGGATAGATCCGTTTGTTCACCTCGTTACTGACAACTATGGCTGGATTATGTTAGTAAGGCTGTTCAGTTTTCGAATGTTTCACGCTTCATTTGTGCAGCAGGGCAAATGCAACGGTCTAGTTTATTAAATGTATTATATCCTAAAACTGTTTGTAATACCTTTTTGTTTCGGGATCAAGACAGGAAAGATGTCATAACATCCTCAAGACGAAGAACATATAATTTTGATCAAAATCATTGGTCTTCCAGCTCTACTATGTCCCGAGTAATATTGTTTGCTCAGCAAAGCAGTTTTGTTATCATATTAGCATAATTATGCTCACGATGGAGGGAAAAGATATATCATAATAACAGAAATGATAAGGACAGGATATGATGTAGTAAGAAGTTATCGTGGTTATGCATGGCCTCTGCAAAATCTGGGAGTCTGGCACTTCTAATTTTTTTCCGTATTTAGAAGTTTCGATTTTTTTGTTCAATATTTCAACTCAGGATTAACATATCACTCCTCCATCTTTTTATCAGTTGAATGAACGTCCATCATAAATAATTGAACAGAGTGGAAAATGACATCCCCCCCCCCCCCCCGCACAAGATGAAACTGTATAGAAACAAAACTATGATCTCGATAAGATCGGTCCTTTTGTGCTCAGTCTCCAAAAAGATTATTACGCAATTGATGGGAGACCTACGTCACAAATGTAGATGCTCACAGGGCGTCATTTGAGGTGATTCAAAAGGTGATTTACCGACATCCTAAGGGTCTTAAATTAAACCTCAATCTTCAGATTACCGGTTACTTATGTCACTGCCTTTTCTTGAAACAATTTTCTTGTTCCCAGTAAGTTCCTATATCTGGATGTTACCATGCATCACGTGAGATGCACAAATTACGTCAAGCTTCAACTTATCCGTCATTGACTAATACACGAACAAGACAAATGTTGCTTTCTGACAGTCTAGTTTATGCATAATTAACTTAGAGAACTGTGGTTTACTCAAAAGCTGTTCGCTCACGTCAAAATCGAATGAATCATAGTATTTGAATGACGGGCATTGACATAAACATATGTTTTGCATCAACAAGTAAGAGGCATCGGCATATTGCAAGATGAATCCGATTGATAGTAAGAATGTCGCTGTATGTATGAATTGAATCTGATATGCAAATAATAATAAAAAAGATATTGTTGTGTAAATTTGATGGTAAATGGAGTGTTTTGCAGCTTTTATTGTGTTGGTGTATGTGTCTGGTTGCAAGACCGTCTTTCTTCCATCCTTATTGGTGATCCTCTCAGTAATCCTTTGCATTATCAGCTTCTTAGCAATGATCAAATTATCCAATGGTACGTAGACCGATTTAACATATTATATAAGTTTTTGGTATACTCGTCTTATTTGTTGGTTGTTGTTTTTTTCCCCTTTGAGTGATCCACGTCTTACAACAGTTGCTCTTTATTGGAACACTCTTTCCCATCATTATTAAAATTATGTAACGTATATCTTGCATTTTATCCAATGATTTCTCCTTCCAAATTGCTCAAAGCTTGAATTGGTAGTCTATCAACTGTATTAGGTATTTCCTGTCATTGGTGGAAAAATAGATAATTGAATTGAATTGAATTGAATTGAAAATTGACTGCGATCAGATAATTACAAAGCCAGGTTCATCTGCAAGGCGTAGAATATATCAAAGGGAATACTTTGTTGAATACTTATGTTCATCTTCATCAGCATTTGATCACAATCACACAATCAAGTATTAAATCATTAAATCATTGTGACCATTGGTAACACAACAGTGACCATGGTAACTTGCGTTAGAACAAAATAGTGACCATAGTAACTTGAATTAGAACAAAATGGATTCGTAGTCGATGGTTCCTCTTTTATTATGTAAGCAGCAGAAGGCTGCAATGAATGACTCAGAAATCATTGATTCCGGCATTCAGTTCATAACTAAATGACTAATGGTCTTGGACATTGATATCAATTTTGAAAATCAGTGCTCTTGAAATCGTTGCTACCGTTCAAAATTTTCTGAACAAAAACTAAATCTTGCCAAAACATATTTTGGCAAATATATGGACGTGTAGATTATTTGATAGCTTGAAAGGTTAAACCCACACCCGCACATCGCACGCATAGTTTATTTCTCAGCGTACCGCGTGTCAGCATAATTATCAGTGATTACCTAGAATTAGACCTGGCCTTAAATGTTGCTACTGATTTTAAGATCATTAACAAAACACACACACAAACAAACAAACAAACGAAACCCTTTCTAGTGATACCTCACTTGTAACATAACAAGAAATATTCCAACGATTTAAATGAATATATTATTACATAATTTCTTGTAATTTGCTTTGCTCTTTAGCAAGTTTGATCGCAAATATTTCAAATGAACAAAACTGGAGTTAAATCGTTAGGCGATTAAACTCTTCATACCCATGTGTTTGTGTTTGCTTATGTATGTCTGTGTGCCTGTGTCACATGGTGCACGGTGCATGACCAGTTGTCACTCAAATGTGATGGTGTCGTATTTATTGTTTTATGGTGTCGTTTGTATGGATTCTTGTTTGCTACAATGAAAAAAGCGCGGATATTTATGTTCTCGGAAGAGATTTTTGTCCGATTTCATGAATACGTCGAATACAAAAGTTCGTTTATTTTTTTCTTCTTGTTCTTGTTCTTGTTCTTCTCCTTCTTCTTGTCTTTATCTTCTTTTTCTCTTACTTTCCCTGAAAGAGAAATTAACCATGTATACTGCTCATTCTATATTATCATGCAACCTTTCCCTACACTATTGCGACTTAGATTTTATAATAGAATAATATATAAGCAATAAACCTCAAACCTCAGTAATTTGAGACACACGCATTGGCTTCACAGCATGTCAAAATAATGTCTTCCGATCAGATATCCTATGAGGTCATCATTGATATCTAAGACGACTGGGGATATCATTCATGTGAAGAAAGAGGTCCCTTCGCTTCATTACGTTGGTTTTCATGTCTTCTCAGTGTCGTATGTGTGTGTGTATGTTTCGTGGCTGTATCAGGATACGACTGTCCTATCTTTAAAAAGAGCAAGCACTCATACGTGTAGTAATTGATGTACCCTGACCAGCCCCAAATGAAAATGATTGAAATACGATATCATTTTGTGTTAGTATTCATGATAACTTAAATAACAATCAACCCAACCACAAAACATAATACATGTTTATTATATATATATATACATACAAATGCAATACAATTATTTTTTTTTTCACTCTGAGCACGAAATATGATAAAACCCTATTCTGAGATTGCCATGGACGAATAATAACGGTTTATACGGTATATAGTATAAACCTGCTTAATCTATAACAACTTTACTTTAGACTGTGGAATTGCCACATTTGCAAAACCTAAGAGACTTCCCAATTTGCAGACGTTTCCGTTTGCAATGACATTTTGATTGTCTTCCCTGATCAGATTTCTGAGGAGCAAATCGAAAAAGTTTTGTAAGCTTGATGTAAAACTTCACCTCCCTTCCGATCACTCGGTCGTCTATTTATACAGTCCCTGATGTTTCTCCTCCCTGAGAAGACGTTGAGTCTAGTTTAAAATGAATACCTACAAACTAGCCCTGATTCACTTCCCGCAAGCCGTTCAGAGACCGGACAGGGACCCACTGCTGCTTGAAGTGATAGTATGACTATTCCTGAGACCAGTCATTTGTATAATTATGATTCCTTGATTGCCGATTGCGAATAACAATTAATAAAATAACGGATTTTTTTTGTTTTTTTTTTTAATTCAACGACAATAATAACACCTGCAACTCTGTCCAGGGTAAATGCATTGTTCAATTTTGTTTTGTTGTTTAGTTAATGTTGAGTGGACATGAAAAACAAGGTATTATTAAATTATGCATACATATTCATATACATAATGTTTCTGTTTTTCAACAAGAGAGTTATTTAACTTGCTTGTTTGTGTTTTGTGTTATGTGTTATGTGTTATGTGTATATGTGTTTCTTTTGGTTTTCCCTTCTCTGAAGACATCTTTTTTTTTTAAAGATTCTAGTAATAATGATGGCCGCAATTCTGTCCAGGGTAAATACATTACATATTTGTTTTAGTGTTAAGTACATTTTGAGTGGACATGAAAAAAAAGGGGGGCTGTAAATTGGCATACGTATGTTTTTGTTCCCAACAAAAGAGGTATACAACTTGTTCAGTTTATGTTTTGTGTTGTGTGTATGTCATATATTGTGTTTCTTTTGGTTTTCCTTTTCTTAGGCAATTTTGCCTAGCTTACTAGTTCAGTAAGTATTTATTGTTCATGAGGTGTCCGCAAAATACAAACTCTGCTTTTTAGCAGCCTCCTCCATTTCCGACAATTTGATTCGTATGTTAAGTTATGATAAGTCACAACATAATTTTTTATACTTCATGTCACAGTAGTTTTATGTTGTATTGATTTTGCGTAATTATGTGTATCTAAATGTCTAATGCAATTGTATTTTTGTGTGTTGAAAAAGAAAATGTACATTAAACGTATTTTGAATTATATATATCCGTATTATGTGTGTGTGTGTGTGTGTGTCGCATGTTGTGTCTGATTCTGTCTGTATGTATTTGTGTGTGTATGCGTGAGTTTGAATTATTAAGGAAACGAGAGTGACTGATGGGAAGCAATGGGAAGTGGGTTGTGATGAGCAATGAAAAAAGTATAATATAATGATGAATTGTGGCGGGTATCTGTATTCCTGCGATCCGTTGAGCTTTCAAATTGACGGGATCCGCTTGTTCAACCTGCACTACAATATCAGTAGGCGATCTTCTTTTTTACATTCATTGTTAATCCTGTTAATAATAACCAGTGGTGTATCAGTTCACAGTCTGCAGACATGGACAGTACACGACAGTACAGTGTTATTTTGTAATATAATCCTAAAGGCTAGCTCTACACGTCTGTAGCAAAAAGGAAGTCAGCATGTACGAGATTTTTGTATTCAACAAACACATTTAATCGGCAGCTTGTTCCATATACAATACCGTAAAACTCTAAAACTTATCTAATATGGAGTCCGAGATAGTAAGGAATAACTCTTATCTGAGATGCGTAGTCCTGAAGATACTAATGCAATTTTGTCACCGAGGAATCCATAATTTCACTGGTACCCTCCGGAGTACCGTGCATGATATATCCTGTATCATATTCCTAAAACAATTATTATAATGTCAAAATATAGGAAAACAGTAACATTGTTAAATTAAAAACAAGTGAAGAGTTTGTTCGCAAAAACCGATAAGTCCATATTTACCAAATGGAAATATTTGCGATTAAAGGTCAAGAAAAATAAGGAGAATAATAAGAAAATGTTTGCGTCTTTTGGCCATAACTTAAAAAATGTACCTTTATGTATGACCAATATATCATTTAAAAGGTATTATTTTGTACTTTATGACAGAGACCGTACTTCAAAATCTTCAAAAATGGACTTATCGGTTTTTGCGAACAAACTCTTCAAGTGTTTACATTTACATAATATTACAGCGCATATACGATGAATATACCTCAGTGGTCTATATATGAGGCCCATACTGACAACACTTTACACACGCTATTGATGAACCAAAATCGATCATATGATCAGATGATATTCAAGGTAAAGTGCACTACACCACCATGCATGTTGTCACAGTATAGCACATGTTGTTTTTTCTATTGGCATTTTGTTTTTAACATCGTAATCATAAAAGCAATGTCAAATTTGGTCATATGACGCTATACATAGACCAATCACAAAACAAGATTTCATCAATGAGGGATAATGTCTTTATCTGTTATGATTTTATAGACAAGTTCTAAAGGCAACCGCTGCGTCTTTTGTAACTGTCATAACTAGTGAAACTGTTAACATCATAATATCATCATTATCATTTTAATTACATTCAAAACAAAGTAAATTCTAATGAAGGTCAGAAAAACCATTTTTTCCTGAGCATAACAAACAACGAATAACAAATCATTGTAATCAATAAAATCGGGCGTGTAGAAGACAAGCATTTTTTTTCTAATTCAAGATATTTCGAATCGCAAACAAAGACCAATATTCGATGCTACAAGTTGGAACTACACCTAAACCAGAGGGCACCCAAACGGTTCCGGCTAGGCCCCTGGAATGGTAAGTTTTCCATCCCCACGGAACCCCTGACACTGCCTGACTCCCGATTTAGCGTAGCGTGATCTTTTCTGTCGGCTTGCAGAGCAACTCACTTCCCCAGTAGACCAACTCTGGACTATTGACTGATATAGGAGTATGCCTATACACACTTCTACTGCAATCTTGTCGACGTTGTCTGCACACCTTGTTCTTCTTCTTCTTCTTCTTCTTCTTCTTCTTCTTCTTCTTCTTCTTCATTGTCTTTCATTCCATCTATCAAAACATTTGGATCTGAGTAAGGAAAGAGAAAACAACTTTTGAATCCTTAGCGAAGAAAAGAAAGAATGTCAGTAAAATTTGGAAAATCGTTGATATAAAAATAATGTTATTAATAGGGAACGCCACGAGCGATGGACTGCACGAGGGTGAATTGTGACCGTTCAGCATAACAAACTGGTTCCAACATGAGGTAGTTCTTGAACCACCCCATAGCCATCACTCTAATACCATAATGATCTATGATGACTATTCTAATCTATTCTATAACGGAGGATATTGTGATTGATGGTATCGAATGTTGAAGAAGTTCAAGAAAACGCCCTTTGTCACTGTTTATTACCGATAGCCAAGCTGTAGATAGCTTTGGAAAGTTTATTAACAAAATACAGCATTGATAGTAGTAGTAGTAGTAGTAGTAGTATAGTAGTAGTAGTAGTAGTAGTAGTAGTAGTAGTAGTAGTAGTAGTAGTAGTTGTAGTAGTAGTAGTAGTAGTAGTAGTAGTAGTTGTTGTTGTTGTTGTTGTTGTTGTAATAATAATGATAACGGTAGGATGATAATGATAATAATAATAATAATAATCATAACAACTATGATAATAATAATGATAATAGTTAATATTGTTATAATGCAGTCTTTTCTATAGCGCTGTTCAAAGAAATTGATCAATGCGCTTTGCATCCAAATTCAACTTTTTCTAATTGGCAAGAACTGAATGAGAAGTATGCCTACTTTATTATCATTATTTATTTCTTTTTTTTTCTGGCGAAACCAAAACGTGAGAGCAAGGGGAAAAACCGTGAAAAAGAAAAAAAATATATATACCACTTTTCAAAGTGTCTTAAAACACAGGTAACAGTGATTACCTAGAAATACATATTTTTATATCGAAAAAAAAAATGTTAAAGTGAATTAAGGCATGTGTATTCCTTAATCATTATGGTTTCAAAGCCAACAAGTTAATCAACTAACATTTCGATATCATCACTTTGTTAATATGCACATGTAAACTGCCTACCCTACGCATTACTTATGTGCACACAATCATGACAATCATGCTCATTGAGGATATTTCGGAACTTCTGATTCATCGAGACTTCCGCAAAAATTATTGCACAATGCACCGACATATACACATACAATAAAAACGAGTTATTCGTTGACATGTATGTATAAGTTGCATTCTGATGTTAGGTGAGCACAATGCATAAATGTTTTCTGCTAAACACCGTCCACATTAATTCAAAACACACATGGTCATTTTCCATTGTTTTTAATATTCGTTTGGGAATGATACATGACGGAAGTTGAATCACTGAAAAAAAAATACATACACAAAAGAGCGAAATGTAACCAGTGATATACCATATGTATCACCTACTACCTACATAAATGAGTAACTACGTGGTGTGAGATGAGAGAGAGAGAGTGGGGGGGGGGGGGGAGCTCGTCTGGTAGCATAAGACTCTTTTTTGGCACATTATTGGAAAGAAACATCATTTTGATGCTCCTTATTTACCAATAGTGGCTTATTTGTACCATCTATATAAGCCTACTGCTTCCATACTCTTTTCGTCCGTCTCCTCTCTTTTTCGTTTCTTTTTTACCTACTCAATCCCTTACAATGTGTATATTCTCTCTCTCTCCCCCTTCTCTCTCTTCGATTCACCAAGTCCTTTTCTTTTTCCTTCACTCCCTTTCTCTCTCTCCCCTACTTTCCTTCAATCCTCCGTCTCTTTCGCCTTATCATCTGCCCTTTCTTTCTTTGATTCATCCTTTTTTCCTTTTTCTTTTTTTTCTTTTTCTTTTAAACACTCTTTCCCTTTTCGAGGCTCCCTTTTTTATCTCTCTATCTATCTTTCCTCCTTTCTTTCCTTCACTCTAGCTTCTCTTGTCGTTATTCATTTCCCGTCTTCTTCTTCCGAGCCATCGCTGACCTCCCTTTCTACACGGTTCTCCCATCTGAGCTGTGGGGACGGCTAAAGCCTGCGTGACCTTTAGCTGAAATGTGAGTAACTTCCCTGATGTTGCGTTAGACGGGAGATGACACTGGGTGATAACCCGCATGGATAAATCACGAAAAGATCGATATTCAAACTGGCAGAGACGCATGTGTAAGTGAGTATAGGCCACATTTCATATACTATCATATAAATATCAAGTACATAATACTCGGCGGTTCTGTTTTGGTGTTGAAATAAGAAAGTCAAATATTGCCTGGCAAATCCTTCTCTCTGTGTGTCCCCCCCCCCCCCCCCCCCCCCCCGGATGAGACCTCTATACGCCATATGAATTAGTGATAACAAAAATGATAATAAGAAAATAAATATCATTCCAAAATTGAATTTCCCTGTCAGCAAAAAAAGCACATGAGCTTACAATACCTCTAGAAGGTACGGCTAATGATAACATTTGCCTTCACACATCTCAATTACAAGTCAGACGAATGAGTAATATTTGGAAACTAATGAAACTTGTGAAATTCCTTCAATTTCATTTGATCCCTTCATCATCATGCTATACTGTTGTGAGATCATAAATCGCATGTAATTCCCATTTCCAGATGGCAACACAATACAAGTTTGGAAAATAAATAACTTTTGACTTGACTGTCCGGTTTTCAACATAGTTGCACTGAGAGTGATAATGATGTATTTGCATTCAGTGAATCCGTACAAGTTTTGGGAAAACTTCCCCAAAAGACCAGTCGACTATGATAGCAGTAATATAGCACTGTGTACAGTGAAAATTGGACTGGGCGCAGGCAGTGGATAAGGTGACGGTGAGTCTCGTCACATCGGATTATTTTCTTTAACCCCCTCATTCACACCATGCTTAAATACCCATGACATATTATGTTGATGATGTATTGTAGTCGCCGGTAGTAGTAGCAGGGTTAACAGATGTGAGTACGCGTGAAGTTTCACATCCGTCAGCCCCGCAGTTACGAGCTATCAGCGCCTGCATGAAGGAAGCAAGGCGGCCATATTTTTAGCCAAACCCAGATTTCAGGTGCCTCCCAGTAGGGTGAGAGCTCACACAATGCAAACTACATGGTGACAGAACCAGGAAAGTGACTTAGCGATCCTTTGAATGTCACGAACCCAGATGGCGGCAAAGGGAAGCGAACCCTACCCAGATGCGGTAGCCGTCATGGGATGCTTAAAGAGCAGAAAGTCACTTTTCTTTCACGTCTACTACTGTATTCAGAGTGATACAACAAAGATATTGATGTCGATAGCCATACCATATTGATAAGGGAGAAAATTCAAAGAAGCAATACATAATAACGCCCCTCCCTTTCTCTTTTCGTTAGATCAATGTACTTTTGCCTGGCTGGTGTTGTTGTTGTTGTTGTTGTTGTTGTTGTTGTTGTTGTTGTTGTTGTTGTTGTTGTTGTTGTTGTTGTTGTTGTTGTTGTTGTGTATAAAGCAACAATACGAGATATAGGATTGCCTTTATAAGGTGAACGTGACCTGATAAACCGTAAGATTAAATAGTGCGATTTTGTAAATGTTTTAATTTCACTCCCTTTTCAATTTGAAGAATTGTTGTTTTTTGATAAATCAATCCTTGACAAAACCTGCGAAACGTTTGAATTGAAATCATAGTTGAATCTATGCACAAGATAAAAAAAAAAATGACTGACAAAACAATAACCCACACAACCATATAATTATTTAGATTTTAATTGGGTAATAACAGTAGCACTTATGATTATAATAATGATTATAATAATAACACCAAGTTGATAATAATACAATAATGATAATGATAATAATAATGATAAAAGTAATAGTAATAATATTGATAATGATAATAATAATAATAATGTAAATATGTCTCCTTTAGCCATGATCCCACTGCTCTTACCAGAGTGTCCTGCTAGTATCACTACCTTTAATATGGTCCTATAGCGTTGTCGAGGACGTAAGCACTGGACTGGATTCGAACCCGGGACCTCTGATTGAAAGTCAGGAATCTTAGCCATTATGAACAGCAAGATGAACGAAACAGCCATGATTTAAGGTAGTCGTGTCTGTCTTGATAACATCCTCGAATTCTCCTACCGTCTAGCATCACTCACTACGCAAAATCCTGCATAATGCACCTATAATTCGATTGCATAGTGTTAATCTTTTGCCCTTATTACAGGCGTAGACAAACGACTTATCTATTACCTCGTATCATTCTTCCTTTGTGTGTGTGTGTGTGTGTGTGTGTGTGTGTGTGTGTATGTATGTATGTCTGTGTGCCCCTTTCCCGCTCTTTCCTTCATTCTCTCATTCTCTCTTTCTATTTCTCTTTAAATCTCATTGAAACTAGGAACACGCGATCACAAGTTAAAACGCATCGTATATTTCCTGTCACTTACTCTCAAAATGTGATATACACTGTACATTGAGCTGCAACAAACACCAAAATGTGATATACACTGCACATTGAGCTGCAACAAACCTTCCCACACGTACTCTTTCCTTGCAAATGCATTGCAAGCGACCTCTACATTTCTATATGGAAATCTCAATTGAGTGACATCCAGCATATAACGACATGCATATCCTTCGAACACGAGGCTTGTATGTCTTTTCATGTCAGTAGCATCAATATTCTAGATATCCTTAGGTTCTATTTTACCATGTCTGATGAGTCATAACACCGAATATACCTTACCGATTAATGAAAAGGTATGATAGACACATTCACTTGAAAATATTTTTTTTCTCCTACCCAGGACACAGAACGGCGTAGTAAGTCATATATGTATAATATACAATAAATTTGAATTCTCCGTGTAAAACCTTGACAGGGTTTGACTTGTAAATCATCACATGTTGTGCTATTCACAAGAACCTGTAAGGTCTTTGAAGGAGTCTGTACATACAAAGATTCCTTTATAAATAATATGATCTGTTACCGTGAACATTATGTTGTTGTTGTTGTTTTTTCAAAAGCAAGTCGGAAATTGGCTTTAATCATCACTCTATAACAAGCGGCAAGGTCCAAGATCTGACCTCTAAAATGATTATGGCATTTTATTTTATTTTTTTCGGATTTAATTTGCTGTTGTCGAGGATATCTTCAGGATCTCAACATTTAAGAATAATATATATAGATACATATATATATATATATATATATATATATATATATATGTATATATATATATATATATACATATATATATATAATACATATATATATATATATATATATATATATATATATATATATATATATATATATATATATATATATATATATAAACATATATATAAACATAAACGAACATTATAATGAATACTGATAGTAAACGTTTACATCGACCAAGATTTACACACTGCGATGTGTATAAAAAAAGAACTGTCATCTGTATAATTTAAAGTCACGGCCAAAGACTACACCTACCCGGCCCATCCGACATTTCGGCCCCCTCCTCTCCCCTCCTCTCCCCTCCTCTCTTCTCCTCTCCTTTTCCGTTCCTGCTGCTTTGAACCAGTTAGCAAATAAAACCTACGAGTTTCTGCGACATCCCTCTATGTTCGTCACGGCAAAATGTCATAATGGCATGCGGAAATAGCGTGTTCGAAAAAAAGGGGGAAGTTACCTTCGGTGCAATTATCTGCTTGACTTGCCTTTGTCAACTATCTGCAAAGGTTGCCACGACAAACTGATGGAATACAACGACATAATATCATGACAGGCTCATATAGTCGAAACTATACATTCCTCGGTGAATACAAGACAAATTTTCAACAGCAATGTACTAGTAATGCAGTACTAGTATACTTTACATGAAGCGTACGTATACGTGCACATGTACATTATGTAGCAGAGAGGAGAATGCAAAAACAGTCAAACAGATCTGGGGCCCGTTTCATAAACTTGTCATCAGTGACAAGTTGTCATAGATGTGACAAGCTACTGAAATGCTTGCATCTGATTGACTGAGAGCAAATTTGTCATAGAAATGTGGCAGTTGTCACTAATAACAAGTTTTATGAAACGGGCCCCTGGTTTTTCCATGAACCAGAATAACTTTGAAATAAATCGAAAGTGTCTAGAAATGCAACGCAATGATAACCACTAGTTTGCTTTGGTAACATCTCCTTAATTCCCCTCTCCGAAGTAATGAAAATGAAAAATATTGAATTCCACATAAAGACGATACATTCCATTGAACTATGCAAAAGCAATTTGTAGATGAGCGAACCGCTATAGGTTTTGTGGATAATGGTGGCAGTTTAAGTTCTCCTGTTTCTAGACATCAAAGGTATAAAATAAAAACCCAACGTAAACTTTGAATGAATCGGCGTCAGTATACTTTTACAAGTGCCAGACAGAAATAATATGTAAATGAGAATTATCACAGGGTAAGCCATTATTCATTGTTTATTTTCCTTTGATTGATATGATTTCTGAGATTTTCTTCCACACAGTAAAAACATCGGTGTTACATTTAACACCATGGGTGTTAAATCTAACACCTATCAATCTTCAATAGAGGACCATTAACACCCGCAGGTGTAGAAAATGTAATGACGGTGTTAAAAAGCGTTCACCTGGCACTTCGTGGTGTTAATTTGACACTGTAGTTGGTGATATTTTTGACACTGCGCTAGAGTTAATTCATTAATGACACCGCATGGTGTTGATTTGATATTGGTGGTGTTAATTTCAATGGTATAACATCCGTCCAGCTTCAATAGGAGACCACACCAACTGGTGTTACTGTGGTGTAAATGTGTTTACACATTTTTTTCAAAAATCAAGTATACTTTATCGGAAAATTCTTCATCGTCTTGTTGACATTCAGAATCAACAAGAAATTCAGTAACTAAGAAACTATCAAAAAAAAAAAAAAAAAAAACAATTATATAATATATTTTGAAATGACACCCGGAGGTGTTAATCTAACACCATGAATGAGCACCGGAAATTTAACACCAGCTCGGTATTTCATATTTAACACCGTTTTTTTTTTTTTTTTTTTTGCAGTGCAGAATCACTAAGGGCTAACAGAAAAGAAACTTTGAAATACTTCAGTACAATGGAATAATACAATATGAATCAAATCGCTATAAAAAGACATAATTATGTAACAATGAAAGGCACACATATACGCTGACCTCACGGACTCTCAACAAAGAAATTTGAGCGGCATCCTATAATACCCTAGGCAAGGCACTTTGCGCTCATTGACTAGTCTTGTCATAATGGACTTTTAACACTTGGTCCAGTGGTTTCTTGCTCTCACCCATTGAAATGCTTCTTTGTTGTCACGGTAGGGGCCACATCAAAGAAGTAATAGAATGAATAAATAGGACAAGCGATCACAAGCCCAGATAATTGTCATTCAAAAAATATCGAATGACCTTCACAAAATTGATCTATACGAAAAAATAAAACAAAAGTTTGCCACTCACCAACTAGGAAAATTACGTGATGTAACAAATGAAAACCTAAATAATTCTTAACCTAATGATTACATCGTGATACACGGTGGAGATTAGCTGCCTGAGGCCCATCTATTTACATGCTATGACCATTGCTTTGATTTTATTTTTGACAGTCGTCTTTGTTTATAGGTCAATGACGTATCGGTGGTTGTCAAGTTCTGTTTAGGCCCCTGATGGTTATAGGGTTTATATTATGAAATACATACTGTTTAAACCTCTGACAGTATTCGAAGGTCATTTATATAAATTCAGACCTGGGAGCGTTTCATAAAGCTGTTCTGAAAGTTACGAAAGACTTAAGAACGATTGGTGATCAGTTATAATGTGCTTTACTTATCAGTATTTCAATAATTCAGCACAAGAACTGATCACCAGTCGTTCTTATATAAAAGTCGTTCGTAACTTAACGAACTGATTTGTGGAACACCCCCCCCCCCCCGTCAAATTCTGCTGATAACGTACAGTACAGCATCTTAATATTCTTAGGGCCGCTTTTCATGACCTCTTGTGAGTCATCGCTTTATGTTGTTGTTGTTGTTGTTATTATTATTATTGTTGTTTCTATATCTTTATTAATTTATTTATCATATATTTCTTTAGTGACACAATGATTACTGCAGAGCTGTTATTTATCTGCATGTTCTACCGTGGGTATAAATATGCATAATTTGTATACATCGTATTTTTATTAACAAAACTGTGAAATTTGAAATAAAATATTATTCATAATGAATTGACTTGAATTGTCTCCCACTGGGCATGACTTCGGACAATATCGGACAGAAGAAGACCAACGTGAATTAACACCAATTATTAGTGTGTGTGTGTGTGTGTGTGTGTGTGTGTGTGTAGGTATGTATGTGATTGTGATGATGTGGGTGTGTGTGTTTGAGTGCACATGGAGACGATAGGAGAGTGTGAGAGAGAGAGAGAAAGAGGGGGAGAGAGGGAAGGGGTAGAAAGTTTGAAAAGTTAGGATAAAGAATGCTAAGTGGATATGAACAAACACATGGTGAGCAAATGTCGGTCTGACTGTTCAACAGGAAGTCACCTTCACCTCAATTACTACCGTCAAATTGACACTTTCCAACACTGGAGGGGCTTTAAGAGAGGTTGCATTGTGAAAACTTTAAAAGTTTACGTCTCTGAAGACAGATGAGGGAACTAATTTAGACGCATGTCACATCGCGCGTCGCTCAATTCAGAAGTCATGAAAAGACAAGGACTACCCCTTTTCTGTGATGTCTGTTTGAAATAATGCCCCATGCACATCTTCGTCTCTTTCTTGTGTTCTTTCTCTCTCTCTCTCTCTTTATTTTCTCTTTCTTTGTCCTTGTCTTCGTCCTTTTCTTTCCTCATCTCTTCCATTTAATCTCAATTATACTTCACACAACATAATTACGTATGATAGTTACCCAATGTTCAGCTTTTTAATGTAACATCTATACCATGCACATAACTCTTTAAAAATAAGCAATTGCTATTCATCTAAAATCAATGATTTCAAATTTCATATCTATTCTGAGCTTATAAGTGCAGCAATTAAAATCCTATTAATTTTTTTGGTGTTACATTTCTTTATAGTATCTTTCCGATCGACATCGATACTTAGGGTAACGAAGAAAGTTAAATCACTCATGGGACCACCTGCATGGAATAATTTTATATCCTTGCTTTCGTTTTGCTCTGAATTTAGAAATAGAAATTAAAATATGATCACTCCCCCCCCCCCCAAAAAAAAAAAAAAAAAAATGAAAACAAGTCTTGCAAGCTTGCCTTCTCTCCATCGACCCATCCCCTTTTCCATCTTTTCACCCTCATTTTTGTCTGTTATGCAGGGAGATACTAATATTTCGACTTGCGGCTCAACCGGAGGCTCTCTTGGGTAAATTGAAACACCTGCAAAAGATGATGTTACGGGGACCGTGTCCCCTAGTAGTGACGGGGGTGGGGTGGGGGGGGGGGGTCCATTGTTGGTCCATCAAACACGCTGTACGCATTACATTCACAAAGACAGGAAGGTCAACCTAACAACATTTATTTCTACAAAACTATATAGTTAAAGAATCAAATAAAACATCGATTGGTCGTACGTACATCAAATTTTAGTGGGCCCGGGCCACCAGACCACCGCTTATTTATTTATAATTGATTTATTTATCTATATTGATTTATGATAGACGCAACAGCACCCCGATGTATCCATTTTCATAAACTCGATTCATCAGAGACTGAAACTGTTATAAATCACAAATATGATTAAAATATATGCGATAATAATCACGATACAAGTATTTCTTGTCATGCAACAAGTGCACTATCAATAAAGATATTGAAAAAAAAGATCTGGGTTTCTTTACTAATTTTGATGAGCATCAAAAAATGAAAATGGCGTTTATCTGTTTCTGTATTTTTTTCATATCCATATACGTATGTATCTATGATTATTATATATACAGACACACACCCATTATGCAAGTGTGTAAGTGTGTGTGTTTCATGGTTATAAGATGAGACCTAATGCTATTAAAGCTCACGAGACTTATTGCTGAAAGATTATATTGACTAACTTCTGATGATCCATGCGAGTTGACACTATAAAGACACAGGCATTCGAGCGTAGAACACTGAAAATAAAATTACATCTCCCAAGTGCTTTCAAAATGAAATGAAATCAATCGAAATGTGGTTTGAGTTTATTTCCTCAGTTTTCTCTCCTTTGAATCACTCTTCAGAAACTTGTCACGAAGCTCTACTATCCACTTTCCACACACGACGAAGATAAAATAGAGAGTTGTTTGTTGTCGAGCTCAATGTAATCTACAAATAAATGTAACAAACCTTCAATGATCTCACACTGTTAAAGGAACTATGCAATGCAAATGCATGTTGACTTTTATTGATTTATACTACTCTAATCATCACTTATGTAGGCAAAACAATATCCTGAAATGTTTGATGTTTTTTATGATAAAATTCCTATTATTTCCTTTAGATTACATGGATATAATACGGCAACACCGACAACAAAAAAAAAAGATTTTCAAACCAAAATTCTGCCAGCGACATCATCTTTTAATCATTGCTAAAGTACTGATATGACGTAAACAAAGTGCAATTCAATACATTTCCCCTTGATAGAACGTAATTTGCATGTTGCCCTGAAACGCCTTTTGTTAATCATATTTTGCAACGTCTAAACATGCTAATTATGCTCAGTGTATGATGATAATATTAGTAGTAATAATGATAATGATCATAATTTCTACTTTTACCGCGCTTACCTATAAAGAGATTGTAAGCGCCTTACATATACCAACATAGATTATACGATAACATACATAATCTTACGTTATTAAACATTCGACTACCAACCGTACAATAATTTACTTTAATCAATATACCTTAACAAAAGAGTAAAAATCATATATTCAAATACCAAACAATAACACTGGTTTCTATTACAATCGCATGCATGTCATTAATAATGAAAAGATACAATTAGCTTGCTTGGATACTCACACACACAAAAAAAAATTACATATAAAACATAATATCATGAGGGAAAGTGCATTAAAAATACCTTTAAAATTGTTAATCTTACAAGTACCTTAGCAATGATTGACGCATGACATCACTGGCAGGATCTTGGTGTGGAAGGAACATGTGGACGTATGAAAGTAATCTATAGAAAAATAGTAGAAAATTATCACATAAAGTATGGCAGGCATTTGGATATTCATTTGACTACGGAAAGGATGTTGAGGGCATCTATCCTGGACAAAAACAAGTCAAGATGAATTCGCATTGTTTAGTTCCTTTAAGAAAATGTGCATATGAAGGTGTGAGCGGGAATCCAGTTGATATGCATGTCAGCTCAATGTTTGTGCATCCATCTTTAATATTTCACTATACGATCAAGTGATGCTTCTTTTGTTTCATTTTTGGAAGCAGTCAAGATAAGACGCCAAAAGTCTTGAATTCAGGAAGAGCCTAATGCATCGCAAGGAGACAAAATGCATTTAAAGGAACTATGCAATTCATGTGCGCGTTGACTTATTTTGATTCATTTACCCTCAACACCACTTATTTTGCCTAATGAATATCTAGAATACGGGTCGTTTTTATTTTTTTTCACTATTTTTTTGTTTTGTTTTAGATTACGTGGTTACGCCCCCAACCCCCCCCCCCCCCCAAAAAAAAAAAAATCTTTAAACGTGAATGAATATCAGAATGTAGTATCGTATTAGAGAGAATTTCCCCGGTTCCAAGCTGTTATCACGTTTCTACCATCGTGCGTGGACATATGGCGTCATCCATTACATAATAGCCCCCTGAGTATGCATGGTGTGCGTCACATGTTCTACCGTGTGCTTCTGTATAAAGCCTTATAATGACCAAGGCAAACGCGTGTCCCTTGAAAACGTTCGTTGGTCTTTGTGCCAACAGAACTAAACTTTGTCGAGCACCTGCGTTATCTAGCTGGATTTGTCATGTATAATTATGGTATATTTCTTTTTTTCGATATCTGTGTGGGGGCGCTGTGGCTTAGTGAATAAGACTCCCGACTCCAGGACCCGAGTTCGATTTCCGCCAAGTGCTTACGCCCTTGGACAAGATGTTGTTTTTACCCACTCTGTCCCTCTCGACCCAGGTGTATAAATGGGTACCTGGCAACCCTGGGGTAATAATAATGGCAAGGCCCTCTGGCAGAGCAGTGTAGTAACACTGAAGAGGCTACCATGAATGAATAAGACCTTATTATAATAATAATAATAATAATAATTATTATTATTATTATTATTACTACTACTACTACTACTATTGTTATCATTATTATTATCATTGTTATTATCGACTTCTTTCGACTGTTGTCTTTAATATTAATTTTTATGTTTTTGTGTGTGTTCGTTTACTACTGGTCATGTTGAGGATTCCCTAGCACTTATATACTACTTCACTCTGGTGAGTGAAGTTCGTGATCTAAACGAGTAAGTATCTCTTTAATGGCAGACATAATTAACATTATCACATTCCAAGTTCAAGAATAGATCATAACGTATAGAGAAGACAACTTTTAACATGTTCGAACATTCACGAGAAATCGTATAATCGTTTTAGATCCGTGGAAAGAATTCTTTGTTGTTATAATGACAGTCAGCATTCTCAGGAACCTGCTTTGATTACTGGTGGAAGCTTAGATATATTTACATTGGCAAGGACGCAAGTCTATGTTTGGGATTCCCTGAAAGGCACGAAGACTGTGGCATTATATTAACATACGGTGCATGTCACTAGGTCATTGGCAAGAAATCATCAAATCCCTGTTTCCTATTTTGATTTCCGAGAGGAAAGAAGAATTCGGTCATTCACACATCATCTATTCACACAGTTCGGTTTGACTGGCAAGGATTGAACAGTTTGCAACAAAGCAATGTATTGTTTGATTATTTGTTTGATTGCTGTTTGTTTCTTATTAAGAGAAAAATAAACATGTGAGTAATGTCACGTGTCAGGCAGTGCCCAGGGAGACATATACATATAAGGTCTGGTCATGGTACTTCTCTGGTCCTCACGTACGTTCTGTTGTTTCTAATCCCACTGTTTCGTGAGAATTCATACTCTATGACCGATTTAATGGAATCCCCTCCCCTCTCTTTCTGTTTGCACTTTGTTTGTTTGTTTGTTTTAATTTTCCATCTGAGATGATGGCTGGATAGCCCATATTCAGCTACACTAGCTGGCCATGCGCTTACAGGCATTTACTCCGAAGGTTCGGTTTTTTTTTTTTCCCCAAAAAAGTTCGTTAATCCGAAAACAAAATAAGATTCGTAAGGTTCGTTGGTACGCAAACAGAATAAACATATACAGAAAAATGAGTGACGAAAATCCTTTGGTGCTATTGTATTAAAACTTTCTGTTGTTCTTTGCTTGCTTTTTCTTTTATTCTCTTTTCATCAAAGTTTCATGCGACGCACCAGGACGTTATACCATCATATATTAAGGGGTATGGTGAGACGTCATCATGAATCCTGTTCAGCAAGTGACATGTCTCAATCAGTCGCATGTTTTTCAAAAAATGGTCACCTGCAGTTCTGCAGCCAATATAAACCCCACCCCATACTACACGATCCGACCGGTTACTCGTCGACTACTCTGGTCCTAGCAAGCGCCTGGACAACGCACCCTATACGATCAGATCACACAGTCCTGAATGGCGTCAGTACATCATTCCTATTTTCAGCAATCATGTAATTCCTAAAGATATGCTACTGTAATTGCTCTCCCAAAACCAAACAAAACAGTTGGTGACCCCAAGATCTAAAGACCAATCTCCCTTCTTTGTGTCCCTTACAACCTCCTGGAAGGTCTTCTGGCAAGAATAAAACATGCAGTTGACCCACAATTACCAGATGAACATGCGGGTTTCCTCCATGGTCCCATTACAGTCCACTATATTGTCCAAGCTGGCCAATGACATCGAAGACAGCTTTGAGAGGAATCACAAAGCCGGCTCCTAAGACACTGTGTGGCACCAGGGTCTGACTCTGAAATTATTAAAGACAATCCCTGATCGCCATACGGTGAAGTTCATCTGCAACATTCTAGCCAACAGGAGGTTCGTCTTGAAGGCTAGCGATAGACAGTCCAGCAGACTGCGGCAACTGCGAAATGGAGTTCCTCAAGGCTCTGTACTCTCCCCCTTGCTCTTCAACATACACATAAGCGACATACCCTTGACAACCTCACGACAGATCCTGGTCAAATGTAGAGAACACGCTCACTGCAGAAATGTCGCAAATCACGAAGTATTTCAGGACCTGGAGACTTAAGAGGAGCATGTCCAAGCCAGCACTAACAGCCTTCCACGTGAACGCCAAGGAGGCTAATCGGTAGTTCAACGTCATTCTTGATGGTAAACCTCTACCTTACAATGCCACACCAACCTACCTTGGAGTGAAGTTGGATAGGCAGTTGACCTACAGAGAGCAACTCAAGGTCATAAGTGCAAAAGTGTCCTCAAGGAACAACCTCCTTCGCCGACTTGCAGGCTCAAAGTAGGGTGCCAGTGCAACCACTCTCCGCACTAGTGAGGAATACGTCTCCCTTGCGTGGTGTATGAGCTCTCACACCGAGAAATAAGACACGGTCCTGAATGGCACCATGAGGCTAATTACAGGATGTTTCGGCCAACACCAACAGAATTTCTACCTATTCTCTCAGGCATTGCTCCCGCTCCCATGCGTCGATAACTCCATACCCATGATCACCAAGACCTCCAGCAACCCGAACAACCTCCTCCACAGCGTAGTTGAGGGCTCCCAATCTCTGGGCCAGCAGCAGCGACTGAAGTCTCGTTGCCCCTTCTCCAGCCATGCAGCATTGCTGAGGGGATCAGACTTCAACATCTATCAGGCATGGAGAGCTAGCTGGCAAGATACTCCACAACCTACCCAACTCGTTGTCACGCCCAATACATCTGTCACCCTAGGTGCGAACCTACCAAGGAGGGAGTGGGTATCATTGAATCGGATGCGAACGAGAGTTGGGCGTTTCAACGCAGCCATGCATCGGTGGGGGCTACGCTCACCAGCAGCCTGTTAGCGGGGTGCACCAGAGCAGACTGCTCAACACATCTTGAATGAGTGCCCTGATCTCCGACCACCTGACAACATGGACATAACACACCCTACCCCTGAGACTGGAAGTTGGCTAGAACAACTGAGAGACGTGGGCGGTGAGTTGGCTCAGTCGGTGGCGCGTCTGCCTCACGATCCTAAGGACCCGAGTTCGAACCCGAGTCTGGACTGAGCAATGTTGTGTGCAATCATACCGTCCCCTCTAGCAAGAGGCAAAAAAAAAAAAACCTCTGTCCCTCGGATAGGATATAAATGGAGGTCCCGTGTGTGAGAGAGTCACAACTCATGCGCCTAAAAATTCCCGCTTCATTCATTCATCGCAAAGAGCAGGGTGGTTAACCCGGTAAAGTGGTCAAGTCTCAAATCCAACTGGACCCCATGGAAGACCAACTTAACGTAGCTGAATATAGGATATCCAGCCATCTTCTCAGATGGAAATGAACAAACAAACAAACAAACAAACGTTACTATAGCTGCTGCTGCCTTATGCGCAAGAGGAAGCAGTGTGTCACTGTAGCGTGATTGGCTGAAAGTCCACTACCGGTCGATAAAATTCGACATGTCAAATTTTCACGAGTGACACTGGCATTTCGACCCAGTGGCACGACTAGCATGACTAAAACCTGGCAAGGCTCGTGACGTCACACGTTTGATCACTAGGTCGTAAGACCGGTGAGTGGTGGCAAAGTCGTGTAGGGTGCGGTGGGCTTTACACTCTTTAGACTGATGGAATGTAGGAGTGTCAGAAAAAAAAAAATCGATTTGACTTCTAGGTTTCTGCAGTGGAAAGCTGAATTGTCCGATAAGTATAGAAACGAAATCTATCTCTTACTGAATCGTAGGAACGATACTACTGGTATTCAAGTTTACGTGCCTACAACTAATTATCAACAAAAAGGTCTTAGATTATTATCAGTTTAAGCATTGTTAAGGTGTAATTCAGCGGTCTTTTGTACTTCACGGTGCATTAAAGGTGCATGGTCCCGGTGTTTTAGTGAAATGCGTACGCGGGCGCACGGCGCAAGTTTCCTATACAGACATACGCTATCGATTTCTCCTTGGCGCTTACGCTGTGGCCCACTTCCCCGAGTCCGAAGAAGTCCGATCCACTGTAGTCAGTGGTCCGATCAGAGTTCGGCTCATGATTCGGCTGAGGGGGATGACAGCTTTAGAAAACTTCTTTTTTGATGTCATTATAAGAAGCACATATGCGCGCACCCTGGCATTACTACAGACTGCGTGATGCGCAGAGAAGACAACGAAGGCAACGTTACTAAGCAACACCTACGCGCTTTAGTGTTGATCGAAGATAAGCGTCTTTGGTGTTGATGACAGCTCAACTTCGGTAATCTTCGTATCAATGCTGGGTGATCTGCAGTATCATCAACAGCGCCCTCTACACTACCGGGAATATGCACCTTTAAAGGCCTTCGATATTCTAAAAGAGATTGTGTAATTGTACTACCTTTAAATGAATGACATTAATGCAACTAAACTGTGCGTGTGTGTGCTTGTATGTGTTGGAGTATATGCAGGTCTCAGTGGGTGTAATTATTTGTGTGTGCGTGTTTACATATTATGATGAGAGGACCCAACATTCATGTATACATCCTCGTCCCGACAGGCCATATTAACCATGCATGAGTATCATGTATTGCGCTCAAAGCGTTTTCTCTATTTCATTCACACAGAATTTTTTTTTCAAGTCAGCTGTATAGATATGAGGACACGTTTTAAGTTAGAAAGATCAACTTCAGTGTTTTGTGTGATAGCCTCTTGACATGTATGTTATTTGAAGTAAGACACCTGTCGCGCCATATGACCGAAGCTGTCGGATTTTAAGGAAAGCGGATCAATGTACTAATACCTAAAAGCGTGCGTCATCTTACAGGCGCCACAAACTCCTAAAACAAAGAGGTATCTTGGAATTTTGGTACAGCGCTATTCAGTCCCTCCTTGATTTGGGCAGTGAGTCTAAGGTTTACCAAAACTGGAGTCAAAGAAGTGAGGTATAACTGCTAAGAAATTTAATACCGTTTGCTCTTGTAATGTGCAACGTCGAGCACAAGCATTTCATCTACACAGTAAGTTTTTTTTTCTCTTTTTTTTTTAATTCAGCTTGGTAAATCTTCCAAAGTACAGGAGTGAGGTCCTTCGTGGGGTGAATTTGGCGGGAAATGTTGAATTGGAGCGATCAATGTGGGGGTGTGTCCCTAGACTACAGATTGACAGACGACTCGTGAACTTCTCCTTTTTCCTATCTATCTGACATTTTTGGTACACCAGAGTGGTACTATAGGCGAGCTTAGTTTCTCCTAAGTTATATTTAACTCATCCTTTAACTTTCAAACCAGCCGTTTTCAAGAAATTGTTCACCGAATACGTGGTATGAAGAAACATTTCTCGCCATATCAGTTGATTAAATGACAAGATCATTCTTACAGGTCCGGAAGCCGTTCTGGCTCCTTGTCGATTTCCGATACCTTCAAAATCAAAAAACTTATGAATAGATGTAACTTGCATTACAAATTTGTAATGTATCTTTCCTATACATCGTGCCATTTTTCTCTCTCTCTCTGCTTACTAACCGAAAGTGACTAATCGACCTCTCCCACAAGCCTCACAGTCTCACTACCTTAGCAACAGTCCATTACTAAAGCAAAAGCATACTTCACTTATATTAAAAGACCTAAGTTGCGTAGTGTATTCTGCAAATTGTCAACCACGCTATCACTACGTCAACGTCACTGAGGTGTTAGAATATTGAGGCTACAGTCCATTATTCGGATAGAACCTGAGATATCTGTTCTTGTTAACTTTTGTATACTCCTTCATTATGATGTCAACTTTTTGTAATACTCAATGATATTTTCTCTTTCTGAGGTATCATAATTCTATTCATCAACCAACATTGACTAATGAATCATAGCATTTTGTGCTTCATTCACTTAGTATTGGACACGCGCGCACACAGACATACGGTGTATATGATATATTATATAATTGTTATAGACACAAGCACACACACACATATGTGTTTGTTTGTTTGTTTGTTTGTTGTTGCTGTTTTTTGCTTGTTTCATACTTTGCTGTTTCTCTCCGTGAGTAAGATCGTATGTTCGATCAGTATTATTATGGAAACCAACTGAAAAAGAAGTAACGACTTTTTTTTTGGCTAAATCTAAAGAATATCGACATAACTATGCTATGCACACATACACGTAAATAAAACTAACCCTTATTTTTCCCCATAACCCAACGAAAGAGAGAGAGATTCGATTTGTTCTTGTATACAAAGGATTTGATTTGTATCAAAAACCGACCCTTATCACATCACAAGTACCACGTACAGTCACATTCCTGTTTGCTATGTTCATATTGTACCAACATTTCATAAGATTTTTTTTTCTATTGGTTACCAGAGGAGTGGTCAAATACTGTCAATATGTTCCTCCTTTTCTCTTTTTGAAGCTATCCTTTTCTTTCCCACCTTTTCGCCTCACCTTCTTCTTCTTGTAATATGACATGATTTTCTTTTTACCTTTGCGTAATCGTCCTCCTTTTTCATTTTTCTCCATACAGGGCGCATTGAATGAGGAGGTATAGTCCTCCCTGCGGAGCACATGCTTTGGCCTAATTAGCGTCGTCTTAGCGTTCGCGTCGCAGATCTAAAGCTCGCCAGTGTGAACATACGATCCACACTTTCCAAATTTTAGGCAGTGTAGTGTGGGTGCCAAAGTCAGATTTTGGGCCTTACCATGTTTTACAGTCTGCACGACGTTTTTTGATGGTTTTACCCTATTTCGAGGGTGCTGAATCCGAATCTGGATGATGCAACTTTTGCATCCTTTAATAAGGGGTTTGAGATATTCAAAATAGCCGCCAAAATGGCCGCCAAAATCTGAAATTCCAATACATTTCCTCATAAATGGTGGAAAATGGACACAAAAATGGGGTTTAACCGCAGTTTCCAGGGTGCTGAATGAGAATCAACATAATGCAATTGTTGTATTCTTGAGGATTTTGAGGTATTCAAGATGGCCGACAAAAGTTTAAATTCCTGTATATTTCCTTTTAGATGATGAACATTTGAAAAGCTTTGATGGTTTTTACCTGCTTCGAGGGGGCTAATGTGGATATGACAACTTCTGTATCCCTGAGGGTTTTGAGATATCCAAAATGGCAGCCAAAACTGACATTTTAGTATCAAGTATTTCCGTATGA
Source organism: Diadema setosum (assembly GCA_033980235.1). Classification (NCBI taxonomy): domain Eukaryota; kingdom Metazoa; phylum Echinodermata; class Echinoidea; order Diadematoida; family Diadematidae; genus Diadema; species Diadema setosum. The sequence continues at coordinate 11,871,569 of CM067063.1, read as the reverse complement.
ATTGCACATAAATTGTAAATTCCAATTTAACAATTCCCTTACTGATGGGGAATTAATCAACACGAAAATTATGGTTTTACCCTATTTCAATGTTATTGAATCCGAATCTGGTTGATTCAATTCTTAAATCCTTGAGATTTTTGAGATATTAGAGATTTTTTCTATTCATTTTGTCCGCCGTCTTGAATATCTCAAAAACCTCAATGATGAAGACTTGTATCAACCAGATTCCGATTCAGCACCCTCGAAATAGGGTAAAAACCATCAAGCATTTCCAATTTAGTTACTTTTCATAAGGAAATACTGAATTCCAATTCTTTTTACGGCCATTTTGGATATTTTAAAAACGTCTTGGATGCAAGAGTTGCCTTATCCAGATTTAAATTCAGCACCCATGAAATATTTTCAAGTGATCCCTGAGGTCACTCCAAAATTAGTGAAAATGAACATTTTCACCCAAAATTCACTCCAATTTCACTCGAAACTCACTCTTTTCTGTTATTTACTCCTTCAAAGGTGAAGATTTTCTCTCTTCTTTTTTTTTTTTTTTTTAGAGAGTGGAAACAACGACGCTTTCGACGCTTCCGTATAACAATACCATTAGAGATGTTTGTGATGAAATTGGGTCGGAAGCTTTTTGTTGTTGTTGTTGTTTTAATGGATAAAAACGTATACAAATAATCTTAATGGTCATGGATGCTATACCTCGCGTTGTTGTATCATTGATGATTTCATCACTGATATAACTCGAATGGGGATGTATGATGACAAGGACAACAATAAAAACAACACCAGCGCATATCCGTTACACCAGCAGTTTAATGGCAACGGATTAACAAGCTTTATGCCAAGGAGGATCAAGAGATGGAGTTCCCACTTGCTATAATTAATCAAACAGCTGTCCTTTCAGTGCGTTGATTTTTGTGTCCACACGGTGCTTAACTACGAGTGGGGACCCCCCGTGGCTCGTGGTTAGAGCGCTAACCATAAGAGTTCTCGTGGCTCTTAACATCGAGCAAACCTCGAGGTTAGCTAACTACGAGTGCGTCTTCACGGTCCCTAACTTCAAGCTTAACCTCGAGGTTAAGGCTTGTCGTCTGAACCTAACTAATGAATGCACACACACGCACACACACACACACACACACACACACACACACTCACACACACACACACGCACACACACACACACACACACACACACACACACACACACACACACCTTCATCCACTCACAAAGATCCATGTGTGGATTTGTGCCTTTGATGATCTGGCTTCTGTGCAACCATCATGTTTCTGAGCACTCAAACTCCAACATATTTTCGTGTATATCTTACTGTATAAGATAATATACACGAAAATATGATATACTCGTTTTCTTATCAAATTCAATGAAACTTCACCTAATAATAAAGCATATAAAACAAAACTCAATCACGTTCAGAAATACATGTATGTGCACAAGTGTAAATCTGAACTGTAGGTAGTGATAGTCTTTGAACATGAAATTGCAACCTGATGAAAAGCAGATTGTAGAACTTTTCTGATCTATTCCGACAAACAAAACTAACATGACATAATTTGCTAGTAAAATCTTTATAAATTGATCTGTCAGATTACTATCCAGACTTGACCAGTCGATTAATCTTTATCTTTATTTCAGCAATCGTTGCGTTATTTCTATTCGCATACTCCTGTGTGTTTACAATTATGCACCTCTCAACTGTATACATAATACATGTAAGTAGGATGGCTAAAAGGAATTACAACCATAAAGACATGTCATCCTTAGAGAGTGGCGCGTCATTATGCAATTAGACGTGAATCCTTGTTGTCTTTCTGTCTATGGAGCAGATCCAGGTTGAGGCATACTTCAGATATCTTTATTTCTTTGACAGTGACTTAGCCGAGCCAAAAAGAGTATACATTATTTGTTTAACAAATCGTATCGCTACCTCATGTCTTGACAGCAAAACTCATCAACCTTAATATTTCACCTTGGTGTACATCATGTCATTTAATATTTCCCTTGGCTTCATTCCACAAAGGATGGCCGATGTGTATTTTTGGAAGATCTCACTAGACCCAGGCCTACAAGATTTATTCGTTAATTAAATGGATCCCTCAACTGACATCCATTGTCATATTGGCGGAAACTTATAAAACGTCAATCTAACTGTCACTTCCTAAACCGTCTTCTGGTGTTGATCTTGTGCATTTTTGTTCAATATGTTTCCCTGCTCTTTTCCTCTCTCTGCCTATCATACAGATTAATATTCATTTTCAACAAAGAGCACAGTTACCATGACCAATTAGAAATCGGAACGACATTTTTCCCCCATTCTGTCGATATTTTGATATGTTGCAGCCAAAAGATCCCATTTCGCCACATCTTTGTTCTATGATAGCCTCATGATACCTTGAGATTGAGGTATGCAGCCTTTGAAAGAGGAAATAATGTATTAAATCATTTTTCATGTATTGAATTTGGCATGAAGTAGAAATACCTCTTTCGGGGGGAATTAGACGACCCCTGTGGCACACAATGATAATTAAACACAAAACCTGCACCCATGCAAATACCCCCTCCCATGCAACTCACATGAATCGTACTTTTTGATTGCAGTGGTGCTAGATGTCTCATGCTAAGAGGCAGCGGCAAAAACCAAAAGGATTGGAGAAAGAATAACGGGTTGGGGGACTGGTAAGACAACTGATAATTTAGAATATCTCAAAATTCATGTAAAATGTAATGATAAAAGAAATTCAGGGAGTGGAACTATACGTACCTAACAAATGGAAAGAAGACGAACAGAATTCTAATGGAGTGTTGTTTTATGCAAAATCATGTCTTGCACAAACTTGGAAATGAGTATACATGAGTATAGTATGTCATATTTCCTGATATCATTACGAAACACTATATTAGTCCCCGAGCAATCCAACCAAGACTAACTGGTACATAATCACCTGTCAAAGATGGAACGAGGGAGAAAAAGATGGACATAACTCCTATTATGACTCTCTGAATTATTCGGACGTATCTTTGGATCAAAACGCTGTGTTCTCGTCAACCTCGTCGGGTGCTGTTCGTTATTCCGAAGGTTTGCTATCCCGAAGGTTATTCCGAAGATTGGTTAATCTGAAAATGAAATTCGTAACAATGAACCTTCGGAATAACGAATCTTTGGACTAAAGAGCCTTCGGAATAACGAATCTTCGGACTAAAGAGCCTTCGGAATAACGAACCTTCGGAATAACGAGCTGTAACCGTTTTCGTCACCGGTCGGGGTGAAGTGTGTGATGCACTCAGATTTTGTTGTCCTTTTCTATTTTTTTTTTTTGTTTTGCTTTGTTTTGTTTGACTGTCTTTATGTGTTTTGGTTTGTTTTGTTAGTTGATTATTGTTTGTATTCATATATATATTTTTTTAATTTTGCTATAGCTGTTTTCTGCTTGTTTGTGTGTGCGTTGCTTTTTTTTTTTAAGGGGGGAGGGGTTGGCTATACGCTAATGATTGTCAAAAAGTGTGATAGATATTGCAGGCCCTTGACGGAATGAGTCCAGCCTTCACCGATGGTATAATTGAGGAAACTCGGCCTGACAGGCGTTTCATTTTAATCGTCACCTGTCTGCCACAAATTACGAGTCTCAAGTCTATTCCTTGAAATAACGTGCGTTTGACCCAACCACAAACCCGGTTGGGCCTCAGTTATTAAAAAACAAACAAACAAGAAAACAACGATGATGGAGACAGTTACCATGGTTTTTGTTGTTGTTGTAGTAGTAGAAGACGCAGTATAGTAGTAGTAGTAGTAGCAGTAGTAGTAATAGTAGCAGCAGCAGCAGCAGTAGTAGTAGTAGTAGAAGTAGTAGCAACATCAGTAGTATAGTATAGTATAATTATAGTAGTAGTAGTAGCAGCAGCAGTTTTAGTAGTATCAAAGTACAGGTGTAGTATAGTAGCGGTAGTATACAGTATCAAAGAAGTAGTAGCAGTAATAGTAATATTATCAAGATTATATTCGCTGATATTGCAATCCATATTATGAAAATTCATAACAGCAAGATAATCGTCATGACAGATATCTATTTTGAGTCCGTGTGAAAAAAAAAAAAGAAGCCTGAGAGTTGCAGTTTGTCAGCGTTGCTCTTTACAGAATCGTATAGTTTTAAAGCTTGGTGCCTTAAAAATTATACAACTCCTAGGAACCATGCAACCTACCATACCATGCGCGTGTAGGCCCTACACCATGTTATTATCATGGATGTGTGTCTTCTGCTGCTTTCAGTTATTGAACAGGAACCATGCATAGCGTTCATGCGATAAATATCATCCAGTTCAACATTGTTTTTACAAAGAGGCAACGACGATCAATGTATCGTATCAAAATAAATAGACTATGTATACAGCGCTGATATGCCCAGGTATTCCGTAAGAAACACACACAAAGAAAACATGCCCATACACACACACACACATAATACTGTGATTTTTTTTGTGTGTGTGTTTTGTTGTTAAATTGCTTTCTTTTTTTAATTCGTGCGTTTATTCGTGTTCTATCATTCTCCTAAATATCATGAATCACATTCGCATCATTTTCTCTGTTTCCGCATGAGGCTAAACTAATTCCTTCATGTACCCAAAAATGCACCTGTTTAATATTCACGCGAGGGTTGTTGATGACTCGTTTAAGATTGACGTCACTACAACCTTATTTTTAATCCGCTTTGCAGCTCACGGCCGGGCTGCGAAACAAAGAAGCCCAGTGAACCGGGTACAAAGTGAAGTGGAAGAGCATCTACCTTTTCAACTCCAGCCCATTCTCAGCTGAAAGCCATTGCTGTGTGTCGCAACACCACACCAGTCCTACGCTCATAAATTTTGTTCATCATCTTATGATATGCGTGACATGATTTTTAACATGAAACAAAGCGTCTCCATTTCATGCGGTAATAATTTGCCTCGGTCTCGGCCTCGGTCGCAACTTGTGGCCAACCTCTTCAAATGACGTTCAGACATACTTCCAACCGATTAGATTCATCTCATATACTCGTAGCAAAGATTCACCTGTGACCAATCAGGAACATTCCTAGTTTATGGGACACAAAGAAATTCCGTGCGCAGAACACACTGACCTTCAACCAATCATGCAAACATATGGGATGCACGTCATCAGTCTCTTCAGGTCTAGCGCCCGCTGGGGCCCCATTACGAATACCAGTCGGAACGATGTCTCTTACCGTAACAGCCACTTACTTGTCAGGATCTGCACTTGTTGTCATGGAAGTCGCAATTACTGTTTGACATTTTGACCGTTTTCGAATTTGACAGGAAGGCCTCTTTTATAGACATCCCGTATTACGAAACTGAATAAACAGAGTGGATGTTGGAAGTAGATGAAACTTTTAATTATAGTTTAAATGCAACTCTTTTAAACGACATGAAAAAAATGGTATTTCTCCAGCAGCAAATAAAAACTACAAATTTACATAATCAGTTCATTGGTAATCTTCTCTCCGGGTCTGTAAAGTAGAATAATAACAACGATAATAATAATAATAATAATAATGATAATAATAATGATGATAATAATAATAATAATAATAATAATAATAATAATAATAATAATTATAATAATAATTTTGATGATAATAATGATGATGATAATAATAATAATAATGATAATAATAATAATAATAATAATAATTTTGATGATAATAATAATAGTAAGTTTTGATAATGCTCCTTGTGACACACTAGTCTCTCCTGTAACACTGACGTGATTATCCACCTCACTTCTTATTCTAGCCTGGCAAATACTCCATTTCCTGTATAACTGTAATAGACCTACATTGTATGTTTTCCTTTCACCAAATGATTTGTTTGCATATTTTTATTCCACTCTTTCTGTCTTTGCAGTTCATTAGGCTTGACAGGCTTTTCTTATATTTAGGGTGCTAACTTTTTAACTAACAAAAACATAATGAAGCAAAACAAAACGAAGTGAATCAAATAGGTTTGCTTAGATATAAGAAAAGAAAGACGTTGCAAATACTGTTATGTTATACACTGTACACTTTCTTTGTAAATGAACACGTGTGTGTAGAGATAATTATGATTATGCGAAACAACATTGACTATTGTGCGAAATAGACCGGGGGCCCAGGAGGTTTATTCAACCGAAAAGCGGACAAGCAACTGACCTCATAGGAAGTTTACATGGACCCTGAACATCACAAAAATGCATTGCTGCCGGGTCTCATCGTTGGCCTTCCCGCCAAAATCACGCAATGTATGACGTCACTTCCGGTTGGCCCTTTTCCCAAATTTTTGAGACAGTTTGAGTTTAAGGATCATTATTAAGATGTCAATTTCGGCATCTAAGGGTATCCTAGATATATTTTATTTGGTATCCAACTATTTTGGAGTATGTATTTACCATCTGTTTGCCCATTTTGTATGTGGCGGTGCACCTGAGGGTGAATATAATCTTGGCAATCATTATCGACATCGCTGTTTTAGAGAAAATGGCACCTAGATTTTGATCACTTTCTAGAAGATAGTTGTTAATACTCTCTATAAATAGCTCAATCTTGTCTAACGGTTGTAAAAATCTATATCCAGCCCTTCTTGTGATTTTAGATAAGTCTAGTCCGTTCAAACATTAAAAAGTATAACCCTTCCACCATTTAGAGTAGCGCCTTCTGTGGTCTGAACCTCTGCAACACAAAAACTTAACTTTGAAACAAAGCATTATTGGACACATGTTGGAGATTAATGTTCGTATAATGCGCACAAAAAAATTGTATATCTCGTCAGAGTATTATGTTCTTCACTTAAAGCTTCTAGATAATTCATGGAAGAGAGTACAGGAACTAGGCAATATCTAAATCTTGTACATGGGCAAACAGTATTTGCATCATCATGACCAAGAGTCAAACTAAATTCGCAATATTTCGGGACACAGCCTTTAGAATGTCTTCATCATCACTGACGCTTCCATCACTCTCATCGCTTTCATCACTCTCATCGCTTTGCTCACTCCATGTCCCTTCGGATTCCTCATCGTCTCGGTTTGCATTATCTGAAGGACTGAACGATGAGCCTTCGAGAGATGCGGGGACTGCACTTCCTTGGTACCAGTCTGGCTCAAAGTGCTTCTAGTGGGTAGATTTCCACCCATAGTCTACAAGACTGCCGTGCTGGCTCTCTTCCACATTCTGGCGACATACTGTGCTCTTGGATGTGATTTTTAAGTGTTGTGGCACAGAGAGGATGAGAATTAGTAAATAGCAGATGATTTTATTCAGTCTTGCAAGGGGCAGTACCTTTGTCACCTCCACTGCTCATTCGCTTGAAGACATTGTATAATATCTGGCATCATTTATGTCCAATGTTGCAAAGCCATACAGTGCGGTGGGCAGATGGAGAATGTGGCAGCTCGAATATCTACTTCCTCGTTTGAGAGAGACTGAAAAGATTTGATGTATGTTGCACTATTTTCCATCTTGTGATAAGGTTTTCCTTTCCCTTTCCTGGAGAAAAGTGAAGTGAAATCGCAACCTCTCAGGGAGACCAATAGGCCCTATGTGCATCGCTAATGTCAGGTTGCTTCTCTTCGAGGACTGCTGCAATTTTGAGACATCAACTTACCTTCTGTTATTGCCCGAACCAAAGTCTATAATTATTTTTCCTTCGTCCGACTTGGCACAGTACAGCAAGATGATGAAGACGTCTGTGTCACTGGACCTAACGAAGACAATGCCCTCTTATTTGCCTATTACCTTCTTCATGATGGCCTTGCAAGTGTCTCGGCATATCTGCTTACAGTTTGTTGTTGGCATTCCTCAGTTCTACACAGCTTGTGCCTTGAGAAACACATCACATTTTCTATCCAATAACCTGTCCATACTGGGGCTTCCTCCATTCCCATAATAGTATATCTTGCGAGCTGTTCCTTGAATGAAGAACTCTTGAGTAAATCCTTGCCTCTATGGCGCTGAACCTGATCTGGCCCAGCAATGAAGAACTCATGTGAGGTAGAACATTGCAGGTTTCCCTCAGGATCTTTGATGGAGGGGGATTGGTATATTTTGTCTAGTACCGAGTAAATTTCCTCTCCGCGACATGAGCAAACTCTCTTCAAGAGACCCTTGGCCATATGTTGAATTGCTGTGTTGTAGAATTGTCTCATGAATGATGATGCCTCCGTCAATCATTCTTGCTGAGATAACAGGAAAATTTGTTTCTTCGTTTTGCCGTTAAAAGAGACTATATAGTTCTGGTTGAGGTGAGGATTTAGCTTTTAAAGGGATGGTACAGTATTGTTGGAGCTGAGGATTTGGCTTTTAACTTTTTGCGAGATACCAAGAAATCACTTGTGAAATAGTACAGGGCATGCCATTCTAAGAGGAATTGAAAGTTTATTTGATGAAAATCGCTTTTAGAATAGCTGAGACATCCAAAAACAAAGTAAAAAAGCAATCATAATAATATGTGGGTCCCACAAGTTATTAGTATTACTCTGTTTTGGGTATCTCAGTAATTTCATGACCAATTTTCATCAAATAAACGTTGAATTCCTCTTGGAATTACATGCTCTTTCATATTTCATAAGAGGACTCTCGTTATCTCACCCAAGAATGTTAAAAACCCGAAGTTAGGTCTCAACCAAAACTGTATGAGCCCTTTAACATTTTGCGAGAGATTCAGAAACCACTCTGTGAGATGGCAAAGAGCATGCAATCCAAAGGGGACTCAAAGGTTTACTTGATGGAACTCGGGTTTGAAATGGCTGAGATATCCAAAAACAAGGTGAAACAAAGAGATCTTAATAAAAGTCGTGGCCTGTCGCCTTTTATTATCACTTTTTTGGATATCTCAGCCATTTGAAAACCAATCTTCCTCAAATAAACGTTGAATCCTTTTTAAAATTACATGCTCTTTCATTTTTCATCAGTTTCCTCATTTTCTCACTTAGGAATGATATAAACCTGAATTATCACCTCAACCAGTACTGTACAGTCCCTTTGAGCAGTCTTGTCAAAGCTGCTTTCTCAGTCTTCAGGGGTGTCCCCATTACTTGATGGGCCAGCGAAAGAGGTACTTCAATGAGAGGGTAGCTAAGAATGTGCTTAAGATCAAATGTATCACTTGATTCAGCTGCAACAGCTATATATACGTCCGAAAAAGTCTCTGGCTCCATCAGTTGCGTGTACTCTTTTTTTACTGCTGTTTTAGACCTCTTTGCGTTTTCTGAAACAAAGTTTAACAATTTGATTCTGGGAACTGGCTTCAGAAACCTGGAACTGGCAGCTGCACATACCTTGAAACTCAGTCCGTCTTTTCTGCCCTCGTTCGAGTGTTGTTAGGAGAAATTGCCTCGTTGTCTCACTTGTCTTTGAAGAAGTTCTCGTATTTCGCACAAAGTTCACCCAGTGCAGCGTCTTCCTCTACGTCTTGAGACCTTTCCCTGCTGTTATCGTTGGCTGATATCACATACAGCGTGTAGTTGCAACATATACAACCGCCTCATCTGATGATTCAAGAAATCTAGAGAGCAATGCCTTTTCAATTGCGGCGAAGTTGTATTCACCCTCAATGGCATCGTTACAAATTTAACAGCATGCTGGAAATATGGTCACTTGATCTTGATCAAATCAAATTTGCAACGTAAAAAACACCATGTTCTTTTTGTGGCATTTGGCCATTTTCTCCAAATTTTGAGACAGATTCCATAAAAGCATCATCAATAACATGTCTGTATGATCATCTTAGAGTGTACTAAATTATTAATTTTTGGTATCTCAATAGATAAGAGTATGGACAACCATATAATTAATCTTCTCTTTTTTTTTTTTTTGTAATGGTACCATTGAGGGTGAATATGACCGAACTTGGCACACCATGTGAATGTGGCCGCGATGGAAAAGGCAAAAACACATACAACCCATTTGTCTATGATGGTCCTTCTGAGCTCATCAATATCTCATCGAGGAACGTGGCCAGTGAGACAACGAGGCAATTTCTCCTAACAACACTTGAACGAGGGTAGAAAAGACGGACTGAGTTTCAAGATGAATGTGTAGCTGACAGTTCCAGGTTCCTGAAGTCAGTTCCCAGAATCAAAATGTTAAACTTTGCCTCAGAAAATGCAGAGATCTAAAACAGCAGTACACAGAGTGCACGCAGCTGAAGGAGCCAGAGACGTTCCTGATCGAAACCTCCAATGTTCTATTTCACATGAATTCTTCATTACTGGGACAGATCAGGTTCAGCGCTATAGAGGCAAGGATTTACTCGAGAGTTCTTCAGTCAAGGGACAGTTTGCAAGATATATAATGTAGGAATGGAGGAAGCCCCAGTATGGACAAGTTATTGACCAGAAAATGTTGCATGTTTCCCATGGCAGAAGCTTTGTAGAATTGAGGAATGTCAACAACCAACTGTAAGCAGATATGCTGAGACACTTGCAAGGCCATCATGTAGAAGCTAATATGCAGATAAGAGGGCATTATCTTCGTTAGGTCCAGTGACACAGACGTCTTCATCATCTTGCTGTACTGTGCCAGGTCGGATGAAGGAAAAATAATTACAGACTTTGGTTCGGGTAAAAACAAAAGGTAAGTTGATGTCTCAAAAATTGCAGCAGTTCTCGAAGCAGAAGCAACCTGACATTACCGATGCACATATTGGTCTCCCCGACAGGCTGCGATTTCACTTCACGTTTCTCCAGGAAAGAGAAAGTAAAACCTTATCAAAAGATGGAAAATAGTGCAACATACGTCAAATATTTCCAGTCTCTCTCAAACGAGGAAGTAGATATTCGAGCTGCCACATTCTTCATCTGCCCACTGTATGGCTTTGCAACATTGGACATAAATGATGCCAAATACTATACAATGTCTTCAAGCGAATGAGCAAAGGAGGTGACAAAGGCACTGCCCCTTGCAAGACTGAATAAAATCATCTGCTATTTACTAATTCTCTTCCTCTCCGTGCCACAACACTTAAAAAATACATCCGAAGAGCACAGTATGTCGCCAGAATGTGGAAGAGAGCCAGCACGGCAGTCTTGTAGACTATGGGTGGAAATCTACCCAGAAGCACTTTGAGCCAGACTGGTACCAAGGAATTGCAGTCCCCGCATCTCTCGAAGGCTCATCGTTCAGTCCTTCAGATAATGCAAACCGAGACGATGAGGAATCCGAAGAGACATGGAGTGAGCAAAGCGATGAGAGTGATGAAAGCGATGAGAGTGATGGAAGCGTCAGTGATGACGAAGACATTCTAAAGGCTGTGTCCCGAAATATTGCGAATTTAGTTTGACTCTTGATCGTAATGATGCAAATACTGTTTGCCCATGTACAAGATTTAGATATTGCCTAGTTCCTGTACTCTCTTCCATAACTTATCTAGAAGCTTTAAGTGAAGAACATTATAATATTCTGACGAGATATACAATTTTTTTTTGTGCGCATTACGAACATTAATCTCCAACATGTGTCCAACAATGCTGTGTTTCAAAGTTTAGTTTTTGTGTTGCAAAGGTTAGGATCACAGAGGGCGCTACCCTAAATGGTGGAAGGGTTATACTTTTTTAATGTTTGAACGGACTTGACTTATCTCAAATCACAAGAAGGGCTGGATATAGATTTTTACAACCGTTAGACAAGATTGAGATATTTACAGAGAGTATTAACAACTATCTTCTAGAAAGTGATCAAAATCTAGGTGTCATTTTCTCTAAAACAGCGACGTCGATAATGATTGCCATGAATATATTCACCCTCAGGAGTATTACCACATAAAAAATGGGCAAATAGATGGTAAATACATACTCCAAAATAGTTGGATACCAAATAAAATATATCTAGGACACTCTTAGATGCCGAAACTGACATCTTAATAATGATCATTCAACTCAAACTCTCTCAAATATTTGGGAAAAGGGCCAACCGGAAGTGACGTCATACATTGCGTGATTTTGGCGGGAAGGCCAACGATGAGACCCGGCAGCAATGCATTTTTGTGATGTCCAGGGTCCATGTAAACTTCCTATGAGGTCAGTTACTTGTCCGCTTTTCGGTTGAATAAATCTCCTGGGCCCCCGGTCTAAAACGGTTCCCTTCTGTTGTGTTCAACTGGCGCTAGAGGGCGCTAGCGCAGCCTCGAATCTTTGCGAGATTGCAGAGACGAATGTTTTATTTGTGCTGTCTGTTCTTGGGAGTATGAGGTCGCAAATACAACCCGTACATACACACAAAACACACATCAGTTTGCATTACTGACGATCTATCGCAATGCAAGCAGTTGGATGGTGATGTTAGTTGTTATGATTTGTTCTTTGCCTAGGATTGTCCTATGAATATGTCAGCACTCTATCCTAAGTCTGTCTACAAACGGTTTTTTTCCCCGCTTTTTAATCATTAATAAGATACTCCCTCCACCCATCAGAAGGCTGATTATAAGCAACACTATAACGGTTGAAGTACCTGGCGCCACCTACATTAATAGACAATATACAAAGATTTATTCATTCACATTTTACTTGAATATCTATATTTCCTTACCTATAAACATTTTCCAAATATTTTACCAAACGTGTTTACCAGGTTGTTAAATTCCCTTTCTAAATAGAACAAGCTCCTTCGATCGGGGACAGATCCCAGCTCGGTCGCTGCCCTTATATATACATAGATGTTCAAACAATTGATTGGTCTGCAAATGAGAAAATCACATTTACAGTGCTAATTTGGTTCAATGGGGACTCTTTCCTGCAACTTAAACAATCAACCAACATGTCCTCTTACTTAATGGATTAATAATTTCCCAAATATCCCTCCAAAAATGTGCACCACATCTTTGAATTTCAGCTCTAAAAAAAAAAAAAGAGGGAAAAAAAATAAAAAATTCTCATTTAGTCTCTACACTCCCACCCCTACCAAACACCACCGGCCCAGCGAGCTTTGTCGTTTCGCTGAATTCCTTGCTTGCGTGCTGCGTGCTCCCTCAAATATTGAACATAATTCTTCTGATTCTGATTCTGATTTTATTTCTGAATTTCTTTTTCATACATAAATGAAGTACAAAGTCAATTGAACGAACAAATTGAGCACAGTATAAATTGAATCTGACAATTAAAGCAAATAAATGATTAATTCAAATATTCAACTTTTTTCCATTGAAACAATTCAAAATGAAAATAAAATATTTTGTGCATACATTTATGGAAACATAAGTTACACTATATCTCTTGCTCAAAGACAAATTAGGCAATTCTTGATGTACAGAAATTCAGGAAACCATCGTCATAAGCATGCGCTTGACGAGGACAATGGCCTCAGAAATGATTGTCTAAACAATACAACATTATAAAAATATAACATATCTAAGTCACCACTCACTGAGTGGCGATAAGGAGGGAGAAAGGGAGGGAAGAATGAGGGAAAAAGTGCAGCGGTGCGTTGTGCATTGTGCAAGATGTGAGGTGTTTGCGTGGAAATGGGTTGTGAATATGACTGTGTTAATGTTCATGTTTGTTGTGTATATGCGATCAGTTCAGAGCCCTTACTTTAAATATGGAAGTGAAACAAATTAAAACATATAAATAGCAACATGCTCTAACATTCAGATACATATTGAATTAACACTATATCTTTAAGCTGTCTTTTAAATAAATGAATAGATCTACATTGTTTAAGGTCAACGGGTAAAAAATTCCAAACATCAGGGCCATGATGTTTTAAGGATTTTTTTTTTTTTTTTGTGCTAAAACAATTCTTGGGTTTTCAAGATGATAATCAGATGAACGGCGAGTTGGGTAAGAATGAATATTGAAATTAGGAATTAGGAAATCATTGAACACCCAGGGAAGTTGGTTGAACGTGTATTTGTGCATAAAAATTGCCGTTTGAAAAGTATGAATCTCATTAATCTTCAATGTTTTTAATTGAGAAAACAACGGGTCAGAGGGAGATAAGTAGTGGGAGTTCGTAATCAACCGCATAGCTCGTTTTTGTAAAAGTAATATTGAGTTACTTTTAGTTGTACCACAATTTCCCCACACAATATTACAATACGTAATATAAGGTAATATCAAAGCATTATACAATATAAGCAAAGATTTCTGAGAGACCAAGTTTTTCAGGTGGTATAAAATCCCGATGCCTCTAAACACTGAAGTATGAACATTGTGTAAATGATCATTCCAAGACAAATTTGAATCAATGGTAATACCTAAGTATCCTAGATGTGTTTTCATGTGTCCATCAATATAATTACAATCATCAGTACAATTATTATTCAAAGAATTATAAAGCTTAAATCTAACAAAAATTTGTCTTAGAAATATTAAGTGACAGTTTATTACATAAAAACCATTGAGATACTTAATACTTATCTCCAAATTCAATGTGGTAATAAGATTTTGAAATACTTTATGAGAATAAAATATATTTGTATCATCAGCAAAAAGTATAAAACTAAGAGACGAGGATGAATTTATAATATCATTAATATAAATCAGAAAAAGTAGAGGACCCAATATGGATCCTTGGGGGACACCGCATGTAATATTGGATTTGGAGGATTCTGAAGAATGAAATGCTACATATTGTTTTCTGTTGGATAAATAATCACAAATCCAGGATAGGGCTATACCTCGGATACTTTATCTCATCAGTTTATTAATCAAAATGTCATGGTTGATGGTGTCAAATGCCTTTGACAAATCCATAAAACGCCAATCAGATGCTCTTTATTCGCAAAACATTCTGTGACCTTATTCATTAATTGGACAATAGCATAATCAGCAGAGTGTTTTTTTTTTCTGAATCCGAAGTGGTTAGCGACAAGAAAAAATGATTGGTATTCAAGAAACAATATACAACCATTTATGAATAACCTTCTCCAGAATGTTAGACATACAGGGTAATGTGGAAATCGGTCGGTAATTTGTCAAGTGAAGGATCATCTTTCTTAATAATCGGAATCACTTTTGCTATTTTAAAAGAATTAGGACATTTCCGATACAAATAGATAAATTAAAAATATACGTAAGAGGTTTAACTATACTGAAAATAATTTTCTTCAGTAAATACACACTAAATCCGTCATGGCCGGTTGACCTACTAGACTTAAGATTTCTAACAATCTGAAGTACTTCTTCTTCATCTGTTGGAGTAAGAAAAAAAGTCTTATGGAAATGATGGGGAAGATACTTTGTAAAACTAATATCAGAATCATTAACAATATTCGATGCTAATTTTGGACCTATATTAGTAAAATAAGTGTTAAATGCATGGGATATATCATTAGGTTCTGTAAACTCTTTATCATTATCATAAAATAATGAAACATTTTCTATATCATCTTTCGATGTAATTTCATTTACGGTCTCCCATAAACCGTTCACATTATTTGAGTTATTTTCAAATTTCTCAGAATAATACATCTTACGTGACAACCGAATCAAACTGTTCAATTTATTTCGATATTTTTTATACTTATCAAAATGATTATCATTTTGATTAACAATTGCTTTTTTATATAATTTATTACGAATTTTTATTGAACGCATTATTCCCTTGGTGATCCAAGTGTGTGTATTCTTTCTACTGAATTTCCTTTTAATCAATGGTATGTTCTTATTATAATAAAACAAAAACCTACCCCCCCCCAAAAAAAAAAACAAACAAACAACAGATTATAATTATGCCTTATCTGCATCTGATTCCAACAAAACATCATTCCAATATTCCTGGGTTAAATCAGATATTAAAAATTCAATATTCTCATCCGATTCTTTCCTGTGCCACCTGTGTTTTGATTTTTTTTTTTTTGTATTCATCCTCAATTCTGAATGTCGTGAGATAGTGAAAGTGGGCAGGTGATCAGATGCGTCATAATAAAATATACCATTGATGAACTTGTTTATATCAATACAATAGAAAAAAAAATTCCAAGAGTGTTCTAGAATGTGGCATTATTCTCGTGGGATTTTTGATATGAGAATGAAAAGTAAATGATGTAAATATATTTAATAACTTTAAAGCTATCGTATCAGATTTTATAATATCAATATTGTAATCACCCATAAAATAAATTTCTTTATTTTCATAAGTAACCATATTCAAAACTTCCTCAAGATTATTTAAAAATATATTTGCTACATTATCAAGCGGTCGGTAGATTACACCAACAATTTTATATCTGTGTTTTTCATTAATAATTTCAACAAATAAATCCTCACAGCCTTCTATATGAATATCACTTCTAACCTTAAACCGTAATTCATTATGAATTACCAATACCTCTACCAATTTTACGATCAAAACGAATCATTTTATGATTATCAATATTAAATAGATTAGGGGAGGTGTGGCGTAGCCATGTTTCCGTTATACCTGTAACAGAAAAGGGGAAATTTTGAAGAGAAGAAAGAAGTAATTGCAAAGACTCAAAGTTCTAGTTTAAACTTCTGGCATTCCAGTGAAATAAACTGAAGTTGCTAGTCGAGTTTGTCCCCTCTCCCACACACACGTGAATAATTTTCCTCGTTTGACCATGAACTAACAATGTTTTATGCACTCCTCCATGTTCGTGACGTTCATTCCAAGAAAGTAATCAACCTGAATGAGTGGGTTGGCATCTTTAGCAACACAAATCCAATAAGGAGGGTCCGGGGGCAGAACTTTGCATAGATAGCCGTAGGACCTAATGATAAGTAAGAACAGTACAGTATAGGCCTAAAGGTACAAAGAAGATCAGAGACATTTTTTTTTTCATGGCCGATACCTGTGCCAAAGCAAAGTATTAAAGGTGAAAAAAAGGATTTTCAAGTTTGAAAATATACCCCTCCCGATATCCAACCCCACTCAGTCGCTTTACTTCATTACCCACAAAGATCTAACATTTCCAATTTTAACTTCCTTTTGGATCACCTCCCTCTCCATAACAAAAACAAAACGAAACAAAACAAAACAATAATAATCCCAGTTATCTTAGTTGCGGTGGTAGCACCATCGGCTTAAACATTTTTCCTTATCGATTGGAATGATAAATTGCTGTTTCGTTAGGTCATGAACAACTTAAACATTTTCGTCACTTTTTTGTTATCTTTCGTTTTTTGCTCTTAATGTAGCTTGCCCCTCGTAATGAAGCTTGCCCCTGCCACACACACGCATCTCATAGTTATGCAGTTCTGTTAAAATGTTAAGTAGTACAGATTGCAGTTCTGTTAAAATGTTATGTAATAGAGATCTACGGTTGTCGGACACCATTCTCCTGTTATGTTCCAAGTCTGTAAACATTCCCCTAAAATGTCTCGCTTTGTTGCTTTTTTCTTTCTTTATAGTGATTCGTTTATCGACTGCAAGAATGTTCACGGCTACTTTTCTTTTGTTTGAACTTGCGTGTGTGTAGGTTCTATATGTATGCTATTCACATTAATGGAGTCGTTGTCACTTACCCTGTGTCTCTGTATGCAGCCTATTATACATGGGGATGAAGAACCCTCTGATTCATATCATATGAACAGTCATGTATCACATGTATGTCCCCTTAACAAATCCAGTTAAGTTTTATACCTACTACATAAATGATTCTGATTATCACACAATAATCAAGGAATATAGTTTTTATTGGTACATTTCATTTTTTTTTTGCACATATATGCATGACTACCTTTTTTCTGTGTTTGCTGCTGTTTTCAATACTCAAAGAACGTTAACGGTGTATTGTCCTTCTTGTCCCCTATTTCGAAAATTTATCTGATTTGAGACTAGCAATGTTCAATTCTCATGTTACGACACGATTTGATACGTATGTATGTATGTATGTTGTCTTTCTGTCCTTCTTTCTCTGTCTTCTTCCTTGTGTTTGTCCTCTCATACCTATCTTCCTTTTCAGAATTCTATGTTTACGTGTATTTGCCTACTCGCTGTACGATCCGTGAAACCGGAATTGTTTGTGCTTCACCTACATGTATGTCAAAATATCTCATACTTCAACCCCGGCAGTTGATATGCTTTCATTCTAGATTTTATGCTCCTCCTTATGGCTAGTCAACTCAATGCAGCGTTTGATTCTCTTAATGATGATGAACTCTATGATTTGTTCAGACGCTCCCCTACAGAATTAAGTCGGATAAATTCACGTTCATCTGTTGTTTTTGATAACTTCATTGCCGATAATGTTAATTTGTCTTCGAAAGATTTATATGATGATTTCGATTTTGAATATGATTCCTCTCATATTTCTTCAAAGTATGTTACAGTTGATCAATTCACAGATCTTGTCAAAAGTTTTTCAGAAAGTACATTTTCTTTGTTACATTTGAACATTAGGAGTATAAATAAGCATTTTGATGATTTACAGATATTATTAGGTAACCAAATGAAGAAACAAATTTCTGTAATAGGTGTAACTGAAACATGGTTATCTTCTGATGTTAATTTACCATATGCATTAAATGGATATGAGTTAATCGTTAATAACAGAGTGAATAGGACGGGCGGTGGGGTTGCTTTTTATTTATCACAGAAATTTGAGTCTACTGTTTGTGATGAATTAGAAATAATGAATGGTAGTATAGAGTCTTTGTTTGTGGAAATTTCCATTCCGCAAAGTAAAAACATTATTGTTGGCATCGTTTAAAGACCCCCAAGTTCTAATCCTAAAGATTTTTTGGGTTGTATTATAAATTTATTAAAAAATCCCCTTTTGGTTAATAAAAATATTTTTATAATGGGTGATTTTAATATTGATTTGATTAAAAATGATGATAATACGTCACAAGAATTTTTTGAAATATTTTTGTCAGCCTCATTTTTGCCATTGATTTCGAAACCCACACGCGTTACAAATCATTCCGCCACCTTCTTGATAATATTTTCACTAATGTTTTGCAAATGTTAAACTCTTCTATAATTTTATCCGATATGTCCGATCATTTCCCTATTATAGCATGTTTTGATTTCGGGTATTCGGTTAATAAGTTTGGTTTTTCTCCAACCAGACGAAGAGCTACACCAGAAAATTTGGCTAGCCTTGATGCTAGCTTAGATAGGGCTGATTGGTCTAGTGTTTATGATAGTGATGATGTTAATATATCATTTAATAATTTTTCAGGAATAATTAATAATCATTTAGATGAATATATACCTAAATCAAAAGATAAGTTAGTTGATTATAAAACATCCCCCAGATTTCCATGGATATCAAAATCTCTTCTTCGTTCAATTAACAGGAAAAATAGATTATAATACAAATTTAAAATGAAAAAAAAAACTGAGAAGTCAAAAGAAAAATACACTTCCTATAGAAATACTTTAACAAAGACATAACGGTTGGAAAAGAGGAAATATTATATGTTTCAGTTAGAAAAATATAGACATGATATGAAGAATACATGGAAGATTTTAAACCAGGCCATGAATATATCAAAAAAGAAATCAAATATTACAAAAATAAGATATGATAACAAAATATATGAAGATTCAAGTGAAATAGCTAATATATTTAATTCTTATTTTTCAATGATTGGGGAGAATTTGGCAAAAAGGGTACCACAGTCAAATACGCATTTTTCAACATTTTTAGGTCAATCTAACTCAAGTTCTATTTTTTTGTTCCAATTACGAAATATGAAAATATTGATATTGTTACTGCAATGAACGACAAGCGAAGTGCTGGTTATGATGACATAAGTAATTTCATTTTAAAGGGAATTATATTTTCAATCGCTGATCCACTTTCACATATCTTTAATAGATCTATATTATGTGGTGTTTTTCCTGATTTTATGAAAATAGCTAAGGTTTTCCCTTTATTCAAAAAAGGAGATGGTTCTGATATGAGTAATTACAGACCCATTTCTTTGCTTTCATTTTTATCTAAAATTTTGGAAAAATTGATATTTAAAAGAACGATTGATTTTTTAAATTTTCATAATGTTTTTACAAATTCTCAATTTGGGTTTCGTCAGAAACACAGTACCATTCATGCCCTTTTGAAGTTTATCGATCACGCAGCGCATACTATTGATAATCATTCTCATCTTATTTTTGGACTTCTCCAAGGCTTTCGATACAATAAATCATGAAATTTTACTTCGCAAGTTGTCTCATTATGGAATAAGGGGGAAGGCCTTGGAGTGGTTCAGGAGCTACCTGCAAAACCGCAAACAATACGTATCTCTGAATGGGAACGTTTCAAGTCTCGAATTCATTAAGTGTGGCGTCCCACAGGGTAGCTTATTAGGACCTTTACTTTTTATCATTTATATTAATGATTTTTACAGATCATCCGACGTGTTGTCATTTATACTTTTTGCTGATGATTCAAATATTTTCTTTTCATATCAAAATCCAGATAAACTCGTGAACATTGTTAATTCCGAATTGAATAAAGTGACCCAGTGGATAAGAGCTAATAAATTATCTCTTAATCTTTTGAAAACTAAATATATGTTATTTAGCAATTCTATAGAATAGAGATTATTTTTGATGAGAGCCTATTAGAACGCGTATCTCATATAAAATACCTTGGGATTACAGTAGACGATAAATTATCATGGAGGCCACATATTATTAACATTAGTACAATAATTTCACGTAATATTGGTATCATTATTAGACTTAAGTTTCATATTCCATTGTCTTCTTTGCTGACGTTGTATTTCTCTTTAATTTTACCTTATCTTAATTACGGTCTTTTAGCATGGGGTAGTGCTCATCAAACGTTATTAGATAGACTACTGTTATTACAAAAAAGGGCACTTCGTGTTATTTGTGGCGTCCCGCCACGTTCCCATACAGATCCATTATTCACTAAATACAAGATTTTAAAAATTAAAGATTTGTATTTTTTTCAACTTGGACAGTTTATGTTTAATTTCAACGCAAATGCACTTCCCTGTATATTCAATTCAATGTTTACAAGGAATCAGTTTTTCCATAATTATCCCACCAGGCAATACCCCTTCTGAGAACATTATTGGCTCAAAATACATTCATATACACAGGCCCTAGATTCTGGAATTCATTAAGTTGCGAAATGAAAAATTCTCCTTCTTTGTACTCTTTTAAGCGGAAGTTGAAATCCTTTCTGTTAAACCCTCTCTGATTTTTCGCTTTTATTAACCAAGTCCCAACAACCACAGGGTTCATCATCCAACCATCAATCAATTAATCTCTGAATTTATTATAATGAAATAGCCATCATAATCTCTGCACGGCTGTATACAGCCACCAGCTGTTTGAAGCACCTCTTCAATTCCCTCTTCAATTTCCTCTTTCGTTTCCCTCTTTCGTTTCCCTGATCAGTGTGTAGGCATTCTCTTTCTTCTTTCCTTCCTTCCTACCTTTTTTCCATCTATTTCGTCGAGTCGTGTCATGTTGCTGTGTGTCTCCTATTTTGTTCCGTCTTGTCTTAAATTATACTTGGCTAAGCATATGCAAATAAGTATTTCATTAGATTTTTCCTGAGGGGTTCACAATCTACAAGCTTGCTTTTTAGTGGACCTCTCAGTTCTTTTTTTTTTCCAACTGAAACATAACCTTGTATTTTTTTTTTGCGTATACATGCATGTAACTTTATTATTGTATCATTTGATATCATTTGCAAGATATATGTACACGATTGTGATATGATTCCTAATTTATACTGTGTTATGTTCTGTTGGAAAAAGGAGAATATAATAAAATGAAATGAAATGAAATTTGTAACCCCGACTTTCCTTTATGGTCAATCATTTTCGTAAAGTCAATTTGAACACTGGTGGGAGTTTCCATTACAGGTAGATGTTTTTTGTGGGTTTTTTTTTTTTTTTTCGATTGCCAGTTCTACACTCGTCAGGTAGTTCCTTAATCAAAAGTGTTCATGCTTGTGCTCTACCATTCTACCAAGGAGGAAGGCCTACAGTAAAACGCCTTGGCTCTCCTTTAAAGTTGCTGCTGTCCTTTCAGTCGTTGAGACCTAGACCCCGTTTACAGTGTAAACGCGCAAAAGGCCAAATGCGAGGCCAACATTGGCCTCGCATTTGGCCTCGCTCTGGAGGTGGTCTCGGCCGCGGCCGAGCCGCGGCCGAGCCCAGCCTTTTCTCAGTGTAAACGCAAACTGGGCCAAATGCGCGGCCACTTTTAGTCTGGCTTCCAAACCCTCTGCCTGTACTATTTCGCTATTCAGGACATTAACCCCTAAACGTCGAAAACTAGTGTAGTTTAAGGTGGTTTTGTCCTGCAAACGATTTTTTCCTTCGGCAAAGGCCTTTGCCCGAACGGCGACTTCGTCGCCACGGAATTCAGTTGGCAAAGGGTCTGAAAACCAGGCTTTACGAAATTGCGTTTGTTTACAAGCAGAGCGCCACTACGACAAAATATTGAAAGGTTTGAATTAAAAGCGCGGCCGAGCCCAGCAGTGTAAACGGACAAAATTGCGAGGCTCGGCCGCGCAATTGAGGCCGGGCTCAGCCCGAGCCTCGAGCCCAGCCCCGCTTCAGTGTAAACGCGCAAAAGGCCAAATGCGAGGCCAAAATTGTCCTCGCATTTGGCCTCGCTCTAGCGGTGGTCTCGGCCTCTTCTTGGTGTAAACGCAAACTGGGCCAAATGCGCGGCCAATTTTAGTCTTGCTTCCAGACCCTCTGCCCGTACGCGTGTTTTTTTTAGACGGCACAGATTGGGGACCCTATCCCTAAACCTAACCCTAATCCTAATCCTAACCCTAACCATCAAACCCTAACCCTAACCCTAACCCTAACCATAAACCCTAACCCAACGTTTTTCCCATAGGTTTAACACGCGCCATGCCCCAATCTGTTCCGTCTTTAAAAAAAAACGCTGCCCGTACTATCTCGCTATTCACGATATTAACCCCCTCAACGTCGAAAACTAGTATAGTTTAAGGTGGTTTTGTCCTGCAAAGGATTTTTCCTTCGGCAAAGGCCTTTGCCCGAACGTCGCCACGGAATCCAGTTGGCAAAGGGTCTGAAAACCAGGCTATACGAAATTGTGTTTGTTTACAAGCAGAGTGCCACTACGACAAAATATTGAAAGGTTTGAATTAAAAGCGCGGCCGAGCCCAGCAGTGTAAACGGACACAATTGCGAGGCTCGGCCGCGCAATTGAGGTCGGGCTCGGCCGCAGCCCGGCCCCGCACTGTAAACGGGGTCACAGACTCCATAGAGAAGAGTCCGTGCAATGCGAAACTTCAAATCATTACTTTTTTTTTTTTTACAATGGGGCTACAGCACATCGCAGTGCCATTGTCACGCCTGAACAGCCGGGATAAACTCAAGCTGTATGCAAGGCACACCCAGAGCAGTAGGAAGCGCATACAATATTCATGTCTAGGATTTAAGGTTCCAGCCCAACGAATTGAAGGGAATTGAGTGCCGAAACCTTGGACACAACAATGCATACATTTGAATGCACTCACTTAGCATTTAACGTTTTGCGAGATATTCAGAAACCACTCTATGAGATGTCAAAGAGCATGCCATTCTAAGGGGTATCAAAAGTTTATTAAGCTTTGATGACGATCGGTTTTGAAATGTCTGAGATATCCAAAAGCAAGGTGAAACAAAGAAATCCTAATAAAAGGCGTGACCTGTCGCCTTTTATTATTATCACTTTTTTGGATATCTCAGCCATTTGAAAACCAATTTCCATCAAATAAACGTTGAATCCCTCTTAAAATTACATGCTCTTTCATATTTCATAAGAGGTTTCTCATTTTCTCACTTAGGAATGTTCAAAACATGAATCCCCACCTCAACCAGTACTGTACAGTCCCTTCAAGCTTTGTGTATATAGGCAGCCAGAGTTGTGTCCACTAGAAGAAAGAAAGCGTGGTAAGTAAAAATCTTCACCACTACCATTTACTCTTTTTCGTTGATTTTCCTAGGATTGCAGGATGCCATGGCTATCGTCTCGCTTTCATATTCATCCTAAATTCGTTCACTATGTACAAGTACAAACTGCAGGTATACACAAAGTACTGACGTCGCCGTACGTCACTGTATACCTAGCCAGTCTCTAAAGAGCTGAAAGTGAGAGAAAAATCGTAAGATGAATGCCAAAAGAAAAGCTTCTCTCTACAGTGTAGGTTCATAATCATGAAGCCATGCGTGTGGCTCACACTGTTGTTGAATACTTTCTCTCGCTAAGATGTATAGGCCTACCGGATTACTAAGACAACAACAACAACAACAACAAAACAACAATAACAACAACTACTACTTCTACTACTACTACTACTACTACTTCTACTACTAGTACTGCTACTTCTACTTCTACTACTACTACTACTACTACTACGGCTGTAAGCAGTGATGTTAATAGTTAGAATGTACTTACAATGTAATGATTAACTATAATAGACTGACGACGTAATGGGTGTGAGTTTGTATAGGCTAAATTGTTGTCCTCCACTTCTATCATTTTACCTACAGTTTGATGGAATGTGTACAGATCCACTGGAATTATAAGCTATAAGTGCAGTGTAGACATGGCGATTCAATGTTGGGTGTGGCTGAAATTAGCAGATCACGTTTTTTGGTGCAACCAAATTTGATTTGCAGTGCCAATGGCAGGTCTACACTGAGAATGTAGTCACACCGCACCACTTTCCGCATCACTTTCCGATACCAGTAACATAACGCCGGGTACGGCTCGAGGCTCTTCTTGGAGAGCAGTTCACCAAGTCTGAAGAGGTTTATATCGTGGGTATAGATAAGACCATATCAGTTTACTAATAATTGCCATCGTCATCTTTGAATAAGTGGTACGTATAGTACAATCAAATTTTGGGTTGTTCATGAGGGTGAACTGTCAGTTTGTTCCATCTTAATTGTGTGTTCGTGCTTGTGTGTGATAATGTGCAGGCCTCATTTCTAGGGACACATTGCCGCTGATGCTTTACTTTTATATCAAGACATTCCAAGAATAGAAAATATTATTGTTTGTATGGTTTCAGATCAATCCATTGTGCACAATGTGTTTTTGGAGCGGTAATTATAATCCCGTTCATGTATCATACTACATAGGGTCTTGTAAGTCATGCATGTATACCTAAATTTGTATAGCTTATGACTTTAGTTACGGAAATCAAACATTGGAGTCTGATCTATGGGTATAGGCCTACTTATTAATTAGGAAAACTGGAAGTTTCACATGTTTCCAAGAACACTGACAATTGCTGCAATCATAAAATGTATAAGTGTATACAAGTTATTTCACATGGATGTGTTTCAGCTGCAATCACCTTTCCAAATCTCCTATTGATAGCTCAACACAAGGAGAAACAAACGTGTTGAACGATTTTTTTTTTCAGACCTTATCAACAGAATAAATTTTATGTTTTGTATAAACGGACTGTAGAGTTGTGATATCTTGGAAACGGTGACTTGTAATCGGGGAGATGACTTGTTACAGCCGCAAAATTGTAACGTAAAGCACTGTTTTTGTATAAAATCATTCTTTCGTCTTTTGGTACAAACCAGTAGAAATATAGTTGATTGTAATGATAATTATAGTCATAATCAAATTCATCTCAAAAAGTTTTCAGCGGGTGGCTCAGACTGATATATTTCTTCTTTTTTGTTTTTGAATGCATTGGGTTTTGTACTAATTTTGGTTGTAGTCAATTTTGTATTTGCTCCTCCATGGAAATCATTAATAAGTATGGGTTGGCATTTCATTATCACCTTAAAACAAACAGAGATAACGTGATCTGTAACGCATGATCCTTCTTACCTTAAAGAAAGAGAAAATTAAAAAACAATAAACAAACAAACTATGATGAAATAAATATCGTCTTCTATTATCATTATAGGGCAATCGAAAAGGAAGAATGGAGGTGGTGTTCAGAACTCGCCGAAGCTCCATGGCAGACAAACATAAAAACACGAACAAAAAATTCACTTGTTTAGCAAAGAAAAAAAATATATATATATATATCGTGACATTTTGTAAAGTGCAATGGTAGGTCCTACGTGCAGCTTACTTTTGAAAAATGCCCGCATGTCGAATAAACTGTATCATATTCTCCTCTAGTCTCTCCCCGATTCTCTTTGATGCTCAGATTACAAGGAAAAAGAAGGTCAATACGTGAACTGACGATGACTTTAAAAGCAACATTGACCCAACTCGTAATGTGTGTCGTCATCCGGTTGAAGTTCGTTACGGTTTGCTAGCTGTGATGTGGATGGTTAGACTTTCAATCCGTTAATGTGTCCATTAGCAGCCTAAGACTAATGTCGCACTTGTCATTAGCTGTACCGCTATATAGAACGCTTCAATTTCTACCACGGCACGCTACCCTGTCTCTGTGTTGATGTTCCATTGGAAGTAGAGATGGTGTATATTAACACGTTTGCCTTAATTGGAGAGCAACATCGACATGTAACGAATCCCTAAGGGAGATCCGTGCTTCCTTGCATGGTAGAAAAAAAAAAATGTTTGTGGAGCTTTGACTTGGCAGTGTTTACGGTACCCACTGGCGACGTGTGCTGGATAATCACTGAGCATGAACACGATTGGTATCACAACAGTAACGTTCGTTGACACGCGGCCTTCCTGAAATTGCAAGAGTTTAGTTCGCCATTCAGTGGTTCCGTTGCATTCGATATTTTCGGTATGCTTGTCCTAGTCTGTACTTCCATTTCTGAGAGGAAGTACATCGGCAGTATTGCACCTCCTGTTCCTGGCTCTAACAGTAACACGCTCGGCTTTCTTTCTCCTTACACAGAGTCCAACAGCAATACAAACAGAGAATCATCATTGCTTAGATCCACGAAACAATCACCGTGCCACACAGATCATGCTAGGTAAGTATACCCGCTTTTTTTCCATTACATGTCTTGAATATATTTCGTAACATCTTTTAAAGGGGAATTCTAGGTAGTCAATTCAAATTAAGTGTGATAAGAAAGCAAAAAAAAAAAATATATATATATAAGTACAACAGTAAAAATTGGATCAATATCGGATACAAATATAGATAAGGTATGAAAACTGGAAGTTTCGCTTTTATTATTTTTGTGCACAACAATTCTTGAACAGTCAACAATTTGAAATGAGTGAGCTAATGCTGTAATCGTCTTACAACAAGATCATGTCATAATCGTTATAGTTGCACGTTAAATCTTGAAATGTCCATATCCATTTTGATATTCAAAAGCGAGTATGTCCGAGTCTTGAGTCATAGAAAATTGTATGTGATTTATCATTATTTCAAAGTTATTCAGCCAAGGAGGAATATAGTACAATATTTTTCACTTTTACAACATAGACATTTACTTTTCATCAGTTCTATTTTCTATACAATCAATGGAAAATTGGAAGGTGACGACATCATCAGTTGTTGGGTGGTTGTGTTGTTGTTGTGGGGTGGTTTTTTTTTTTGCAAAATTTAGCGAAATTTCCCAATTTTACGACTTCCTTAATTTTCACCAAATTTTGATCAAGTTTTCCCTGTTGTGCTTATAACAGTAACGTAATCTTTTAGACTTCACTTTTCACTGGCGTGGAATTTCCTCCTACAGTCTTATTTACCCAGTGTAGACTCTCTAGTAGTATAACATGCAGCCACTATTCCAGAGGGTCCTACCTACTCCCAACATTGCCAGGTACCCATTTTCACACAGGGGTTAAAATGGCCATCATGCATGGGTAAAAACATCACTTTAGAGACGCGAATTTGGGACCTCTGTCTAAAAGTCAAGAGTTGTATAAGCTTAGTGAGGCTTTTTTTTTTCTTTTAAAGTCAGGAAATGATATCCATTTACGTTAGACATCACAACATGCAATGTCATAATTAATATCATTAGAAGATACCATGGATATAATCATCATACAAAATAATACTTTACCATGAGATTCTCTGGTTAAAACTATGGATATAGACATGAGGTATTGCAAAACAATGCTATTCACTAGAGTGTATAATACTACTTGAGGTATCGAGGCCCATGATTTTAACCTGAAATTCTAAATTAGGCAGAGTATATTTTCTTTGAACTTTCAGATCAAAAATTTAAACAGGAGAAGAGTGAAAATAAGCTTAGAGGTCGTGCGGTTGATACTTGGTTGTGGAGAGATCCTATGTACAGTACAGCGGCCGTGCGGGACATAGCAGACGATGATATCACAATTTATTGATTGTGACGTAATTTCACAAATGATGTACTGTTTTTTATGACATTTTCCAAATGCTATACCATATAAAATGCCAAACACGCTAACATTATGAAAGTTAGATATACATAGTTATAATGACTTGAAGCTCTTCAAACCAATCACTATAGGATACATTTTGATCCAAAATTTAAATAATAATACAGAAAAAGTGATTTAATTCATAAATCGCATTACATCAAATATATATATATATATATATGCATTATATCCGTTTACGTTATATATGAATATACATATATATATATATATATATATTTATTATATATATATATATATATATATTATATTATCATTGTTATGTGCTTTCCTCTCTCCCTCTGAAAGTATGTAGCCGTTGTACACGTTTTGTCTCTAATGCGGATTAATTATTTATTTGCTTGTTCCTTCTTGTGCTTACATGCTTGTGTGTGTGTAAACGTGTAGGGTTTATGGGATGCAATGCCGCTGATGGTCGACTGCTATGATAAATCAATCGTAATATTTACGGTGTTAAACGGAGAATCAAAGTGTTGATGTCAGGTTTAGCATGCAATCTCATAATCATTGTCAAATGCAAAAGAATCACCTACAAAAAGGGCGCATATCGTTTCGGGGTTATAATCAAAATCATAAATCTCATGTCGTCTTGTCATTCCCGCTGCAGTGATTAAATCTTTTGATTGCACTGCAGAATCTGTCAAATACATCAAGATGAGAATCATACCACTGTGTTTAGACCTACTGTATCTGGTTAATAAGTATACCTGAAAATTTCCTTTTTTTACGTTGACAGAACTTATGAAATTGCAACGATGTGATGGAAGCACTGGCTTTTAATCATTCAGAAACCAATCATCATTGACCGGGGTTCCAGACGCGGAATGATTTTTGTTATGATTTTGTTAGTGGAATTCATGCATCCGTTTTGCTGTGACACTTTGAAAGTGATCAAATATCACTTTCCTTTGGTTAATCAGATTTTCCATTGGTAGTTAGCGTTATTGCCGGTGTATCGTCAGTCGATGAGATGGCCATCGTGAGAGAACAGTCTCCGGAGTGTGTAGGCGCCAGTCCATCAGGAATCTGAGGTGCATGGAGTAGTTTGGATGCTAGCAGAGGTGTGGTGCTGTCCAGACTATCTCAATGGCAAGTCCTTTGTGATTGTTGATACGACATTTTTGGTTCTCTACAGTCTCCTTTAATGATGACAGTGAACATCTTGGACGACGGCTGCTAAAGATGTTTCCAGCAAGATACAAGAATATTTTGAGAGTGATCTCTGGTGTTTGCTATCTCCACGCCTTGGTGGGTGGCAGCAACGCAGAGCAGCAGCAACGGGTCACTGGGGTTGCTGAAGTACTGATTTGGTTGGGTAACTCATCCGTCATCTCCACCGAGTTCCTTGACCAAGCTAAGATTGCTTTGGGAAGCGAGATCGCAGTCGATATTCGGGAAATCGAGCCATTGAACACCCCTGATTCCACTTCTGATGCAAATCTAACGGTGTCTTTCTCGGGTATTCTTGGCAGTGTGACAGCAATCCCTGCTTGCCTCTCGAATGAAGTACACACATTTACCTCTGGTAACGACACTATTCTCTATTCATTCTTTTCGACGTCACTTCAAAATACTGGTAACGATTCCGCTGTGGAGGAGCAATGTAGAAAGAGGAGTGAGCCAGTGGTTTACATAGAATACCTTGAAACCAACTGCGAATTTAACAAACTGTTTTGTGAACCTAAAAGTGACCAACAGGCCTTGCGCCTAAAATTACGCAAAAGCGGATCTGTCCTATATAGCATCTATTGCTCAATTACTGCTCCTGATACATCTACTGACTGCTTCATTCTGGAAGACACATGGTTACTTTTGCATTGGAGACAACAATGTCAGTTATACTTCAAGGGATATAGCAGCACAACCCCGAGTTTCACACAAGCATTGCACGTGGATGATACTCCTCTGACATTGCCTGAAATCAGTACCCTGTCCGTTGATTGGGAATGTAATCAAACGCAGTTGACGGGCGGCACACCGACCCTTCTCTTGCCCGGAGATCTTACTTGGTCCCTACTACCAGTACAACTGCAGCTATTCTTGCGAATCTTGAACGGGGTATCGTTGGTGGCTTCGATTTTCTGTATTGTAACATACCTTCTCTTTCCCGAGCTACGGAATACACACGGCAAGAACGTCCTGAGCCTCGTCTTCACAGTGGCAGTGAACCAAGTCGTAGCGGCCGGATACATTCCGTTACAAACCAGTAACGTTCCACTCTGTATCTTCATTGCAACGATGCTGTACTACGTGGTGGTCACCCCTAACTATTGGTGGACCTCTGTAGCCATTTACCTCGCCTGGTACCTCGGAAGGAGTGGCATCCACCGCATGGACGAAGGCATTGGAGAACGTTTCTTCACCATTCTATCGCTGTTCGGATGGGGCGTCCCTCTCATCTTATCCATGCTGTCCCTCATCATGCACGTCAGCGGTTTACCAGTGTACAATACCGCAGAGTTCTGCTGGATCAATCAAGGTTGGCCAACTATCATGATTTCCGTTCAGACGTTTACTCCCTTTGCGGTGGATTGTTGTCTCTTCGTGTTGGTTGTCTACAGGCTGAGCAAGGCGCGGAAGAACTCGGAGAAACTCCACGAGGGTCGCAATTCAGCCAAAGATGGCGCACAACGGTGGCAGTTAACGCTGAAGGTAAGGCCACAAACATCCATCCAGGTCCTACCTACTCACCTACTCAGTATCCATTCCTGCTCCATCCACTTGTTTTTATCAAGGCAAATTGATTCCTTATGGCAAATTAAAAGTCTTGAAGTATGAGTACGGTCAGACATTGTATGCCCGATAAATTAAGAAAAAAAAATTGTCGGTGTTCTGTATTACCCAGAGCTGTTTGGGCTATAATGATTTCATAATTCCTATGATAACGGCATGTTGGCAAGCTTTAGTATAAGTGTGGTATAGATAGGCACTGAAATATCACATTGGTCATATTTAGGAATACACCACTATAGTTTGTAGAGGCCTCCGTGGGGAAACCGTGCTGGGTGTAATGGCTCCGTTGAGAATGTAGCGCGCAAACACACGCACACACACACACACACACTCAAAACAAGTCGGGTAAAAGCAGCTATGATGGTACAAGCTTTCGTTTGATTGTCCCACTTCTTTTGTTACGTTTCTATTAGCTTGTGTTTACAAAATGTGCATTAATTATACGTCGTGTGCCAAAATTGTGAGTGTCTTGCATGTTGTCCAAATATTTGAAATATGAAGTCAACGTATAGACCATGATAATAAGCCTGTCAATTAACTTGCCACTCATTGCAGATGACGGCTGTATTTGGCGTGTTTTGGGTTCCATCTTGGATCTTCTACTTCTGGTTTTTGATGGTCCCCAGTGTGGGTACCGCCATTGCCATGCAACTCCTGGGCCAACTCGTGCCCTTCGCCCTTCCCATGGTACTGTGCTGTAATCGCCGAGTTCTGCGCCTCTGGAGGAAGACATTAACCCCACTCAGCTTTCGGTTGTCGTCTGCTCCGCATACCCAGCTGATCGGTGGTTCACGCGGACACGGGAATGGTAGCCAGAGGCCGGACAATTACAAAGTAGCAGTCTCAAGCGTTGAGATTGAGTTGAAAGACTGCAAATGAGATCAGTGAAACGCTTAGCAGGTGTATTGAAGTTGGTGTTGATACATCCGACTTCCCTTATCCGGCCGACCCTCTCCTACCCAGACTTCTCTATAATCCAGACGCCTCCAAGCAGTGAGGGAAAAAGTGATTTCAAACACAAATAAAATTCCTACAAAATTCACGCCATTAACCTATGATATTCCCTACACAAACGTTATTGAATCCTGCAGTAAAATGTTTCAATCCCATGACTATGATTTTAAGTAGGCTAGCATGAATTACACTACTGTTGCGACTTAGGCTGACTGTGTTGCGACTTATAGGTTG
This sequence comes from Diadema setosum, assembly GCA_033980235.1. Classification (NCBI taxonomy): domain Eukaryota; kingdom Metazoa; phylum Echinodermata; class Echinoidea; order Diadematoida; family Diadematidae; genus Diadema; species Diadema setosum. The sequence goes on along the minus strand of CM067063.1, from coordinate 11,839,409 downwards.
ACTGTGTAGCTACCACTGGGTCTGCGGCCTACTTGTACTCTAATAACCTCTTCCCGTATCCGGCCCAATCGCTTATAGGCCAGACCGGCACCGGTCCAGACATGGCTGGATAACAAGAGGTCGGACTGTGTAATTATAACGTATTTGTAGACGAGAGAAAAGGCTTCAGACACGTCATAACATTATCATGATGTGCAATAATAAACCTATATTGACTGTGATAAATACATTTGTATTAGACCTTTACAGCTCCAATGCTTAAGACATTGTCTCAAAGTGTGTGTTGTTTTGTTTTTACTAATTATGTTATTTTGCAGAGATTTTATGAAATTAAACAATTTAAATGATTATTATTCCCTAACCATAACGGAGCAACTTCCGTTAAACGAACACAGTTTTAAAGAAATTTAGTGATTTTGTTTGTTTGTTTGTTTGTTTGTTTTGTTTTGTTTCGTTTTTGTTTTGTTTTGTTTTTTGTTCTTTACAAGGAAGAAAATTATTCAGGTCCCACTTGAAAGTTATCATTGTTACACTAAATTGTCAAACTTCGCTTCCAATAAACACGGTTGTCATGGGGGATTTTCTTTATAACAAAATCATTTCTAAGTGCCATTAACAAAGAAAAACAAAAGGAATGGGCTTCATTTCAACGAAGTGCGGATCGGTTACGAAATTACATAGCAGATCATCAACATTTACATAGCGTCTTTGCATGGGCGAATTATTCACATTTCTGTGTGTTTAAATAGAAGTGGTTCTGCGTTCGCTCCCTGTGTCACACCCCGTTTCGGAAGAAAAATTGCGTAATTGTATTAATGCGAAGTGAAATTATAAGATTCGTACATAATTATTCTCTATTACATTGGCGGATGGTGGAGGGGGCACACCGGGGTCGCGACCCCTTTAAATTATTCTTTAGATAAAGGATATAAAAGGAAAAATTAAATGGCGCCCAGTTCAGTTTTGCACCAGAAATTGCACTGATATTTTTGCTTGTCAGCCGATGCAGCCCGGAAATGGTAAGAGAAATGAAAAAAAAAAAAAAAAGGATTGCACGGGAGCCTTTTTTATTCATTTTTTTTTTTTTGCTTGTCAACTGATTAAACTCGGAAGTGACACCAGAAATTTTCTACACCTCCCCCCCCCCCCCTTTTCCGCAAGGAATTCCTGGATCCACCACTGGTATCATTATATCCCTATGATATTCGTTAAGAAATTTGATTTAATTTGATTTATTGATTCCTGTATCATCATTGTACATGAACATAAATGTACATGTAGATATATATATATATATATATATATATATATATATATTATAAATCTATATATATATATATATATATATATATTATAAATCTATATATATATATATATATATATGAGCCATACATATACATAAACATCAGTTGTTCACAATTTTTTTTTTATCTTCATGACTTTAATGTACACCAGAAAATGAAATAAGTTCGTTATGAACAACACTTTATGGCATTACTCCGAAGGCTTGTTATTCCTAACTTTCGTCTATCCGAAAATAGTACAGTGTTTGTTATTACGAAGGTGCGTTAAGTCGTCATTTCGGAAGTTTGTTTGTTTATCAGTGGGAAATTTAAAAAAAAAAAAAAAAAACCTTCGAAATTAAAGGTTCACTATTCAGAGGTGAAATAAGGTGAGTAAACTAACAAACCTTCGAAATTAAAGGTTCATTATTCCGAGGTGAAATAAGGTGAGTAAACTAACAAATCTTCGAAATTACAAAGCTTATATTAACGAACCTCATGTCATTTGCGGGTGAACAAACTTCAAAATAACGGACTTTATTTCATTTCGGAGTTACAAATTATCCGAAAAGTAAACCTTATAGGAACGTATACGGAAGAACGAACGTTATTTTTTTTTTTCAAATAAACGAACCTTCGGAATATAGAACCTTAAAATTGAAATGTTACCGAATCCTAAACCATCCATTTTCAAACAACTTGTCTTTGATAATGTGAAATTTAAACGAATTAATCAGCTCAAGTAGCATCGCATTATTTTAGCATAAATTTCTAGCACACAATGAGTCATCAATAAATAACATACATTTAACGCATGGCTTGCGTGTTTTCATCTTACATACTGCATTGCAACTACTTGTTCGGTTATAACGAAATTTCGAGTTGACTGCATAGACAATGAAAATCCACCAGCTCCTATAATTGTATAAAATTATGAAAAATTTAACATGGCGTATCTTGCGCACACAATGGTGTTTATACCATTCCTCTGTATGAGTTGTAACCTTATTTTTCCATCTGTAACTTTGTTATTTTTCTCAAGACTGATTGAAGGGAAGCGTTGCAAAGCACATAGTATTATTATTATATTTATGTATAAGCTGTGCATGCATAGATCTGATAGGTACACAATAATACTTTTGCGCAGCATGTTTTGTGCATAAAATTGTTTCGATTGTGTTTGACCTACAAAATCATATACTAGTACCATGTGTTTTGGAGAAGAGAGAGAGGAGGGGTGGTAATTTAATTCTGCGTGTAATGTCAAAGAAAGTTTTTTGCTATTTTACCCATTTGATCAAATCAGTAGGAAACAAAACTGTATTCTAGAATAGATTATAGGTCTCACAATGTCTACAAATACTTGAGGCGTTATCTCCCTCAATGTAGATCGATAGAAGATTGTACTATAGGAAAGCAGCTTTTACGCTGGCATGCGATAATTTCACTAAAATGAGCCAGTGCATTTGTATTCACTTTGATATTTTTTTCAATTGCAAAAATAATGTAATTAATGATAGATTGGACGTTAATACATCTGTTGTATCAATCGCTTTTGCCTTTTACTTCCTCTTTCTTGTAAAATGCAAATGATAACGATAATAATTTGTAATAATGATTAAGTCTTCTTTATTTTGGGTAGCCTCTTCGGTGTTGCCACTCCTGTACCAGAGGGCCCTGCCAGTATATAATTACCCTAGGGTTGCCAGGTACCCATTTATACACCTGGGTCGAGAGGGACATTGTGGGGAAAACATCTGGTTCAAGGACGTAAGCACTGGGCGGGAATCGAACTTGGGTCCTCCGATCGGAAGTCGGGAGTCTTATCCCGGCCATGCCACAGCGCCCCCATGATTGAGTATCAATCGGTTTGTCTTACTTCCTTTCCAGGCGCGGTGGAGCACCCCAATTATCTCGCAGAAATCCATCGGCAGCCGAGCCTCATTTGCATAAAGTAAACAACATGTACTCGCGTAATTGAGAAAAAGTAAACAACTTCTCAAGCTAATAACAATTTAAGGAAACCTATTTTCGGATTAAAATTGAGTTAGTTTGAATTTGAAAACATGTCCAAATATGCACATATAACATATTGAAGGTTTTGACAATGATAAAATGTGAAATTGTAGCGAAAACCTGGCGAGCAATTACCAAAAATATGCCTCGAAAATCATCCTAAAATTCACGAAGTGTGATTGCGGAACCAAAGCGCCATTCGAACAAAGCACACCGAAATTTATTTATCTGCTTGCATTTTAAATGTCATACCGTAATATTCCCGGCCATGGTTGTGTCGGAAAAAAACCAGAAGGTGATGTCAAAAATGACACGAACGCAAAGCGTACAGGTCGGTCCCATGTATATAATCGCGTCATTGTAGCGTTGCATGTCACAGCACACACAACGCTTTGCTGCCTGCAGCGTGCGCGGCAGCAGCTCAGCAGTCACCGCCGTGCGACACTCAGCAAAATTGACTGCGTCACATGCAAACCAACAATGAGCACGAAATCCTGAATCTCACGTACCACGCATGCCAAATATTACGGGAAAAGAAATGACGTCATTTTCAATTGTTTCGCTGTCTACAATTTTCTATTCCAAACCCTGTAGAAACAATTTGATTTCTCAAAAAGTACAGGTGGAACCAAGCGAAAACTTTCACCATATATGGATTGAGGCCTGATGAACTTATGTTGCCAATTTCGGACACATTGGAACCCGGCCATAGTCCAGTCGGAAAAAAAACAGAGCTGAGCATGTTTTGCGAGAGGCGATTTTCAAAACGCTTTAAAATCCCAAGTTCTAGTGCAGCAAATTTCATAATTTTTTCATCAAAAGGAAGGTTTTTAAAAACTTAGATAGTGTGGGAAGTTTGAGTTTACTAGCGGCACGCATAGCGGCACAAGGAGAAGGTAAAGATTTGACTTTTTCATGCACACAGTTTCGGGCAGCCGTGGATGCCCGTTGGAAATCAAATAGAACGGGGCGATAATGAGATGCAAATTGGGGTGCTCCACCGCGCCTGTTTCCTTTCCTGTTTGTAAAAAAACAGTCATAAGATCTGTTCTTTCTAATATGTTTTCCTTGTGCATGGATGTCACTGGCATAACAAGTTAACTTTTCCCGTGACCTGCATTAACAGAAGTGAATATCCAGTAAACCTGTGAATGGCTTGTTATCATTCTGACGTAGACAAACTATTTATTGAATGTAGGCACGTATAATGTTTGAATAATTAGCGTTAATAGTGACTCATTGGCTGAATGTGAATTACGGTGTATTACTTGGCGCTTTGACGGTTGATTTTTTTATGCTTCTGCAAACATTGGTGGATGAAATGATTTTATGGTTGGTATAACGGACTTTCATAGCATAGCATTCTGCCCAGCCATGAGAAAGGTCACAATCTTGATGTCATAATCCGCAAACATGAAAGCAGTCTTGTTTCGGCTATCCGAGTATTGTAAAATTGTTTTACATTCCTTTGTTCTGCTATTTTTCCTAGTAATTTTGCAACTTGTTCAGGTCAAATCATTATCGTGTCTACAATAAATATATATAATATTCTCGCAGGAATCACAGTAATGAAAAATGCAATCTACTTCAATCTACATTGTGTGCGTATCAGATATTTTGTCGTGTAAATGTTGTGGGTTCAAGAGATGTCCGTTTTCATGCTATCATCAGACGCTGCTGGCGCCCTTCATGACACTGAGTATATTTTCAGGCGTTTAATACTTTCCCATCGAAGCACCCAACAGAACCAGGGCCCCGTTGCTAGAAACTTTGCGTTTAAACGCAACTTGCAACTGATTGTCACTGGCCAATCAAAATCATTGTTGCATGCATGTCTTCTTAATAGGGCAGACCCTGAGCCAATCAGAATGGTTGTTTCAAAATTAGCAATTATTTGCAATTGATTGCAACTTTATTGCAACGGGGCCCTGAGAAGAGATAGAAGAGATGCTAAGAGGGAAGGGGGGGGGGGGTGTGCGGGAGAGGAAGAAAAAAAAGAAGAAAGAAATGGGGAAATCTGGATTGTTGTAAAGCATGTCATGAGTCTGATTCTTTCAAGTTGATAGCTGCACTAGAATGCTCTTGGAACTGCACTTACTGTGTAAACACAATAGACAGAACTTGGAGGGAAGAGATTCCTGACATGCTCTACAAAATTCCTCATTTCTCTTTGACCACTGAAGCAAATCGGATGGGGTTTTCTTTAAGATGTGGGCAATGAGTTTTAGTTTCATACCCTGAAATTGTATTTGGATTGATTCATTATTAATTTTAAAGTTATTATTGCGAAGGGTCCCGTAGAGTGCGTTAATTGTAATTTTTGGGGGGACATAAGGTATAGTTCCATTATAATGCAAGGATGTTCAAGAGATGGAGTTCCAACAGCTGTCAGTTTTCTATGGAGGTACAAACGAATAACAGGACGGTGCAGAGATGTGCTTCTGATGATCGAGTTCGATGCCGCCGTCTTTCTGAGCAATCTGACGATTCATTTTGAACTATTACAAACTGTCGGGCATTTTTGCTTGTACAGTGTATGTTCGTTAACAGAAATAAAATTTCTTCTAATCGATAATAAAGCAAAGTGGAGCAAAAGTAAGGATCGCTTTCAGAAAAAAAAAATGTTCAAAGTTTTAATCTGAGCTGCATGTCGTTTAAATATTCGAAACAGCACCGTCTCAATGGAAAGCCTTTTTTATCATTTTTCTAATCACTTTCAACAACTGAAACTTGCATAGTATAATCTCCAAGTATAGTGATGTTTTTAATTATTGAAATTAGTGTTAAAGACATGTGTAGTCGAGTATTTTGTCTTTATGTCGTCGGTCTTTGCGCAGTCTTGTATTCGCGCATCCCCATGTCAGTACCAGTATGTACCACTCATCTTTTAAAAGAAGGGGAAGCGAAAAGTAGGACTACTTGCCAGCAAAGAGACATGTATCTTCCTTCGGGAGTAGATGGTCATTATGCAATGAGACATCAATTCTTTGTTAAAGGACAAGTTCACCTTCATAGACATGTGGGTTGAGTGAATGCAGCAATATTAGTAGAACACATCAGTGAAAATTTGGGGAAAATCCGACAATCTGTTCAAAAGTTATGAATTCTTAAAGGGTTTGCACAATCACTGCTGGATGAGAAGACTACTACAGTGTATGATGTCACATGCGTACAACGATATAAGGAAAATAAAAGGAGAATTTCATAAAATTTTACTTTTAGAATAAAGTGCACATTTCTTCAACTTGTTGCTGGCGTATATTAAGGGTAATATTATTACCCCTGCCTTCTAAAAGACAGAGGTCGAGTGACCTTTTGTTATGCGAGAAAAGTGAAAATATGTTGAATTTTCTTTATACTTTCTTAATATCGTTGTACTCATGTGACATCACAAGCTATAGTAGTCTTCTCATCCAGCCGTGACTGAGCAGAAACTTAAAAAATTCATAACATTTGAACGGATTGTCGGATTTTCCTCAAACTCACCCTGATGTGTTCTACTAATATTGCTGCATACACTCAACCCACATGTCTGTGAAGGTAAACTTGTCCGTTAAGACAGTGACTCCATTATCTTAAACCTCCTTTCATACTATATGCAAGCCTATACAATACAGGTCTATACGGTGCTTTTTAAAAAGGCTCACTTCGTATGTGCAATTATATATAGGCCTATGTATAATAATAATAATTGTGAATTTATATTGCGTAGAAACTGTTGCTATGAAGTATAATACTCAACTGCGCATAACAATAATATATAATCAAAAGAAATATATATATATATATATATATATATATATATATATATATATTTATAATACATTCATTTTTAATATGATTCCATCGCTGTTTCTGATTCAGCGTAATGCAAATGCTTAATAGCTACATCTGTAATGAGGATAGCTTTGAAATGTATTATAATGATATCATAATAATAATAAACTATCATAAGGAAATTATAGTGATTATACAATAATGATAATAATAAGTCAGTGATGATAATGATAATAGATATGCCTTAATCATTATATAAAAAAAGATAATCATTGATCAGCATAACGTGACCTATAAGGAGATAGAATGCAATTGCGATCCATCTCATTACTGCATCTTTTGACACCTTACAGTCCAGAACAATAATTTGCATGAGAAAGTGCGAAAACGTATATAGCCTTGCGAATCACTGGAATTTAATGTATTGTTGACAGGTGAATTTACGGCCAGTACTTTCAATAACAAAGTATTTTAGGCAATGTGTTAAGGTTTTTGTTTGTTTGTTTGTTTGTTTGTTGTTGTTGTTGTTTTTTGCATACTGATAAAAGCCTCGGAAAATGACACTTGTGCTATTCACGCTAAAAATACAGTAATGATGCCCCCCCCCCCAAAAAAAAAATACAATCAGATTTTCTCATTGATAACACCCAATATGATTAAACTGTCTAAATGCTACTTAGAGTCTTAAAATATAACATCTCAGCTTTATTTTGCAGAAAACCCCATTCAGTTTGGTTAAGCGATCACAGAGAAATGTGGATTGTTGTAAAGCATGTCATGAGTCTGATTCTTCCAAGTTTAGCATTTCGATGCTCTTGTGAGATTTCCGACATCCTCTACAAAACTCCTCATTCCTCTTTGACCACTGAAGCAAATCGAATGGGATTTTCTGTAAGTTGTGGGCAATGAGTTATACATGTGTTTTCATACCCTGAATTTGTATTTAGATTGATTCACTATTTTTAAAGATATCACTGTGGAGGGTCCCGTCAGATTTTTTTTTTTTTTTTGACATACGGTATAGTGCAAGATTGCAGAGTCAAATCACAAAAACTTCGTAGTGTATATGTAGGCCTTTATTGCACAAGAAATTTGAACAGAGTTATTGAAAAGGGAAAGATGCAATTCCTACAGCCCAACAAGGAAAGGTCCAGCCATAGGCCTATAGTAGGCCTATATAGATACAAAACACGTGGAAATTCCGTATTCCCTGTAAGACAATTCCTTGTACAAGGTGTAAGAGACCGGATGGCATAAAATAGGCCTACAAGTGACAATCATACTCTCGAGAGAAACCAATCCATCCATGTTCACATTAAATCCATCCATGTTCACATTCAAATTTGACGTTAAAAAAACCTGTACAGATAGGCCTACCACATGGTAATTTCCCACCCTTACATCTTTCCCAGTGATGTGATAAACTTCGCTGAATGAATATGATTTTACTTGCTGCCAAATTTAATATTCTATCCCCTGAAAGCGTTTGACATTGATTAATGTCCATAATTATACAACAATAGCGGTTGTTTAGATTACTAATGTTGCTTCTATCATTCTTATTTCCCTATGTCCTCACCTTCTCAAATCGTCTTTCTCTCGTGATAACCTCTTGCGCAATGTGTCAAAAGATTGCGCAATCTGATACTGTACACAAATCCCAGTCAATCGTCATGCTGTTGTAGACCCACGGCCTGAGCGTAGACGTCTATTGCCATTCTGCCGGTGCTCGTTTTACTAATAAAGGGCGTATGATAGGCATTGAATGTTGCTCATATCTAGTTATTGTAATAAATGTACGATATCTGAAAAATTCATTTTATTTATTCTCATATATATTCACAAGCGCAGCAGTTAGTACAAAACGAATCTTTTCGAATTACTCGTTATGATTGTAACTAAGCCTGGCAACAACGAAGGTACTAGGTCATGTGTTCTGTGTGTTCTATCAGGTGACCTTTGTACGCTTCGCCACACACGAACGCAGTGTACGCATGTCGCATGTACAACATCACAAGCGATTTTCTGATATGACGTGACAATAAATAAAAGCGGCGATTGCGACATCATCGTGACATCAAGAGCAATCCGAACCCTCAACAAGGCAAGTAAGGTAGTAGGATTTGTCGCACGTTTGCATAAAAAGGGGGAAGCTGTTGGCATATCCGCATTAATAGTGGAGGACTAGAAACTGTGTAGACATATTTGTCTATATAGACAGCTCTGAAAAGTGCAGAGAGTAGAACGCGTTCTAGAATCTAGAGAGAAATGTCACAGGGTTCCCCTTCACAGACAGACGACAGTGGTTGTGCAGAGGTGCCGAAGATAACATGCTCTGTTGAAAATCTACCACAGCAATCTTCTGTAGAGAACAGTTCAATGACTCTGGAGACACAGGGGGAGACGACAATACATAACCCAGAAAATATCCACTCCAGCAGTTCAGTCTCTAAAATTGCACATTCCGCACAACCGCCGGTCAACATCAACAGCAATGGAGCAGTAAAGTCAAAAGAAGGGCAGTCTCAAAGGTCTACAGATACGACACTGACCACTCACACTAGTGAGACAAATTTGACGGAGGAAAATGGGCAAGAGGAGTCCTCGTCATCAGTAACTAGAACCAAAGAAGTCTGTAAGTTTTTCTCGAGAACAGGGTGGTGCAAATTTGGTAAGAACTGTCGTTACGCTCATCCCAACCGCCGAAAATCCGATCAAGAGGGACTCGGCAAGGATGAAGAATCGTCGAGTCGGGCGGCCGCGGTGGCGGCGGTGGCGGCCACAAGTACCTTGCCAACTTGCCGCTTCTTTGCCTCAACGGGGCGATGTCGATATGGCCTGCAGTGCAGATTCGCCCACGTGAGCAAGAAAGTTACTAAGTCTGAAGGAGACGATGCCATCAGTGGCGTACAGCCCAAGGGGGCTGGAGGAGAAGAGGAGGTCGAATCCCTGTCCTCATCGACATCCCAGCTGTCCGTCACTGGTGATGGACAACAAAGAGTGAAGACTAGAGATTCTAGGAGGTGTCAGTTCTATGACAGGGGCTACTGTCGGATGGGAAACCGTTGCAGATACCTACACGATGAAACCTCAGTCTTGGTCAACAAGACTCCTGGACGTCTCCTGGACGTGTCAAGAGGTACATTGTAGGCCTATATTCTAATTCTTTGTCTGGAATTCTAGACAAGCTTAGGAGTAGGACCTTGAAAGTCCTTGTATACCAGTAGTTCTTTCATTTCTTGGATTCTGTTGTTGTAATTTGTCTGTAGGTTCTGGTACATGTTTTTCATTTTTAGTGGGGGGAGGGGGAGGGATGGAAGGAACACATACTGAAACTTTAATATCTTCCCTCATTTTTTATTGTGTTATTGGGTGTACTTGGTGGGTCGAAGAATTATGAGACTTTCCCCCAACATACATTAATGTGCTGTAACTCAGGAGAAAGGGACATGGACCCATGATATGATTTTACTTGATGTTAACCCTGGCGCGGGGCGCTGTAACTACAGTATTACTATGTGTTGGGGTCGCTGGTGCAGTTAGCTTGATGTACAAATGTACGTATGTGTAGATAAAAGTATCAAGTGCTGTTTTCTTTTTGTGCTGATTTGTTAAGCATTAAATTTGATTTCCTTTTTTCATATCTGGTTTTCCTGTCTATGGATGTATGTGAACATGGCCGATCTGCTCGTCGTCGTTGATGTTCATGTGTTCCCACAGACTTGAGACAGTTCTAGATGTAGAGTACAAGATGTTTTTTATAAACTGGAACTCATCAATCATTTTATGGCCTTTATGGTCTCTTTTTATGTTCCATTTATTGTGTTTATGGTACATGTCAAAATGACAGATCAAAGTGCATCTGTCACAGAGGGAGAGGCATTTTTTTTTTGGTGGTAAATCTGGCCTCAACAAGTAGGGTCCTACACTTTTGTAATATTGTTATTACACATTGATAAGATCATGCACTTCATTTCTTTGTTCTACCTCTTATCAGATGATAATGACACTGATCAGGGAGAATGGCAAGAAGTTCGGAAACATGTCAATCCGATGACAGTGACCTCTCGACCTCTGGCGGAACTCAAAGATGGAGATGCTCAGCAGATGAGGGCGGTAGAGATCAGTCAGCTAAAGAAGAGGTTTCCAGGTGACAAGCTTGAAGTGTCAGGTGATGAGAATAACCCAACATACCGCTTCACTGTGAGTCCTACAGATCCAGATTGGGTGAGTGCAACAAAAAGTTGACAAATTGTACCTGGGCATTTCTACAGTAAAAGGGTACATTTCAGGGATGTCGCTTCATTTTCTGTTTCCAATGTGCATTACCTCACAATACAATACTATCGTCTTTTAGAACACTTTAATTAGAGATACATAATGTGTAACTTTGCCCCAAAATTGCTTCAAAAAAAAGTTCAAAGATATGAACAATCTTTTAGAATTTTTGCAAAAATGAAAAAAAATTTGGGAAAATTTACATGCAATGCTAGAAAATTTTTTATGAAGGCCACATAATGAATGTTCATTGAAGCTTTGTTGAATGGTTTAATTGAAAGAAAAGATCAAATAACAGCTCTAAAATTCTAATGAACACTACGTTTCATAGGTTATACCACTTCTAGCCTTAGCATGTAATGTACAATGTACACAACATGGAAAGACAAAAATGTTGCATTTTTTTTTTTTGTGTGTGTGCTTTTGCACGGAAATGCCCACCTCTTTCTTTTTAAGCAAAAACAAACAAACAAAGTACTTCGCATAGTGGATAACCATGGCTGCAGTTTTTCCTAATTTTATTTAGTTTCATGCAATGCCATTGATTAAGTTGCATATTGTCGCTACAGTACATGCTGTAATTACTAATGTATTTCAGCAAGATTATTTTATTTATTCATAGAAACTATACATATAAATCATTACAGAATTTTTGGATATCATATTCCAACCTACAGCCAGCCCTTCAGTATGAAAGAAGTGTCCTTGAGTTGTACTGCATGCTGACACCAATTTCTCTCCTTGTATAGTATCAGTGTGTAATCAGTCATTTTCTTTTTTGTTTTTTTGTTTTTTCACTGTGCTCAGAGTAAATGATCCCTGTCTAGCCTATTTCTGGAAAACAACATACAACTTAGGAATGAAATAATGTGGCAAAAGACATGACAAAATTTCATTGGAACTGATTCCCCTTTGCACAACTGTACAAATTCACAGTCATATTTGTACAGGAGAAAAATTTGCAAAGTCACTGAGGTGTGCAAGGGTATTTCAGGAAAGTGACCTCATATTGTGGTATGAGTGCATGACAGACTGAATAGATTTTTGAAGATGAATACCGGTAGAAGGTTTCTCAGTCAAGAATACTGACCACAAGATTTGAGTGTTTCTTCTACTAAGGTTTTCATATTCATATTTGACACTGTATGCCTTACACTTACGCACAGACACACTCACACACATACTGTACACACAAACCCAAAGTGAAAATGAGTGCATATGGAGTGATATCAGCCGTGTAAATTCAGTTTATCAAATTATTGTAATGAAATGTGTGAACCTTCATAGCTAGTAGAATGAGTCTAGACACAAGTGAGTTAACATGCAGTTCATTGTACATACATTTGTAGGGTGATATGAGTCAGAGTGCATCTATTTTTCAAAGTCATATTTTTTTTTCAAAACTCACACACACATTGCATATATTCAAATTGATGTAATTCCATCCTCCTGCAATATATATGTATATATATTTTTCTCTCAAACAATTGATATTCAGTGGCCTAGCCTCTTATATTTATGTACATGTTTTCTATGTTGCACTAATACTCTATAGTTTTTAACATGAGTATCCATGTAATATCTATGGTAACTTATTTTTTTCCTCATTCTTTTTACAGCCTTTTGACCTCAAGAACTTTGACCTGATGATCACTTTCCCTATGGACTACCCACTGAAACCTTTCCAGCTTGAAATGCCTGAAGATCAGGTTCTACCAAATGTAATTCTTACGTGAGTATATACAAAAAAAAAGGTATTTACACCAAAAAAAAATACACCTACTAGTTAAAAACAGCTGATTTTTGAAAATCATTTTCATGGCAAGTGGATACAATTGAATAGTGTGAATGATTCACATTTATTATCTTCGACTAGACTGAGATTCAAAGGGCATTCAAAAAAATTTTTATTCAAATTTTGAAATATAATACAGTAGATTTGAAAAGTCTGAGTGATGAACAATAAGGACAGTCTCATACCTTTTTTCAGTGATACAGGACTTGTCTATATATATTGTGATACCAGTTGAGGTAAAGTGAGTTCAAGGTTCATCATATGTAGTGTTAATGATTAAACTGCTCTGTAGTGTTCATGATTATCAGATTCTTTTTAAGGCCAGCTACTAATGTTACCAAATTAAAACAGGCCAATTCTGTATACCTTATTTAGGACAATACTCTACACATTTAAAATCTTATCAAAAACTCCATGTGTCGATTTTGAATGGAACAGTGATACATGTAGTTCTGACGCTTCTCATTTGATCACTGTCATCTTCCACAAATCCGTACACATGGTATTTGTTAGCCATGCCACCCCAAACCCATGTAACTATGATTTCAGACCACAAGACCACATGGCGGCCACACATTTTATCACAAGCAGAGCTGTGTTACCAAACAGTATCTGCCAGTATAGAGTACCAAAGTGTTATATCATATTCATTCATTGCCATGGAAATTTTTTTTAAACAACCTCACCTAGCCTGACTAACCAAAAAAACACAATAGTTGCTAACCATGCCCATGTCTGGTTCCAGTCCAAGCTTTATGTTTATTTAAACAACAACAACAAAACCATTACATCATCACTTCAGTACCGTACTCTATTTCATGGGTCACTTAACTTAAATGCCCTGGATTGAAGATTACACACATACCACAGACTTGAAGCTTGCCTGCTTTACACCCACAAATCCTACCCTTCAAGATACCTGCATGCAATTCTCACACCTAACACTTTTGTTGTTGCTTTTTTAGATTTTATAATCTGAACATCTAAATTATATGACAGTTCCACACACCTTCATTGGTGACAATCACTTCTTTTTTTTTTAAGCATTGTTTCTTTCAGGTACTTTGCTGTTTGCATCTTTGTTCTAAATGGCATGTTAATTTTCTTTCTTTTTTTTTGGGGGGGGGGCATATTTTCAGGAGTATGATTTTTTTTTTCATTTTTATGGGGCTCACTGAAAGTCCTATTTTATGCAAATAGATTTGAAAGCAGGAACAAACTGGCAAATGTACACACACACAAATGCAAAGGAAGACACTTACGCAGGCACCCACATTAGCCATATTGAAACTTAGTACACAATACATAAGCAACCAGAGCTCTAACGAAAATTCAAGGAAACAATCTTTGCTGTACAATTTTTTACAATTTCTTTCTTTTTTTTTTTCTCCTGATTTGCTTCTGATTTTTTTCAGGCACATGTCAGTTGCAATAGCAGAGTGGCTCATGGCTCGGCATGCCACCAACCAACTCTCAAACCGGGCGGAGCTTATGGTGCGACCTTTCCTCCGATGGTTTGACAGGAGCTTGGAGAAGCTGTTTACAGAGGGCGCCAGAAAGGTATTTAAAAATACCATGGTGGTGATTATCATGTTCAATAAGCCAGTTCGGGGTTCCACTTTGAGCATGAGCAGAAAAAGGTCATCTGTACCAGCAGAGCATGGTGGTTTTTAAATTCACTGAGATAAGCATCTGTTATGTAATGATTATTCAAGTGATCCCTATAAGTGGTGCTTGCCAGCACATCCACCTGACAGCAAAAGCGGTGTCTGACAATATCAATAGAAAGAGATTGTTAATACATTCAATGCAAAATAATGAAATGGATGCTTTCCAAAATGCCAATGGTAGGATCATTCTGGTCACCTGGTCTATGCAAGTTCATCCTTTATTTGAACATGACTGATGAATTCCATAAATTGTTACGTTGGGCAAGCTCATGCCTTCTGTCGCTTGAAACTAGTGGAGTGCCTAATCAACTGAGAAAGAAGAAAGGTCATTTGTACCCATGTGCCCATGAGCTAACCCCGAACTGGCTTATTCTTCTCCTTGTAAATTACTGTACTGTAAATACAAAATGTAGTGTAGAACACTAGAATGTAGTATTCCTTGAATAATTATGTTTGTTGTATTGTACTGTGTCCTTTTTTTAATACTACATAACAGTTTTCTCTGACGATGTAAAATAGTGTTAATATTTTTCAATATCACTGTGATTATTACGCAGTACACCCTCAGGTATTTTTCCTTTTCTGAGAATGCTTGGTATTGATTTTTCATTTACTGAAAGGGATCGTATAGTTTTGGTTGAGACCTAATTTCAGGTTTCTAACATTTTTTGATGAAATAATGAGAAACCTCTTATGAAATATGAAAGAGCATATAATTCCATGAGGAATTCAGCATTAATTTGATGAAAATTGGTTTTGAAATGGCTGAGATATCCAAAATAGAGCGATTCTAATAAAGAGTGGGACCCACATTTTATTACGATCGCTTTGTTTTACTTTGTTTTTGGATGTTTCAGTCATTCCAAACCCGATCTTCATCAAATAAACTTTGAATTCCTCTTAAAATGGTATGCTCTGTACTATTTCATAAGTGTTTTTTTGGTATCTTGCAAAAACTTAAAAGCCCAATTCTCATCTCCACCAATACTGTACCATCCCTTTAAACATGTCACTTCCTTGATAAAATGAAAGTTAAAAGGGCTTGAAGTGTTCAGGATGGCAACCATGCTGTATGTAGTCGCATTATAAACAGAAGAGCTTAAAAATTCAATTATAGAATCAGGGCAGACTAGAAGGGGGAAAAAAAAGGATTGTATTAGATTTAGCATTGTTACATTTATGAAATGTCCATCATTACAGCTAGGTATCATTTTGAAATTCAGGCCATGTCTAGCATAGTTGGGGAAATGCTTTGTAGACCGATTTGGCTGTGTACCATTCCACCATAAACATGATCCTGAATAATCTACAACATCAACTTTGATTTGCTTGTCTCACCCATTGTTTTTGACATAGTTCAAAAAGGAGGTGTATGCCAAAGCAGCTGGGTTTGAATTCATCTCATATGCCAAGCCAGATGCTACCAGTGAGGTGGCAGTTTCAGAGGAGAGTGAGGCACCCGCATATCGAGGAAAGGAGTTCATCTACAGTGAAAGGGTGGAAAGCAGGAATGAGGATGAGGAGGAAGAAGGTGAAGGAGATGATGAGGACGAAGATGATGATGATGATGATGTTGATGATGATGAGGAGGAGGAGAAGGAAAGCAAGCCTTCAGCAACCAAAATGTCCATCTACGAGTCTCCCACTGATAATAGGCGTGGCACAGAAATCCGCCTGCAGCAGCTGAAACTGAGTGAGTCCACAGCGACCCTTACATGCCAGAAGATCAGGCTGTGCATCCAGTGCAGTCGCTGCAAAGAGAACATCAGTCTAGACGTCACCCATGGCAGGGCCCTGGTTGTGCACTGCCCCAAATGCCAACGAGAGCAGACAGTGGCCTACAGACCCTGCATCGTCCACCAGTTCTCTGCCGTCCTGGGTTTCCTTGATCTGAATGAGTGTGTGCCCGTAGATCTCATCCTGTTCGAGAGCAATTTCACTATGTCTTGCATGATGTGCTCGGACGAAACACATGTCAAGGTATGTTGCTGTTACAGCATCTCCTGCTGTGTTTTTATGAATTTAACGTATCTTCAAGCTACTTTTCTGAAATGTGAAAGTATACTTATTAGCCCAGGTACTGTTGTATACATTAAAGATTAATGTACTTGGGCATGTTGCATACTGAACCCTCCTATTTCTCACATTGATGCCATAGATTTGATGGATGGGGAAAAAAAGAAGAGAAACATTAGTAATTTTGTTTGGATGTGACTTGTGAACTGGAGGTGTCATTGAATAGATCGGTCATGGACATGAAGCACATATTTTTAAAGATTGTAGGACAGAAATAGTCTACTTATTTTAAAACATGATGAAATTCATTTTCTATGCATGACTTTTTGGGTTTTTTTTTTGTCATGCCATTTCATCAAAACTTAAACCCTTCACTTGCCTTCCCTAGCACATCATCAAAAGCTAAACAACCACTTCAATGAGAATAAGCGACAGAGATTAATGGAGCCTAATAGCTTTGGAAGACATTGTCTTTCATATTGTGTGCTGTATTTACAAATTGTATCATTGCCCTAAGCATGAAACTCCAGTATGGCATAATTGATGATTAATAACCGACTATCCTATGCATGAAGTATTCTGTTGGCATCCTCGTCATTTACTGAATGTGAGTGCTAAACTGAGTAACAAATTAGCCTTTTTTTTTTTAAATCAAATGTGTTCATTTTATTGTGCTCAGGGCTTCCAGTATGGACAAGCCAGACAAGTGTGGTGCCTGAAGTGCCATGAGAAAATGAGCATTGCTGTAGGATCGACCAAGTTCCAGAGACTAGTTGCCTCAACTCCTGAAGGTACGTCAAGAAAATTGAAGAGCTTTTTGAAGTTTTTTTTTTTTTTTTTATAAACAGCTACAAACAAAAAGATGAATGCAAAGAACCTTTTGCTTCATTAAAAACAGATATATATATGAAGGGTTTGTTTGCAAAAACCGATAGTTCATTTTTGAAGATTTTGAAGTACGATCTCTGTCATAAAGTACAAAATAATACCTTTTAAATGATTTATTGGTCACTACATAAAGAGGTATATTTTTGAAGTTATGGTCAAAAGAAGCAAAGATTTTCTTATTATTCTCTTTATTTTTCTTGACCTTTAATCGCAAATATCTCCATTTGGCAAATATGGACGTATCGGTTTTTGCAAACAAACTCTTCATATATTATTATTTTTTTTATTCATTTTTTTTTAAGAATGAGAAGGAAAAATTCAGAGGAAAGTAAACATGTACAATGTTGTTTGTATGATGATTTGGTGAACACTAAAAATTAAAGTTTTTTTTTTTTTTCTGTATTTGTCTGAACTCTCTCCATGAGTATGTGAACTGGTACAAATGCAATGTAATGTAAACTGGCACTGGCTATCAATGATGCCATTGAGTTAAAGTGAAGAGTCACACTTTCGTGCAACAAGTGGCATTATCATGTAAGATTATGTTGTTGTTACTAATAAGAACAGTGTTTTCTTCACCCCTTGAGAAGGGACTGAAAAAAAAGGGAAATATGCTCGTTCAGTGAGCTTTGAAAGTGTCTTTACTTTCTGTCTACTTTCTTTTGATATGTGTCGTCTTCTCATTGTGAGAAAATGTTGGTCGATTCTATCAAATGAACGCCGTGTCATGAGCGTGTAAAGCACAATTGTAAACTTTCCATGCTTCAGTCAAGTTCAACTACTGCAAGCCTGGAATCATTATCTCAAACCCTCGTCTAATCAGCAGTGTTTCCACTTGTCTTTCCTTCATCCAGGGCCGAAACAGGTCGTCTCATTAAAGAAGCAGAGACGTGTGCAAGATCCGGCCATCAAAGAAGGCAGTCCCCTCCCAGCAAACGGAGCCTGCAAACACTACAAGAAGAGCTTCAGATGGCTTCGGTATGCCCGTCTCCTTTCTACCTACATTGTAATATGCATGATACATGCGATGGATATTGGACAGCATGACTTTTGCTATTGTTTTTGTATGAGTCTCGGTTTTACATTCTCATCCTGTTAGAGTGTGTGTAACTTTCATTTTGTTGGTTTCCTTGTGCGAGACCATGCAGCGAAGCCTGTTTCAAGCAAAGACAGTCTTCATTGTTTCAGAGCAGCTCCTGTATTGAGTGTTATTTTTATTTTCTTATTTTTTTTTTTGACATCTTTTGTCATATGCATTGTAGTGTACCCAGCACAAGCAGAGGATGAACATAATTATGTCAGTAAAGCAGCTACAGTAAATTTTGGTACCAAATCTGCATTTAGTATAGTGTAAATATCATTATTAATCAAAGCTGCTCTCTAAAAATATCACTGTTTTGATATCATAATTATCATGATTGCACAAATTAAGAGATAGAAGAAAGCTGCAGGGTACATGTGTTGCTTTGATATGACCCATTGTAATTTTGACTTAAAAACAAAAACTAAAATGAAATACCAATAATATCAGCTTCTGTAAATGTTATTATGAAGTCTGAAAAATGTGTGTTGTACGTGCAATAGATCAGTGTACTAATATAGACATTTTGCTGGAACTCAGATTAAGAGTGAAAATTCAAAAACTGTCCTTTGGGATGCACTCTCAGGCTTTTCTTCAGAACTTAAACTGTGAAGAAGAGTCGTGTGGCATCAGATGCATCCTTCCATGTACTACTAATTCTGGAGACTGCCAATCACCTCAATTAACTTACGGTATTTTCTCTTGTTTCTTATTCTTAACCTGAGCTTTTTCGTACTTCGACGTGGAATTTATGCTGTCATGATATCATTTTGGTTTCTTTTGTATGCTCTCTTCTGGGCAGATTTCCGTGCTGTGGCAAATGCTATCCTTGTGACGAGTGCCATGATTTAGCTGAGCTGGACCATGAGATGAAATTTGCCACCAGAATGATCTGTGGATTCTGTGCTAAAGAGCAGGTAGGCAATTACAGTTATGTAGTAGTCTCTCAGGACTTGTAGCAAAACCAGATCAGTTTGGACAGGTCTAGATGGGTAGGACACTGATGTGATAAAACTCTGTGTTCCAACAACTTGGTAGCAAAATCTTACATCCCTTTGATTAGCAATCCTGCAAATACTGACAGTTTTCTGGCAAGGTTGGTCCATGGTGGACAAGAATTGATGAGATGTAGACACACATTAAAGGACAAGTTCACCTTCATAGACATGTGGGTTGAGTGAATGCAGCAATATTTGTAGAACACATCAATGAGAGTTTGAGGAAAATCGCACAATCTGTTCAAAAGTTATGAATTTTTGAATTTCTGCTCAGTCACGGCTGGATGAGAAGACTACTATAGCTTGTGATGTCATATGAGTAACTATATAAAGAAGGTATAAAGAAAATTCAAGGTATTCTCACTTTTCTGACATAATAAAAGAACACTCGACTTCTCTCTTTCAGAAGTCAGGGGGAATAATATTACCCCTAACATAAGTCAGTAACAAGTTGAGGACATATGCACTTTATTCAAAAAGTCAAGTTTTGTGAAATTCTCTTTTTATTTTCCTTATATTGTACGCATGGACATCATACACTGTAGTAGTCTTCTCCTCCAGCAGTGATTGCACAGATATTTTAAAAATTCATAACTTTTGAATGGATTGTCGGATTTTCCCCAAACTTTCACTGATTTGTTCTACTAACATTGTTGCCTTCACTCAATCCACATGTATGTGAAGGTGAACTTGTCCTTTAAAGAATTGATATTCTAACTGAGTCATACTCATTTTTTCTTCAATTTACATGTGTGTGTTTATGTGTGTGTGTGTGTGATTACCTTCAAATACCAGCAATTTCTCTATTCCACCAACATTACTTTGCTTCATTGTAAAAAATAGCAGAGCCCTTTGCTAAAACAGGTAACTGTGTCACTCTGAAGATACTACTTTTGTTTCAGAAGACCATATATCATTGCTAGTAGTAGTAGTAGTAGTAGTAGTAGTAGTAGTAGTAGTAGTAGTAGTAGTAGTAGTAGTAGTAGTAGTAGTAGTAGTAGTAGCAGCAGCAGCAGCAGCAGCAGCAGCAGCAGTAGTAGTAGTAGGAGTACAGTTGTAGTAGTAGTAGGAGGAGGAGGACTAGTAGTAGCAGCAATAGTTAGTGGTATTATTGTTAAGATGATGATGATGATTATTATTGCCATTATCGTTATGATCTCTCAAAAGATATATTCCGCGGACAAGCCCTGCATTGCATGTGGCTCCAACACAACAAAGTCCAGGACCACTCACTGGGAAGGAGGAACTGGTTGTAGGAACAAGTCGAAAATGAGCCGGTAGGTGTGACAGGTTGACTTGATTTAATTTGATTCTGATTTTTTATTTTGATTTGTTTTTTTTCTCTGTGCAGCATTCCTTGAATTAACACATCATATTTAAGGTAGGCCTACTGTTTACCTTTGGGAGCAGTGATTTAAAAAAATTTCGAGTTATCACATTTGATGCATATATGTGTAAGTCAGTTGTATCACAAACAGCCTATTATATAAACATTGTTTTCAGTAAAGCCTAAAATATAAGGAGATATCACTAGACACTATCAATAAACCATAACTGTACACAGTTATTTCTAGAAACAATTTTTAGTGTAGCAATTGTTCACATTTTGTATGATTAGCAATACTTAACTTTGATTATACGGATTGACATTTTTATATTGGTTGATTTTTTAATCCCTAACTCACATTTTAGAACTATCTTTAAGCACTAAAACTGGATTTTTGTTTCATTTGCATATGTGGATCAGCATCACAAAATGAACAAAAGGTCGCCAGACATGGATTTTTAGTTGAGGGCAGATTCTGAAAGAGCTGACTCTAAGCTTTAAAATGATGTATAACTCAATTCATATGGACTCCCCTAACCTATCTAAATACTGGAAAGAACGCACACACTCTGGGAAAGTGTGAACTGAGGAAAGAGGTTCTGAAGTACAGGGTCTATTCAAGCACTTGATCTTTACCAAGCCGTGCGGGGTGTGTGATAAAAGGGACAAAACACCAGGATGTAAACTGCTGGAGCAACAACAATGAAACGATTATTAGATTAAGCTGAAATTTGATTATGCTCGATTAACACATTCTGTTCACGATTAATGCCAACTTTCAAAGTAGTAGCATTATCCTTTAAAAAGTTATTAGAGTTCAAAGTAAAGAGTATGCAAAGGATTTCAAGAAATGAAAGGGGCCTCATACCTGATCATTCTACATACCTGATCTCTCCACCCAAAAAGGGTTGTAGAAAAACTGCTGAAAACACACTTTACATTCATGTTATGGTCCCAAACTAAAGAATAATATAGAAGAAGGATAGGTCTTTCAGAAAATATGAAAAACTCAATACTGACTCAGTTGACCCATTTTACCTTTTTTGAGTCCTCACATAAAATCAAGGGGTGCGACTTTTTGTTCGTTTTGTGATGCACGGTCACATATGATTAATAATGTATTTAAATGACATATCTTAGCAAGTGTTTGTTCACTTCATTTCAATTCCTTGGTTTTAATAATGAATTTAATCATGTATTGATTTTTTTTCTGTTTTTGTTTTGTTTGATTTTGCCTTATTTCTGTTACAGACTTGACAAGCAGAAATTTGCCAATTTGAACAAGACCACCTCCAGGAAAGCACAGAAGATGGAAGACATCAAGAAAGGAAAGAAAAAATAAATGCTAAACTGATAATAAGTGATCCAAATCCTGCTTCACTGGACACTTCAACATCCAAAGTATCTCAAGAAATGCTGGGTTTATTGAACAGACATTGTGCATACATGGCTCTTCTGTGCTAGACCAGGGAAGCCTTGAGAGGGGATTTTTGAAAAATGCTGCAAAACTTTTGACATTCTCTGTGTTTTTTGCAAGAAACTCCTCCCTGTAGACTATTGTACAGTGGACTCCCATTATAACAAATACCTTGGGACTGGTAGTTTTCTTTTGTTATACTGAAATTTCATTGTGATAGAGCAGTAATTTAAAAGTATAAGAAGATATATACAGTGTAGCTGGTCATTTTAGGAGAACACTTTAGTTACTTTACACTGACAAACACCATTGATAATACAATGTAGTGCTATCACTGCAAGAAACATGTATTACAATTAGAAATAGATAAAAATAAATGAAATAAAGCAGGAATATTATCCATTGAAATCTGAG
Source organism: Diadema setosum (assembly GCA_033980235.1). Lineage (NCBI taxonomy): Eukaryota > Metazoa > Echinodermata > Echinoidea > Diadematoida > Diadematidae > Diadema > Diadema setosum. The sequence goes on along the minus strand of CM067063.1, from coordinate 11,816,449 downwards.
ATTTTTATTTTATTTCTCCTGATTGTGAGTGAAAGTCAAAGAGTTCCTATGAAATCATTTTTAATGTATTTTCATCCAGAGGTTATTACAGTGCCAACTTCAGGAAAAATCACGCGGGCCCCTAGGGCAAATGTGGGGAGCCCTTTTTTTTATCTGTTGCACTGATATGAATTCGGCAGAGAAGCCTCTCATATCATAGCATTCTTAGCATGTGATGCTTTGGTTAGAAGAAAAAGAAAATTACATTACCATGTGTCATACATGCTACACAGTAGGATCGCCATTGCAGCGTAGTGTCTGTGGGAGGATTTAAAAAATAGAAGAAATCTACTCTGTATGACTCATAATGCTGTATCATAAGTATATAGATTTATATTTGTACCAAAAAAAGAAAACAACAAAAACGAAACTTAGGTATGTCATTGCCAAATTAGAATAGTGAAGCAATTCCTTAGAACTTCCTGTGTGAACACAGTTTATGGCAATTTGTAGTCCACATGTAGGTGTTTTTTTTTTTGTTTTTTTTTAGTCTAGGGTTGTTATGTCTTTTCTTGATAGTGAGATCATGTCATATCAATGAAATTTATGTGAAGAAACAGTATGTGATTTCATTTATGAATTTCTCAATATTGAAAGATACAAAAACTCAATGATATCACATATGTGAATTCTGTTATCTTTTTCTCAACTATTATGTATAGTGCATTCATGGCAAGACAACATTTCGTATAGATTTCATTACTTGAGATTCCATACAGCAAATGTGTGAGATTTATGTAAAGCAGTGCCTGCATAGTATTTTAAAGTTTATTGTTTCAATCATTGTTGCCTTAATGTGATTTTCGAAATCATTATGGAAACTGAAAAACTGAAGAGCAGGATTGTAAACAAAGCTTTTGTAATTGGGTAAGCCTGTATGATGTGTTAACCCAATATTACATTTCATAAGCCCCAAACCAAACTTGAGTCAGTTTTTTGCTTGCACTTAAATCATTTATGAGCGTTGCCATGTGTTTTGAACAGTGATGAATGTATTATGGTCATTAAAGCTGGGGTGCATGAAAGACTCCAGTAAAATGTAAAATGACCCTTTCCATTTATGATTGAATTTGAAAGATGCATTAAAATACAGTGGAAACTCAATATTAAGAGATCTGATATAACAAATACCTGATTTAACAAACTAATTTCTCCGGTCCCAATGAATTTATTTCATTTGTTTTTTATTGTTCATTAACTAAATAAAATATCTGATATAAAGAACAAATCGTCTTGGTCCCAAGGATCTGGTACTGAGTTTCCACTTTATTTTGCATACGCGTGAGGGTTATGTATGTATGCATGCATACATAGTATTACATACACAATAAGTCACAATGTATGTTTATGTTTTGCTATGCATGATTTACGTATGGTCCATCTTCTACCTGGTGTATTGCACTTTATAGCATTGCAGTGTTTCAATGCAAAATGCATGTATTAATGAGGAGCTGATGATAAACAGGAAACGACACTAAGTTTTTGTTTTGTTTTGTCTTGTTTTGGAGGTTTTATTAGCTTATATAGGCCCTATATATATATAGTTGAGACAATGTAGATAACAGAAGATGTCGCATGAAACCGGCAGAGTTGTGAAGCTTTCGACCATGGTCTTCCTCAGCTTTAATATCTGTTTGTGAAATGAATTATATGTTTTTGAGAATAACAAATCTGGAGTCATAAACACAATATATCAAATATAAGTTGAGCATGAGTTAATAGTTACATGGCATACTTGGCAATATTTTTTGGCACTTTGCAACACATTCAACAATGTGTAACTGTAAATAAGTATATAGTGAGTATATGTAGCATACAAACATATCATACAATAAAAATTATCAAACATATATCGTAAATAAACTAAATAAAATAATTACCTGCTAAGCAGACGTTTGAGTTGCCTGGATGTCTTGTGGCTGTCTAGTGGCGGGATGTGAGTGATCATGTGATGTTGGGGGGAATGTTTGTGTGCGGTGGTGCATGTCAGGCAGGAGTGGGGTAGTATAAAGAATTAGGTTCAGTGTTACAAGTGTGTCAGTCGTGTCAGTGCAGACAAGGATTGTTAACAATTACGATACAATGAACATTCTCGTGGTCATTAACCCATATAGCTGATGTATACCAACAATCAAAATAGCAGGCATGGAACCCGGGTACAGATAAGGAGTGGATAGAGAGTGTGGATAGTGTATTGCCACTGTTCCTAGGTATTTAACACAGAAATGTACAATAAATTATATACATTATTTTATATACCATACTGAAACAATCTTCATGCTCTTGCCACATGAAAATTATAACAAAATTATGTTGCACAGTATAATTTTTTCTGTGTACACCTCTATCAATCTGTCTATTAATCTATTCATAATTCATATTTATATATGTTCATATTGAGATCGTTACATATACATACATATATATATATACACATATATATCCATATACATATGCATGCATACATACACATAAATATCATATACACACATACACATACATATATAATTATATAATTCCTTCTATCCACATCATATAATAACTGAATATATAACAATACCTATCAGTTAACCAATACAACATCAAAAATTCAATCCTTTACAAACATTCCATCTTTTCCGTGAATACAGTCTCATTTTACATAAAACCCGGGTACAGATAAGGAGGGGATGGTGTTTTGCCACTTATCCCTGTACACATCACAGAAATAAAATATGTAAAAATATTATTGCTGACAAAATCTTCATGCTATTCCCACGTGATATAACGAAACTATGTCGCACAGTATTATATATGTTGTTTCTCTGGTGCACAACTCTACCTCTCTCTATCTATAATCATCATTTCTTATACATATTATATAATATTCATGCACCCATGTTATGATGATATACACATGCATCCATTATATATATATATACATATATATATATATATATATAAACGAGAGTAAAGAGGCGGTAGACGTTGCTTAATCCTCACAAGTGAGTTTACTCAAGCTTTCGGGCTTCCTGCCCTTTGTCAAGACTGGGGACAAGATACAAAACATGGATATCATATACACAAATAGAAAATGATAATGATGATCAAAACAATAGCGGAACTGATAACTACAGTGAAGGAGGCAGAGACGGCAGGGAATAATTACACAGGTGGGGGTGAATATATGCATCAATCTTGCATAAAATAACATGCAGATTATATACAATCACAAACAAGCATGCAAAATATAAACATTTACAAATACACATATATATATATACAGAAGAGCCTGCCTGCAAAACCGACAAGTCCATATTTGCACTGTAATTTGCACTGTATCAATGTATATAATGCAGTGGTGGATCCAGAGGGGGGCGCACAAGTCACCCCCCCCCCTGTTGATTTATATATTGTGTTTATGACTCCAGATTTGTTATTCTCAAAAACATATAATTCGTTTCACAAACAGATATTAAAGCCGAGGAAGACCACGGTCGAAAGCTTATGCCGGTTTCATGCGACATCTTCTGTTATCTACATTGTCTCAACTATCATTTCATTTAAGATGACAGAGGGGTACGGTAGGAATATCAGCATCATCACACTATATATATATATATATATATATATATATATATATATATATATATATATATATATATATACATATATATATATATATATATATATATATATATATATATATATATATACACGGAAATAAACCGTTGGTGAATACAGCATGAACATTGTTGCAGCAGCTTTGTTACTTATCTTTTTATATATACACGATATATACTTTGATTGTCCGTGATATTCTGTTTTTCATGTGTTATTATCGCATGTACATTGTCGACACAAGAACAACATAACACAAAAACAACAAGCCAGGATATGGCAGCTGGTTTGATGGTCCAATCATGCCAATAGCGTTCCACTAATTGGGCATTTGTCATGCACGCTTAAACAACCAATGATTTGAAAAGAATCTTACAAAGACAAAACATCATCTCTCGTATACAAATATCCCGTAATGTCAGTACTCCATCTAGGGCAAAATAATGATATGATAATGGTTTGTTGAAGTTTATTTGGCTAGCACTAATAACCTTGATTCGAAACGAATTCCGGAGAGACAAAGCAGATGTAGATTATGTATTGTATTTACAGTGTAGATGTCATTGAGACCTACATCAAAGATAAACACATAAATAAATGGATGAATAAATGAATGAATGAATGAATAAACACACAAACAAATAAATAGATAAATAAATAAATAAATAAATAAATAAATAAATAAATAAATAAATGAGTAAGTGAATATAAACTACCAGAGACAATGGAGTTCTATCTTTTCTTTTATGTCGGACCATGAGAAATAGAAATTGCACGATTCTAGTTATTGGTTATTTTAGTTATTGTAGAATTGTGTCTTCTATACAATAATGCAAGGTTTCCGGAAGATGTCACATGACATGATAAATACTGTCATTGTCTAGCTCCGTATCAATGTTATAGACATCCCGATGTGACAATATGAATGGACAACTATTAATATCTATGTGACAATAACATTATGACAATGTACAACCGACTGTGGCCTGTACCTAACATAGCAAAAAAGTTTCATTAGCAAATGAAGCAAATTAAAGTATGTTCTAGATATTTCCCGGGTTACCTAGGCACGGGGGGGGGGGGTACGAAGATTCAAATAGTAGGCCTAATCGAGATGTTGATTTTACTATTAGGGAGAAGTGTTATCTGTTTTTCTGGTCGAATGTTTTCTGTGTTTGTGACGAGAAAAAAAAAGTAAAAGAAAGAGAGGGAAAAAAAAATCTTACTCAAATGATTGTATTCCAAGCAAGAAATTGAATATTCCCGCTGAGTCCAAATCTCTTTAGTAAAGTGTGAAGATTTCTTAACACTCGCCTTCTAAAGAGGAAATTACCTTTTGTATCTAGAATAGTGTGTATACATCGCTCGCTAATGTCCAATAACGTGCGCAAGAGCAAACACACGTGAGGACGAACTTCTCTTCCATTCACAGAAAATGGTATCGCACAAAGTGATAACAATCAAGCCTCAAAACGAAAAATAGCGGTGCTTTTCTAGCGTCTTCTATGTAGTAGACATTGGAAAATGTGATAACGACATCGTCTGCGGGTTCTGTTAATTATTGACACAATTGCCAACCACACCCGATATCAGTTAATGAATAACGACAGATAAAACGGTCAGGCAGAAAGACATGTTCTCTCGGCCATTACATATTCGCTCGCTTTGAAATAAACTACATTCGTCTTAAGCAATGTTTAAATGAATGTGAATGCAGCGATTGGGCAGTTGGACAATTGAACCATCGAGAGCGAAGCCTTTTTCGTGCACGCCAATGAATTGACTTGACATTTCAGGATTGTAAAGTGTAATCGTTGCAGACAAGACGAGGTAAGTAATTGTCTGTGAAGTGACGCAATTTTGTACCATTATTACCCGTGTTTTATGACTGAGTGATGGTCTAGCACTGGAGATAACATGGCTACCCGGACTTATTTTTCGAAGAAGTCAAGAAAGCAGACACTATAGTGCTTAACTCAATGAAATATTTTGGCATAATAATTGAAATGAACAGACCTGCTATAAAATTAAATACGATAACACGGCATTAAATAATTGCCTTTTCTATGTGCATATTGATTATACAGGTATCATAAATGCTCCGAAATTGTATATTTTATTTCGTTTCGGGCCATCAAAAATTTCAAATTCAAAGATTTTAGTGGCCCGAACGGGTTACCAGAAAAAAAAAAAAATATCAGTGTCGAGTCATGATATAATTATGTTGCCACATCGTATACAGTATATGCATATATCGACCCTTGACCCCCCCCCCCCACACACACACACACATGCACAGTCGAAACAAAGATTCTCTTAAACATAATTATAAGAAGCTATGAGCGGAATATTCATTTGTTTTCTTTTCTCTGTGTCAGGCCATACTCCAGTCTTTGCTGAGATAATCTGCGGCATCAGCACACTGCAAATATTTCAAAGAGGATAGAATCCTGTACGATCCTGTGATGAATAGTCTACATCTCGCCTTGGTCTAGAGGCTTGCTCTGTATTGCTCTCCATCTGTTTGGATCGCATCAAATCAAATGGGGCTCGTGATCGGCGTAACCGCCTGCTGCTGCGCCTACTGCTTCTACAAGAAGAAGAAAAAGCAGCGATTGGGTAAAGATGGTGGTAACGACGATGACGCGGAAAACGGTGACGATTTAGAAGCGCAGATTCCAGGCGGTCAGAGCATGATGCGAAATGATTTCAACGACGTCACGCTGGATGAAATAAACACTGAAGAACGGCTGGAAGACTCTATAGGAGTGGACCGTGGACCTCCGCCGTCAGACATGCAAATCGGGATACAGCCTTCGTCCGTGGAATACGTAGAAGAGGAGCGGGAGGCAGATGACAACAAACGCTCGTCCGGGAAGCACAAATACAAGTCTCTGACGTCGCCAGAGAGTGAAGACGAACTTGCCGAACATTCAAAAATTGAATCCTCTGACACAATTGAGCAGGAAAGTCATCATCAAAAGGACCCTGCATCGAATGAAACCGCGCCGGCGCCGGGGGATGAATTCCTTGGCGAGGTCATTGATGCAGTTACCGAAGCTCAGAGTGAAGATGATGACGTAGGGTCCGGACCCGGTGGTGCAAGGAAATCATCATCGAGAAGGTATAGATATTCCCCACTGAAAGGGTCTCAAGAAAAGGAGAGGAAACGGATCAAATCAGGAGATGGCCAACAGGACTATGAGGAGATCAATACAATTGTAGCAGACGATGTTCACATAACGACGCCTCCTACCTACGTGTGATAAAGACTGTAATAACCCTGTGTGGGTGTGTGTTGACTATTATAGAGTATCAAAGTGATGATGTCAGGATTTTCACAGTCTTTTGTTATAGCTTACGTTGAAACCAGGTGCGAACATGATTAGAAACAATAGCGTTCACAGATATTCTGGCCAGGTGAGGTTGTTTAAAAACCGGTCTCCATGGCGATGAATGGCTATCACATTAAGCTTTTGTACTTTATTGTCCTGCATTATTCAAAGGTGGTCTTTCGTCCCTGTCTGAATGTGGTACTTTTGGAATGTATAAGGTGAGGCCAAATTCCAATGTAATTTGATGATGACAGTGAAAAGATTGCCGTGACTATAAGGTTAAGTTGTTTTTCTTCAATAACCCTACATGCAGTGAAAGAAACATTTCGATCCCTGAATGTGATCCTTGAATGTGCTGAAAAGAATACTTATATGTATGTCTTCGAACGCTAAACCCATTCACTATACTCTTTGAAATCATGCAAATGAGATTTTTCTGGTTTAAAATAAAAGGTGCAAAGTATTTTCAGTCTCAGTAATCATTCATTATTTTTAACGTTGAAACAGTGCAGTGTGATAAAACACTTAAGGAAATGCATGCTAAAAAATTAACTAGAATCACAATGTTTGCATCGTTCCCTCTTTTACGCCATTTTGCAAGACTGGATCCTGGGGGCTGTGACTTTATGTACAAAATATTCATGTCTCGTCATCCTTGAAGGCAGTACGGCGATCACTATTATAGGCCTAAGTGATACTGATACGAGATCACAAGTTCTTGTGGAAAGCACACATTTTTGAAAATACATGTCTGCAATGACATTCAGTTTATTTCTTTGTTGATATTGTTTGTTATTATTATACCATTGTAATAGTCTTTCGAGTTCAGTTTTGCGGCGGGAGTGATAACGAATTTTAGATCTGGGACGCCAAGGCTAAGATCGCGCCATTTAGTATGAAAAAAAAAAAAAAAATGTTTTCCGCACGTGCGCATAGACAGTTGTTTTCATTGTCCACCCGGGAGTAGGTGAGTCGTGATTTAAGCGTCACAGATCTAAAGGTCACTATGATGATAATTATTAGCACTGCAGTGTGAACAACCAGCAACGGGAGGTCGCACTGTCAGGCTATCGACGACGCACAATACCGTTAAAGTCATCGTTAAGTCAATGCCGGACTAAACGGATCTGGTCCGGGCAGAGGGGGCTAATCAACGCAATGCAGTTTTGGTTGACACGTATACAGTACTTTTATAGCAAGCATGTATAGGCATAATTTGCAATGAACAAATATTGGTCCTTGTTGGCTAAAAGTTGAATATAAGTTGCAAAGAAATGAAAGACAGGGAAAATATGAAGAGTGTACGTTACTTATAATGTTTTTGTGTGCAATGGAACACCATGTATGCGCCTCGACATTTTCGTCTCCATTTTTTTTTTATTATAGAGACTGGCGGAGATCCCAATGATTCGTTGGACACTTTGTTTTGCTTTCCCTCTCACAAACCACAGACAAACGAGGGAACCATTTCATTTAGGGGAACATTTTGTATTCAAACGATCATGGCACTTTATTTCCTCATTTATTTTGTGTGGGTGTTTCCAATGGGAGGCAATTATTACAGTTCCACCGGTATGTTGATACATGCAGCAGGTCTAACCATCTTTTATGGTCTTGCCATATACAGGGATCTGCGGTAAATAGTACAATGTCCACAACCGTCATCATTTAAATGAAATAAATAATGTTGGTCCTAGATATCTTCGTCCATGTTTAGCCTGTTTGTACGGAGAAAATTGCATGAACAGCATACAAACAATAACGACGTTAGTGGTAAACCTTTGTGTACGTAAGGAGAAGTTGAAAAGTGATATAGGCCTATAAAATTATCGATATAAAAATATGATAATATCAGAAGGTGATTAGAATCATGTCTAAAACTGGAATGCGATCAGTCAGCATGGGTCGTAGACACTGGTGCTGAAACATTGCAGAAGGAGGATTTTTAGTTTTGATAAAACCTGTGTCCGAATGTTGTACACGCTGTATGTTTTAATCCGGTGGGATAGTCTCAAAATTAAACGATTTCAGCCACATCTTATGACGTCTTTTTTTTATTATTATTTATTCCACGTGCAATACCTTATCGAAGGGAAATTCACAACAGGCAAAGAGAGAAAAAAACACTGATTATGCGGCTTACCCTGTTCACTGACAACCAGACGAAATATTGTAATTTCAAGCTCTATAATCTATTAAGTCCTAGAGGAAGAAATTCTACCTCAGTATGATCTGATGATGATAGTCATCCTCTTTTTAACTCGTTTGTTGCAAGTCTGGTTTTCACTGTGTAATATCACACACTGGAGAAAGATTAGCTAGCATGGATTGAAGTCTTCATAAATGCGCACAAATTTAAAAAAAAAAAAAAAGTCTGCTACCAGCAAGCGTAACAGGTTTTGCCATCAAGAGCCTTTGAAACTTAAAAAGTTTGCAAATTCTGCAATCAATTATACAACTAATCATCGATGGATGAACAACAATGGACTCAAGTGAAAGGGAATTGTCTAAGAACAACAACTACAAAATTGTGATTCCTGGAACTTGAGGGGGTAAAGACATGACAGTGATAGAAACAGATGAAACGCTTCGTATCGAGTTATAACGTAAGATTTTATATTCTGGATGGTGGATTCAAAACACATGGATTACAACGAAACTCGGTACCATCAATGTAATGAGAATTGTATGTTTTTGTGTAATCTTTCCGTTTTTTTTTTTTTGAGCATATAGGAACACTTTGCACTGTTTATTATTATCATTATTATTATTATCATCATTATTATAAATATTATTATTAGTAGTATAGTAGTATCAGTATTATTATTATTATAGAACTACATGGTGAATTCCATAAGAAAGGTCATCCCTCACAATCAAAATGTTTGCCTCAGACTTGCCCTTTATAACTGTGTGGTATACCAAAGTCAGCTCGTCCCAAATGGGTTGAACGACAATTAATGCATGCAAACTGGATGATTCCTTGTGTAAAATAAGTGCATTCTCACATAAAAATCATTATAATTATGGAGGATATTACTGCTTTGGTAAACAGCCTCAAGGGCGCCCTCTGATTAGAATTTCATGCTTGATGATATAATAATTAATATTGGTCATAACAACGGAATACTAAAAACAATGAATTCTCATATTACTATCATCATTATCTTCTTCTTTTTTAACTTACTCGCACAGTGTTTTTTATGAGTCAGTCTCGGTGAAGCTGCACGTATTCTGAATGAATGATATTCGAAGCGTTTGTATTGTCGAATGAATGGATTTTTCGGACTACGTTGCAGACTCAAATGAGATACTCCTAAATGGACATAGTTATGTCATCGGCATTGCAAGATAGATTTATGAATTACCTGTTAGAGGAGGCGCTGTGGCGTAGTGGAAACGACTCCCGACTCCCGATCAGAGGACCCAAGTTCGAATCCCGCCCAGCGCTTCCGTCCTTGGACAAGATGTTTTACCCACCATGTCCCTCTCGACCCAGGTGGATAAATGGGTACCTGGCAACGCTAGGGTAAAAAAAAATGATAATAGCAGGGCCCTCTGGTAGAGCAGTGGCAACACTGACGAGGTCACCCTGGGTAAATAATGCTATATTATTATTTGATCTGCGTGTCCTTTCTTAGATAAGTCTTGAAGATTACTGAAGTTATTAGAGGATAGTGGAGGAACAGAATTTCCCCTGTGAGCTTGTTTGATGTCTGTGTACTTGTATGTGAATTGATGATGATGATGACGACCAATTACCAGGAAACACAGAAAGTCTAGTAAGTGATATTAAGGAAAAGAACAAGATTTTAGAAGATAAATTGAAACAAAACCGCGAAGACACAAACAACACAAACACAAACAAGAGCATTTAACATCCCATATTCCCTTACATTCTCCCTATTAAAGTAGACAGAAAGTTCGGGAATACCTTTCTCTCTATAAAAAAAATAAAAAATAAAAAATAAAAAAATGAGATGAATCCTTGAGTAATTAAGCAGACCTTTTGACTGGTGCCATTCATCAAACATAGATCACAGTTTTATCGAAGAATTAATGTCGAAGAATAAACGTATTCTGAAAATTTAAATGTAATCACACGGACAAAGGCAAAAGTTTCTTATAGGGAAATGTGTCTCCTAATAATTTTGCCATTAAACATATACGAAAACACGGAGGTTTGAAGCATTTTAAAGACCAGTGTATACACTGTGATAAACTGTTGATAGTGCAAATTTAGTGCAAAGGAACTGCGTGTATTTACAACTATATTATGATTATAGTTTATACACACACATGGTGTCCTTGTTTCCCGTTTGATCTCAGATGTGCACTCCCGATAACATATCAAGGAGGCCTACTCACTCTGCAAGTATTTTGTTTGATACAAAATGTATAAATATCCAAACTATAGAGAACTACTGTTCTGCCTCACACATGTAGCGCATGGGCAGGCGTGCAATCATACATCTAAACACGCGGAGTGGAAAATGATAAACGAAAACCTCTAAGTATAAATGTAAACGTAGATAATGTGGCAATTTTTAAGCAGACCCGACTTGTTTACACATTGGAATGTTTGTATGACTTCGCAAACTTTGAAGTATTTATCGAATATTAATATTTGTCATTTTCATCACTAAGCCGATAGAACACGAAGCAACAGGGCAAGAAAATTCTTCTTAATCCATTTATTGTATCTAACGATTATCAGATGTATTCATACTATTATTCCCATGTATTGTAATTACTAACATGTTTTATTGTTGTTGCTATCAGAGTAGTGTTTTTTACTCAAAATTTCTTGGATGGAATCATGGATAGGCCAGTTATACCTTAAAGCTACAATCTTTTTGTTTTCGTCGGAAACATTTTTGAATTGTTTTTAGAAAAAAACAACAACTAAGTATCTTTCTTTTCTTCGAAGACCATCCACGTCAAAGCAGTCCCGATCGGTGAATGGCACATTTATTTTAGTTTACCTCTGTAAGCAATCACATGAAGATGTAATTGATAATAAAGATAAATAAAATTAATTGATTCATAAATCAAGTAAGGAATCCGGCATTCCTTCGGGTTCAGTGTACTAGTATTTCTGTCATTGTTAAGATCATAATATTATTGCACGTTATGGCTTGCTTACAATTCTTTAACGTGTAGTTGATCATTAATTTTGCAATATTGTTTCCCATTACGATCGTCTTTAGCCAGAACAAACAATCAAATTTAATTTTGTTCGTGACAAAAGACGAGCATTTTTTTTTCCAAATTCATTAATGGTTTAAAGACATCCCCATGGCAGCCTGCAAGCCAATTTGACGTATAGTTTACAAAAGTAATGGTTACGTGTCAATATTACATACAATATTTTTATCAATTTTACAGTAAGTGATATTATGTGTTTATATATATATATATATATATATATATATATATATATATATATAACAACACAAAGCAGTTCTACCTGCATAACTGCGAAGGGTACCTATAAATACCTTGTACACTTAGCCAAATACGAGGTAACATTAAGGCTGGGTGCAGAATTTCAGTCATGCAGAAACAGTCATGCAATAAATTGATCGCTTTTGCATTTCATATTCACACGATTGGCACTGCCCTCCCTCTCTCCCTCCCCCCTTCTCTCCCCCCCCCCCCCCCCTCTCTCTCTCTCTCTCTCTCTCTCTCTCTCACAGACACAAACACACAAAAACGCGTAGCGCACACGAGCATTCACTTCGCACATACTTTTACGTCACAAATGCACTTGCAGTGATTAAATGTTCAAGATATATACATTCGAGACGTATGTGTGGGTCACCTGTATCACGAAACATCCTATACTATGTAAAAATTTTGCAATAAAGCCAAATATATGAGATATCATTATATTTCTCAATAAACCATAATAACAGACGGTTTAGTCCACAAACGTTTTTATTTGTTCATATTTTGTATATTTACGAAAACGTAACATTAATGATGCTGATTCCATTTTTTTCATGGGTTGTTTCTATCCCAAACTCACATAAATTTTTAGAATTATTTTAAAGTACTAAAGCTTGGTTTTTGTTTAATCTGCAAATGGTAAGTTATGCCTTGAAATAATGTACACGGCTATACATCGACGCACTACACTCATCGGTAACGGTCGCCTCCAGTCAAGATCCTGCAAGCTTTGAGTGTACCTACACCAGGGATCAGGGATAAAGCTGTACACAGTTCGTTACCGTTACCTGATGGTTACGGCGATTTAGAATGTATACATCCAAGCTGCAAATGGGCTCGGCCAGCCTTCCCACGCTATGGTATACCCCACGCTTTCAGGCTCTCAAACAATAGGCATGACTAGTCTTGTCCTACTCTCGCTGCACTTATATAATTTCAGTAATTTTTTATATATCGCCAACTGAACTAAACAATTGTCCAAAAAAAAATACTTATCTTCCGGAATCATCTGTGTCAGCTCATATAAAAAAAAAAAAAGCAAAAAGAAAACGAAATCTTACACTAATTGCTCCTCGGATTTTGACATATCAAACTGTTTAAGAGACATTTCATATAATTCTTTGTTAATTCATTTCGTACTAAAATAATTGAAACGAATTCATATAAACAACAGGCAAAACAAGAGCATGAATGTGATATCCATATCAGTTACTTGCCTTGCTAATTGTTCTTCATTTATTGTACCATTGTTTCCAAGAATAATATAATAGATGTCTAATAAATATCTTAATACATACAACGTAAATTCCAGTTCAATTCTACCTCTACACTTTGTACCCCATACAAATGCCATAACTCTTGTGCATACTTCGCATCTATCGCATCTATGCATTTGACTATCGCTGGTCGATGAATGATTCGAAGATGTATGTCACGCCACGATATATGCCTGAATATATATAAAAAAAAAGACCGAAGTCACTTACAGAAAATTAAGAAGAAAAAAAATTAATCATCAAATTATTTCCCAATGTTTTTCGTTTTTGTCAATTAGTGGAATGTTGTTTATGCAAATTTGAATGTAAAATATTCACTTGATTGATTAAATTTCTTTGCATCAAAGACGATAGCTAAATTTGGACTTGGGTCGTTTTTATATTCGGGTATTATTGCTAGTTGATATGTGTTGTCATCAGCATAAATGACAGCATATTCATAAGTTGACAAGTTACTCATAACAAGTCTTACATGCTTGCACAGTTAACATTGGTATACGTTATCTCAAGTCCACAAGCCCATTGACTGACAAAGCCAACAGGTGCAAAAATAAGCTTCTTTCTCCGTTTTCTTATGAGATCAAACAAACAGAGATAACATCGAATGCAGTTTTTGAACAGAGATCACCCACAGCAAATACTTGCACGCACGGATGAAGAACTGCATGCGATCAAAACGGCCCTGGATACCGATAGTACGAGCTCGGAAGATGTGGATAGTTTGATTTCTTCAGTATTTTGTCAAGAAAAGGAATTTTTTCGTCAATTAGTTTTCTCTGTTCACTTGAGAATGGGTCTATCTTCTCCACACGCCCTTTTCTCTTGAATGTGTCGAAAGGTTGATTGACAGTGCAATTGAGTCGCTTTTCGTCTACTTCAACGTTAAGGAATTTCGCCACTTGTCGCAACTCTTCTCTCAGGTTCTCCTTCATATGCTCATAGTAGAGAATGTGCATGGGATTCCCGGATGTGATGAAGGTTTTGTACAGCTGGAGCCACTCTCGAGATCGGCGCTTCACAAAGAGATTCCACTCTGAAATGATTCAACAAGTTTTGGTCCATACTCAAATTCCTGGGTGCTTACATGCAAGATTTTTTTCGATCATCGTCACAGTTCTTTTAGTTATTATCATAATCATATAGAGGGAATGTAGATCTAGTTGACACAAACGCCACTTTTCTGTTGCTAGTTGTTAGTTTTGATTTTTGTGAGCATTGCGTCTCTTTCTGATAAGTCAGTTGGTAGCATCCGCAATCCTTTATTCCATAATTATTCACTATGGAGTAAATGACCCCAATTCATTAAGATTGTTGTTTTTTTATACACTTGTAAGACCAACCTGCTAACCAGAATTAAAATACCGGCATACAAATCATTGCACTGTACCTTTTTCCATTTTTCTTAATGACAATCGTTCACATTTCTAATACTCTGCAAACAGTTGGTGCAGAAACATTCATGAAATTGTTTTATTTAAACCAGTGATTATAAACACGGAATACGCCATATTTTCCTTCTTTTTTACAAAGCATTTGTTGTTACTTGGTGTTTTTTTTTTGTTTTTTTTTGTTTGCAAAACAAGACAAAAGTTATCACAAGAAAGGATATTCTGCTCTTATCAATACGGTAGGACTCCACTTCTTATCTATAGACGTATAGTTTGTCATATTCTTGCCTTCGCCTTGAAAAGTGGTAGGTGGAGCCAGGCCAGTTTTATTGCTGTGGATCCTGTTGTAATCTGCAATAATCGCGCTGTACGGATTGCGTACAATCAACACAGCGCCCTCAAACCAGTCGCGGAACCCGTGTGCTTTGACGACAATAGTTTCTCCAGATTGGGCGTCACACATCTCTCCTTGTAAACCTATTAATGGAGAAGGAAAACAAAACAAAACACACACACACACACACACACACACACACACCAGGACCCTATAAACTTTGTTTTCAAAATTCCAAGAGAGTCACAGTCTGACTTTGGGATGAGGCTCCTCTCTGTTACATTACTATCATCATTGTTTTAATCATTATAATAATCTTCATTGTTATTCTGTCGATTAATGGCATTTGCGTCTTGACAGCAAAGGTCGTTTTGCAACTGTCTCTGCCAGAAGGAAGCATATTTTTAGTTTAAACAGACCTTTTGTAAGTTAAAGTCTCCTTTTTGAGAAAAATAGAGCTACATGATATAGGAGAGAAGTACATTTCTTGAAGTAAAGACTATTAGGTGTGTCATGATTATTTCTTCATCATGAAAAGTCATTGCATGAATACAACACGCATGCGAAAAGTGCAATAGTATATGAATATTGGTCAGTAATAATGATAATGATAATGATAACAATGATGATAGGAATAGTAATATATTATTATTTTATTAGAATTACTACTACTACTTTCATTCTTATTCTTCTCCCTATTGTTATCATTCCTATCATTTTTCTGAACTTTACAAGCTCACGCACTTCAAACGTTGTGTTTTTAAATAAATCAGTGAAAATGTATGGCTGGAATCTTATTCATCTTGGATCCTTGATGTTTCAAATCTACGTGAATGAATCTCCTAATGCCCGTTCAGTTTACGATAAGAAAAATAGTTAGGTTCATAATAATTACTCCACTCGTCAGCAAAACCTGTTCCACTTATACCTCGTACACGAACCCCCTTTTTTCCACAAAACATTGTTATTTATTCTAGTCCTAAGCTTTGGAATTATTTGCCAGTTGATGGTAAATCTACCCCCAGTTCATCTACATTCAAGCATAGGCTTAAAACACCTCTTGCATCTTATGCTGGTTGATGATAACATGTGACCTTAAAGTAATGGTCAATTAGTTGTGTCCATTTGTGTGCTGTACATCACAAAACTAAAGGCCATGTCACACCTTTCCGGGCAAGCTACTCGAGCTTATTGCATGGAGGGATTTTCCAGCACGCAGGAGAATTTCCCCGGGTGAACAAGAATGTTTGCGAGTTTTGCACTTGTTTCTTACCTACTATAGACGCGTGCTACTTATCTTCTACTTGCGTGTATTCCGTGTGACCTGCCTGAGAGCTTTGAGACCGATCCGTTTTCTGTTACGAGCGACTTACAGGTACTGAGAAGTACCTGCGTTGGAATTGCCTGAGAGGTGCTGCCGGTAAGGGTCTCCTACTGGTGTTCTGCGTGTACCTCTGCGAGCGAACCCCCACGACTCACTCGGAACAAGTTTTGAGCATGCTCAAGGCCTTGTCACACTGTATCTGGGGAAGTTTTGCAGCTTCACTTGCGGGGAAGCGAATTTGCTACCCGGAGCTCTCCGCAATTGCTCCGCACCTAACAGTACCTAACGCGTATCTTTCGTGTAGTTACCCGGAGGTGCTCACGCAAATCCCATTTAACCCCAGCCAAGTTTTGAGCATGACCAAAACTTTTGTCTGGGTGAGTCACGGGTATGCCCGGAGAGGTCCACGCAGAACGCCAGTAGGAGGTCCTTAGCGGTAGCACCTCGTAGGCAACTCCCACACGCAGGTACTTCGCAGTCCACGTATGCAGCCAAGATAATGACATTATGTGGGACTTCTGTCATTTCTTCTTAGGAATTCCTTTCAGCTGAGTTGTCAGCACCCACGAGACTGGTACACCGGTCACACAGTATACCCGCAAGTAGAATTTAAGTAGAACGCGTCCAGCAAGTAAGACACGTGCTCTGACTCGCCCAAATCCTTGTCCGCTCTCAGAACTATTGTCCGGTATGCTGGAAAATCCCCACACACAACAAGCCCGCCTACACTGTAAAAACATCGGTGTTAGATTTAACACCATGGATGTGAAATCTAACACCGATCAAACTTCAGTAGAGGACCACACCCACAGGTGTAGAAAATGTATTGTTTATTAAAAAGTTGTTATTAAAAAGTGTTCGCCTGGCACTTCGTGGTGTTAATTTGACACCGTGGCTGGTGATATTTTTGACACTGCGCTAGAGTTAATTCAATAATGACAACGAATGGTGTTGATTTGATATTGGTGGTGTTAATTTCAATGGTATAACACCCGTCCAGCTTCAATAGGGGACCACACCAACTGGTGTTACTGTGGTGTAAATGTATTTACAGATTTTTTCAAAAATCAAGTACTTTATCGGAAAATTCTTTATCGTCTTAAGTGTTGAAGTTCAAAATTAACAAGAAGTGCAGTAACTAAGAAACTATTCAAAAAACGATTTTAAATTTTGAAATGACACCCGGAGGTGTTAATCTAACACCATGAATGAGCACCGGAAATTTAACACCAGCTCGGTGTTTCATATTTAAACACCGGACTTTTTGAAGTGTAGCATGCCCGGAAAGGTGTGACAGGGCCTAAACATGGTTGCGGGTAAAAAGATTTGCGTGCGCACCTCGAGGGCGGCTACGAGTGAGATACGCGCTAAGTACTGTCATGCGCGGGTCATCTGCGGGGACCACCGGGTAGTAAAAATTGTTCTTCACAAGTCGCACGCAAGGCTTGCCCAGAAAGGTGTGACACGGCCTTAACAAAAAGTCGCAATCCTTGATTTTACGTGAGGACGCAAAAAAAGGGTGAAATTGGTCAATTTAAGATAAGTTTAGGTTTTTCACATTTTCTGAAAGAGTTATTCTCCTTCTGCATTATTCCTATAAGTTTGGGATCATAACATGAAAGGGAAAGTGTATTTTCAGCAGTTTTTCTACAACTTTTTTTTTTTTTTTTAGAGTAGTAAGATCAGATAAGCCTGAGAGGCCCCTTTTCATTTCTTGAAAACCCTTTGCACACTCTCAACTTTCAACTCTAGGGTAATAGCTTTTGAAGGGAAAAGGCTACAGCTTTGAAAGTTGGTATTCATTATGGACAGAATGTGTTGATAAAGCATGCAAAATCTCAGCTTAATCCAATAATGTCTTCATTGTTGTTGCTCCTGTGATTTACATCCTTTTCTTTGTCCATCGCACAGCTAGCACCGTTCAGTTTATTAAAGATTAAGCACTTGAATAGACACTGTACTTCAGACATGTCACAGCCCCTTTTCTCGGTTCATACTTTTACAAAGTGTGTGCTTCCTTTCCAGTGTTTAGATAGGGTAGAAGAGTCCATTTGAATTGAGTCATGCATCATTCTAAAGCTTAGAGTCTACTAATACTCTTTCAGAATCTGCCCTCAACTAAACATCAATGGTCTGACGACTTTTTGTTTGTTTTGTAATGCAGGGTCACAAATGATGTTATTTCTGCTCTTGACAAGCGTGTAGCATCTCAATAAGGCCATGCTCCTCTTATTAATATCCTATAGCTACGGTATATGTCACAACTTCTTCCCTATTTTCGTCCTTTCCCATCTCCGTCTTGTTTTTGTTTATAATCTCAGACTTTTATTCTGCAATTACATGTATATCAGTCTCACTCATCTGCATAATATAATTATCATAGTACAGTTGTGTTCTGTAATTTTGAGACCATATTAAAAGCTCTGTTTTTCTAGGATCCGACACATTGTTCCATTACATAAACCTGCTTCAATTTTGTAATTACAATTATATACAAAATAATAGTATGCACATGTCCCCACTAGGGGTTGTGACATATGATAATGTTATATGAAATAAATTGAATTATACTGAATAAATTTGAAAGCATCAAACAATAAAGACAATTTAGACAAGCATTCAGGCCCATGAGGACTTTCAGCATATAGGCCCTGTGACTCGTGGGTGTCGGTCTCGTGACGTATTACACTAATTGGTGCTTGGCACACATAAATACATGTTTTGAGTATTGATAAGGTACAAAGCAAACTGGTATGATTTAAAAAAAAAAAATTCTCGTATAAAATTCATTCACTTTCATTTTAATACACACTTTCCAGAAGATTTTATGGATGTTACTCTTAAGAGAATACCGAGCATTATAATAATTGTGAAAAAAATAAAAGTGAAAATAATGACATTGTTCTGATGCTGATTCTGTCAAATTCTAAGAGCATAATGTTTGATTGTATATTTTGATATTTCAACCACAGAGATTGCTTATGAACATATATAATAATTGCTATCTTTTGCCGGATTAAGAGAATAGTTTGTTTTTTTATGAATCATCCTATAAGCAACGCATTGATGAATGCAGAATTGTGTATATTGATTCACAGATAAGCCTTGTTTTGTATTAGAATACAATGAAGAGTACGTCGCATGTTAGGCGGATTCCGAAATATGATGCTGGTTTTGTCTTTGGGATTGTCAGAATGACAAAAGTACATCTCACTATTAAATGATGATGATTATACAGATATAACATGCAGGTGTGTATATCATATGAAAATCAGTCCTTCTGTGTTGATGATTTCTCACCCTATATACATGTAGTAGAATAACTACCGATCTTATACAATACCTTTCAGATTTGAAGTATAGAGGCTTCCGGTGGCGAAGCCAGTGACCCCCTGTATCAGGAGCCGTGTCCACGTGTTTCCACTTCCTTGCAAACTGGCAAGAGCGATGACCGGAAACGTTCCATTGGGCATGATTTTGTAGTCATCACAGCCGGATGATACGGCGTCATAACCTGATAAAGAATAGAAATACTACCAGAAACAAAAGCGAAAACACTGGAAGTTTTTTTTTTTTTTTTTTTCGCTCTCTCTCTCACGTATTATGTCATTTCCTAAAGAGGAACAGAAAACAAAATGAATAATGCAGCAAAAAACCTAAAGTTTTGCATTTCATATTAAGTAGAATCTTTCTCATATTTTTAGACTATAGTTTTTTAGCTGTCTGTTGGATCGTTTTATTTATACTTGGTATCGTGTCGAGTGACATTAAATGTCACCCGAATATTTATGGTAAATGAAAGGTAAATTTCTCTCTGTAAAAATATAGGTTTTCCAGGTCAATTTCATACTTTTGTCATTCAAGTTCCTATTCCGAGCATTCGATTTCACGCATTCCATGTTCGCAGCACTGAATAAGCAATCAAATTCAAAATCCGGTCATTCGAATTCACTATCCGAGCATTCAAATTCCGCGTCGGAGCATTCAAATTCACTATCAGGACATTCAATTTCACTATCGGAACATTCAAATTCACTATCGGAGCATTCAAATTTAAGAGAGGAGCACGCATTTCATCAATGAGCATTCAAATTCATGTCAAGCTGGCGACGGAATCTCGTCGGTCATTCAAATTCGTGAATAGACAACCATGCTCCAAATAACTGCATTCAATTTAAACGAAGTCCTGAATTTAGTTAGGTTGGGGCCGTGTATGCATGTGTTTCTCATTTGGCTTTGAATATATTGGGATTTATGATGATTATTTATTTTGCAGTAGAGGTCCACCTGTTCATTGACAATTTCAAACTCGCGCTTAGCAAAAAGGAATATACAGGCACATGTCCCTCGGATTGGACATAAAATGGAGGTCCCATGTGTGAGAGAGTCACAACTCATGCACGTAAAAGATAACACTTCATTTATTCATCACGAAGAGCAACATCCAACTGGGTCCCATATGGAAGTCCAGCTATTGCAGCTAAATATGGGTTATCCAGTCATCTTCTTTGATGGAAAATGAAACAAACAAACAAACAAACATTAGGCACTGTATATGCCTATACAGACGAGCATAATACGGAGGGTTGGTTGACACCTTCGAGGAAAAAAACAAAACAATCTCGACTATAATTATTGAAACTGATACATGAACATTCTATACGTCTTTTTTGTTGTGTCTTATTGGTTTACTTTTGCGGGACTATGTGAGATCATTGTGTGTCAGTTTGTCTTTAAATTGATGAATTGTCATTATGTGATTGGTGTTGTGGCGTTGTCAGCATGCAGTATCATCAATTTAAGAAATATGATTTAATTGTCGTTGTGTTGTCTAGATGCCCTGCTGATTGGACATTACAATTTGAAATTTATTGAGATGAAAAACAAATACATGAACAGACAACAATGTAGAACCTGTAAAAAAATCATAATTATACTATATGCAAGCCTTCATTGGTTGTGTTGGCCCTTTTTCATTTTTTAAAAGTCTACTGCATTTTCCTCGTTAAATTGATTGCACGAAGTAGGAACTTGATTGCCTAATAATGATTTTGAACGCTCCAAACAAGCTCATTGGGACTATCGCATGACTATCGAATGAATTTGAATGCACGAGTAGGAAAGTCGGTGCTCGCATTTTGAAATTGAATGCCCAATAGTGAATTTGATTTCACGAAAACGAAATAGAACGCCTACAAATGAAATTGATCGCTCGGATTCTGAATTTGAATGCCCCAATATTTTCGCGTGCGTGCGCTGTGTGAATTTGAATGCACATTAATAAATTTGAGTGACAAAAGTATGAAATTGACCGGGAAAATCTATAATGATCAGAATGTTTTATTTCTTTTATTGCCCTTGTTTCAATCATTACAAAATTAATGACATAATGATATTCTAAAACGGATATAAATATAACATGATATAAATATGATACAATAGTGTAACCATACTTTAAGTACGTTGTATATATATATAAAAAAAAAAACCTTTATGAGTCTCATAAACAGCTTATTTTATATTCCTCACTTATTGTGTACATCATGGTTGCAGCGGCATTATAAGTCCCAATAGAGTATGTGTGTACTCACACTAGTACGGCTCCCCTCTTATCGGAAAACAAAACATTTTAGAAATTGCTTTGGGGTTTACATTTCAAATAATAGATTATTACTTATACAGAGAGAATTGGCTTTTAACAAATACAGCGACAGAATTACATACTAATTCCGGCCAAAATAGGAAATCGAATCAGTATGCTCATGACCGCTGTTTAATCGTTTTACCGTTTTACGACCGGATTTTTCTCTTATTGTTTGATTTTTTCTTTTACTAAATAGTATTATAAAACATGGCATGGAAGCATTTAATTACAAGTTATTCTTGCTCTAGGAGATAGTGTGTCCAGATGTTTTTGTTTGTCATTATGTACACTTAACAATAATCTGCAGTCGATCTATGTTATCACGATCGACAGAATGTAATTGTTTCGGAAGTTCGTTTTATTCTATTCTTTTTTTGCATACCCTATATTAATCTGAACCTTTCTTTTCAGTTATTGCATGATGTTATAGTACCTTCTTTTGGCCACATAAAATGAGGATATACTGTGAATCGACACGAGTTGACATGCATTTGCATTGCATTAGATCCATGACATTTTGGTGAATAATAATACAAAAATACTATGGAATCGAATTAAAAGTGTACTCGAGAAAAGCTACAGCGACAGCTTGCTTTTGTATACAAATAGTGTGCAATGTAGATCTGAGTATCAAGGTCAAAATTCCATTAAGATTTTGAGTATAAGAATTCTAATGTACCATTAGCATCATTAGCATATTGCTTCTTAAAAAACAGAATTGAAATACATATAATCATATACATGTTCATTACAAATTTGTAATGGACTATCAGAAGCCCACAGCACAGGCAGAACCTGTTGCTTATTATACTCCGCAAGAGAGAAATATATATATATATATATATATATATATATATATATATATAATATTTACAAGGGGTCAGTTCAAAATGAGTTGGAGCGTATTATGTTCACCAAAATCAAGTCTATCCTCTTTGAAATGACGTCATATGGGGCCGTCAAAGTAAAAATTTCATGCGTTCGCCACTGGCAATTGTAAAGTACATTGTATACAAATGTGCAAAATGGAAATACATATATAGTTCAAGTCAGTGAGAAGTGCTTACAGAGCTAAGATGCCAGCTAACAGGTCGTCAAGGCTTGCAAAATGAGTAAAAGACATGCAATTTAACATAGGGGGCCTATAAAGTTCAGCAATGATGTCATCAGATTTCAAGTACTTTCGAGCATTATCCTTGACCAATTTCTTTCCCGATATCAGTATGTCATAGCTTATCAAGTTGTCTATCGAAATCATGTTTAGCATTTCTCGATTTAATGACTCAAAACAATCATGAAAACTTGCTTATGTAATATTTGAAAATTTTGCTTGTTTTCTCTATGGCAGTCCATTTATTTATTTATATATTTATTTTTGTTTTTGCGAAATACCAATTGATTTGGCATGACTTTATTCATTGAGCAGTAGCTCATTTCTCCTTGGCTGAATTCTCCAAATGTCGATATTCCTATATCTCGCTGAGGCTTGGCTATCGTTACGACGTGGATGCACATGGTCATTGATTGTTCATCACCATGTGCGTCACATGTTACGTCTTACTGGGAATTCAGTGTGGATGAAATTATTTTGAATCTTGGCTTCCATTTTAAGAAGATTTTGTGCAATACACATTTTGCAATGGCAAAGCCTGTGTCTTTTTTCCACAAGAATTCCACAAATTTGAATTTGATGAAAATCTAACAATTTTCATAGCCAGCTCATGCCCTCAGTCTGTCAGTCACGAATAGAATGGATCACCTGACTTGTCAGTTTTGGCAAATACGTGCAGTTCTAACATTGAACTTTCTTAGGGCCTATGTGAAGCTATCATTTACTGCAAAAGCCACTGTTTATGGGGGAAAATGTACCTTCTTCTTCGTCGTCGGAATCTTCCTCTCCTTCTGAAGACCATACAGATATATCAAGAAGTTCTTTCCATCTGTTGTCGGACGACCAGGATTTATCGAGACGAACGGTCGATGCAAGGCGCGGTGCAGGTCCTGATCCTGACTGTAGAAGTGACTGAGCACGAAACTCAGAAGACAGAAAGAGAGTGACTGATGCTAGAAACAGAATGCAGGATAGTAAAAATACCGGACATGTATTCTTGCCCGCAGTATTGCAAACCATGTTGTATGCCTCCCGCAACTCTCATTCACTCGAGCTCGCACGACAAGACGGGTCTGCCCGATGCACCCGGTAAAAATTCATACACGGCAGCTCCTTGAAGGCCGATACTTGAAGTTCCAAGTGATCAAGGCGTTTGTTCACTGTATCGTATACCTCTTCTTTATATTGCCACTGCCGTTTTGTGTGTTTGGTCTTTTGTGTGTTTTGCCGTGCGTGTTGAACCAGGGAAGCGAGACTAATCTTCCTGGTCTCTTTACAATGCCCATTGTGATGTTAGCCGCTAGCGAGAGAGAGAGAGAGATCTGGCATGGGTTGTATCAATCCCCTCCAACCCATTATCTCCACGAAAGAAAAGGCTACCCATCAATCGTAACCTGGTACTGCAGTATCCCGCTATACGTTCCGCGGCAGTTCAGTTCCGCAAGGGTGACGATGATATAGGCCTTATGGTCGGCGCCTCGTGCTGCATTCTTTTTCAGGTCCTGTTTATACCTTTGGGAGCAGTGATTTAAAAAAATGCTAAAGATATCTTGATGCATATGTGTAGGTCAATTGTATCACAAAAACATCCCACCTTAAACAAAATGTGCAATAAAACCTAAAATATTAGGAGATATCACCATTTTTCTCATTAAACCATAACTTACTGTAGACGGTAAAGTGTGGAAACATTTTCTATCATAACTATTGTTCACATTTTGTATATTTAACAATAATTAACATCAATTATACTAGATCAATTTTTAACATTGGTTGTTTCTTTCCCTAACTCACATTTTGGAACTATTTTGAAGCACTAAAGCTGGGTTTTTGTTTCGTCTGCAAATGATAAATAAGCTCCGGCCGAAACGTGATACGTACCTTAGATAGGGAATCATTCTAGTAGAGGTAATCGATCATGTCACTTTTTTTTTTTTACTCATTCATCTTTGGTAAGTTTTTCGATTGGCATTCAACCATAATGAACCATGCGATGTGTAGCAGGCTAATCATTGAGTTATCTGGCCTTGTTCAAAGTTATGAACAACAACGTACTAATATGACAAGCGAAAGGGCATTGTTTAAGCTATTATAGGAGAATAACTACAAAATTTAGGTTCCTGAAACTTTAAGGGGAAAAGAACATGCAGTGACGGAAACAGGTGAAACGCGTTTCATCGACTTATAATTTTATAGGGTGGATGGTGTTTTCAATATATTATATAATTACAATTGTGAGTCCATGCATTCATAAGTAAGGTCCTCCCTCACAATTTGAATGTTTGCCTCAGACTTGCCCTCAACCCGTTGATGACTCTAGTTCCGAGTGTACACTCGCACATGTGTCAATGGGAAATGTGTGTTAAACAAAGTCCATTCTCGTCCCAAACGGGTTAAGCAACAAATTCAATTCATTTTATGGAATAATTATTGTTATTTTCCTTTTCAACAAATCGTTACAAAGAATAAATCAGCCAGAAATAAATCATGGGCATACGTTCGAATGCATGAAAAAAAAAAAAACAACAACAACAACTAACAAATCATACATTCATATACCGGGAAAGTACAAAGTTATGTTTGAGAAAAAAAAAAAGAACTGAGAAGTTGACTAAAAAGCACGCTTGCATATTGTGAACCACTCAAAGAATTCTAAGATAATACTTAATCACAAATACTTGACACAAGGATAATTTAAAACAGGACGGATCGAAACAGAGAAACACAAACGACATGCCATGACTAGACTGTGGGGTGTATACTGTAGAAAGGAACGAGGTCAAACAGAATGAAAGGGAAGAAAGACAGGGGGAATACGTACACGCTGTTCAAGGGAAATGGGACAATGGGAGGGAGAATTGAGGAGGTGCTTCGGACAGTTTAGTGGCTGCCAGAAACTGAACAAGGATTGTGCAAATAAGATGACGTATTTCATTACTTCATGATTAATACCATAATGTATTCATTCATGATGATGAACCTTGAAGTTGTTGTGACTTATATGAAACTGAATAGATGTAAGAATTTAATAGAAAACCTTTCAACTTTCAAATACAACGATGGAGAGGGGTTTTTTGTTTTGGTTTTTGTTTTGGGGGTTTTTTTTGGTTTTTGTTTTGTTTTTTTTTTTTGTTTTTTTTTTTTGTTTTTTGTTTGTTTTTGTTTTGTTTTGTTTTTGTTTTTGTTTTTTTTTTGGGGGGGGGGGGCAGCTTAATGATTTTCTAAATCTAGGGCCGGTGTAGGTATATAAACGTATTCTGAGCCAATACGGTCCTCAGGAGGAGTAAATGAAATTTATTAGACCGCCTAAATAGAGGGACAATTCTGAAAAGATTGCCTTCGTGGAAACATTTTGTTAAAAATGTTGTAATGAAACATTGCATATATTGATCTAGTCACAATTTTGGTTAAATATTCCCTCCCCTTTCCTTACAGATTTAGGTGTTTACTAGTAATTATTTTGAGGCATATTTTTCGGTGTATTTATCGACATATGGTCGTTCTTTTAAACAAGTTACGTATTATGTTCTCTGTGGCATAATTTTCGGTTTATTTATCGACATTTGATCGTTCTTTAAAGCAAGTTAGGTATTGCATGTTCTTGTTGCGTCTTTATTTCGTTATATTCAACTGATTTCTTTTATTTCACTCTAAGGGGATTGCATGAATGATCGAAAATACCCCTAAACTGTTCAAAACTTAAAAAGGATGACATTTGTCACTCAGTATTTGGTTTAACTTTGATATACCCCTTTGAATCATTGCTTTCTTGAAAACAGTCTCATTATTTACACAAATTAAAGAATTCAACCAAATTACCAGATTTTCAATTGTTATATATTATGGACGGAATATAGGAGAACAAGTATATTCACACTATGCTTTTCACGTATGAAACAACTTTGACTCGAATAAATCTTCTTTTCTGTACCGACCATATTACAATGCCAAATTATATTACCCTCTAAATTACTATAAGTTTTAAAAATTCAATTTCCTCTGTTTGATTATTTCTCTTTTCACCCAAATGAAATCTATTATTTACAGTAGGTGTCATCAAAAATTAAAGCTGTGCTTAAAGCTTCTATGGACATGATAGAATTACCTAAAAAAAAACATTATCAAGACTTTTTTTGAAGATTGCATGGTAACATATTAGCTCTATCAACTAACCGACTAAGTCACTTTTTTCAATTCGGAATCAACGGTGCGTACGAGAGTAACTATAGGTTTTGATGGGGGAAAAATTTGAATCAACAACAAAAAATTTAAATGAAAGCATGTTGATGATCTGCAAAAGTCATTAATATAAAACAAAAAGAAAACATTTGAATCATCGACAAAAAGTTTAAATGAAAGTATGTTGATGATCTGCAAAAGTCATTAATATAAACAAAAAGAAAACATCTGAATCATCGACAAAAAGTTTAAATGAAAGTATGTTGATGATCTGCAAAAGTCATTAATATAAACAAAAAGAAAACATTTGAATCATCGACAAAAAGTTTAAATGAAAGTATGTTGATGATATGCAAAAGTCATTAATATAAACAAAAAGAAAACATTTGAATCATCGACAAAAAGTTTAAATGAAAGTATGTTGATGATCTGCAAAAGTCATTAATATATATATTAAAAAAAAAAGGTCGTATGTGACAATTATCCTTTGGGAGGTCACGTTTTTGATGTATTCAAGACATGGACTTGTATTGGTTTTGGTTTTGCAGGTAACTCCTGAACCACTCCAAGGTCTTCGAACCCCCTTCCCCATTCATGTAAAACGGGATTCATTGCATAAAATCAATACATTCACAGAATAATCATGATTTTAATTACGGAGGGATATTACTACCTTAGTATTTAGTGCCTGGGTTCCTCTGATTAGAATTCATGTGTGATGAGTTAATTTTGGCATGACGTCAGATTAAGAACTGTCTTCTCATTACATCTTTAAAAAATAATGATAATTCGCATACTGCGTCTAAACTTGTGTCAGTTTTGGTGGACCAGTGCTTATCCTATATAAAGAAATGATATTCGAAGCGTTTGTACGAATGGATTTTTACGGACTCCGTTGGTTACACAAGTGAGATATCCCTTAGTGAAGGTACTCATGATATTGGCATTGTGAGATAGATTTATGAATTATAATTATTCAATTGTGTCTGCTAGAGGTTTAATCTGTGTGTCTTTTTGTTGGATAAGTCTGAAAGAGTATTGAAGTTGTTCAGTGTTATTGGGAAACAGCGGAGGAACAAACGAGTTTGAATTTGCGCGATTTCCCGTGTGAGCGCGTGAATGTAGTCATGAATTTATGTACTTGTATGTTTTATGTGCATTGATGATCGTGATGATCAATCATTTGTAACCAAGGCCTAATGTGTGACACTAAAAAAAAAAAAAAAAAAAAAAAAAAAACATGTTAAAGAAAACCAATTATGTAACATGATTTATACAAATAACCATGCACACAGACACAAACAAAATCGAGAATTCTGCTCCTGTAGCCCCTTATATTCTGCATACATTACTGCAAAGTGTGAAAAAGTTTTAAGTTTTTTTTAATCCAGGGATAGATTCCTCTGAAAAGAAGACATAGTGGCTCCTTAAGGAAGCAAAGCTTTTAACTGATGCCATTTATCAAAAATAAACCATATCAAAGAAGAGTTCTATGTACTCTGAAGATAAATGTAGTCGCATGGGCAAAGCCAAAAGTTTATTTTGGGGAGATGTATCTCATAATTCTTTGCTCATCAAACATACAAAAAACAGGTTCGAAACATGTTTTAAAGTGTGCATTACAGTATAATCATGATGAACTGTTGTAAATGGTGCACTAGGAAAGAACTATACAATCATGCACACTCGAACATTTTATCACAATGTCATCACAATCGATTATATCTGTAACGTTACTTCTATAATAATAATCTATGATAATAATACTTCTGCAAAGAACACCGGATCAAGTGACCCTAATCTTTTTTTTTCTTTCTTTGATATAAAATTCCACCTCCTAACTTTCTCTTCTTTCAATCATTTTGAATGGGTTGGGATGGCCCAATTCCAATAAGTTATGTATCATGTAAAAGCTTAGAGCTTATTCTTTTCACTGTAGAAAATGGGAAATCATTTAGGCCATTTTTGTTGTTGATGTTTTGTTGTTGTTTTTTTAGCTGGTCGGTCACAATCATTATCACTCGTATCATTATTGTTATCACAGAAGTATTTTCTCACTGTTTTCATCAAACTCTCCACGAGGGATTTAAACCAAATTTATTGCCTGGTAGCCGCAAGAAATAGGCGTTCATCGGAAACATCGTCTATTAAATGTTTTTTTTTCCCATGCGTCCCATAGAAAAACATCTCTTTTCTTTCTTTCAAGAATCAAAACCAAAGCAGTCCCAGTCGATAGGTTAAAGGCAAGTTTTGAGTAAACCTCTAGAAACAATCACGTCAAAATGCCAACGGTAATATACCAGTAGAGATATCTAATTCAAGGTGTCCAACATGTGGTAAAGGATCCTACAATCCTTCGGGTTCGGTGTACTAAAGTATTTCTCTTTATTCATTGTTAAGATCATGTTAACAACAATACTTCTGATATTGATTCGCTTTAAATATTTTGAGATAGCCAAGGTAGTTGTCCATCTGAACCTGTGCCCCAGAATGATCTAATTTCATTCATGACAAAAGACAAGCAAATGATGATGCATTTTTTAATCGGTGGTTTAAAGACTACCTTGACACCCACAGGCCAATTTTGGGTATAGTCTACACGATAACGTGACAATTCTATTCATCAGAGTAAGTGACATGATATACATAACGAAGGAAATTTAACTCTCAGACAAAAACAAATTAACATATAGAAAATATTGCATGAATGATTTGTCCACAAAATACAGGTAACATAAACAGGCAAACTGCACAGGTAAGTTCAAAATGATCGACTTGTTTATGCAGGTGCAAGGCGTTGGTGTGTTTATCTGGATCTATTCCTCAACGTCTCAACAATAAGGGCAGTAATTCAAGTCCCATACACCATAGTTTACCCATCACATGGCAGGTGAATGCTCGCCAACCAGACAGAGCTGAGGAAGCGACATGAACGAGTCATGAAACTGTTCACCTCGTTGTTTTTACAAGTAAGTCCAGATTTATTTCATGTTGTGTAAAGAGATTACCCACGTTAATGACTTTCACGCACGGGCGAATAACTTACATCACAATCAAAACGGTCCTGGATACTGATAATACGAGTTTGGGAGACGTGGATAGCTTGAATTTTCCAGTAAACTTTCAAGAAGAGCGATTTTGTCGTCAACCAGTTGTCTCTGTTTATTTGAGAATGGGTCCATTGTCTCTAACCGCCTTTTTCTCTTGAATGTATCGAAAGATAGATTGACTGTGCAATCGAGTCGTCTTTCGCCAACTTCAACGTTAAGGAATTTCGCCACTTGGAGCAACTCTTCTCTCATATTCTCCTTCAGACGCTCATAGTAGAGAATGTGCAAGGGTTTCCCGGATGTGATGAAGGTTTTGTACAGCTGAAGCCACTCTCGAGATCGGCGATTCACAAAGAGATTCCACTCTGAAATAAGTCGGAAAGATTTGGTCCATACAACTTAGTTCACTGGCGTTAAATATGGGCGCTTCCATGCAATTAATTATGAAACCCACCTTCATTGCTGTCAAATCTCATCTTTTTTTTTTCTTTTTTTTTATAATCTTCAGAGTACACTGTGTACTAACATACTGACAATATTATGCAAAATAGACATAACTGAAATTAACATAACTTTAACGTTGTCTCAAAACTGTGGAAGGTGGCATGCATTTGTGTTGGTTTTATGGCATCACTCTAATGTTCTCCGCCAAAAGTTGATTTGTTAATGAGCATGGCGTCTTTTTAAGACGGTTTAAGTCGATAACAAAGCGCATGCGCCACCCTTCCGTATTAAGTTTGGAGTAAATGACCACATGTAAACGAAATTGATGTATTGGGTGTTTTTTGTTTTTTATTCTTGCAGGACCATGCGGTACAAACTAGAATTAAAGTATTGGTACGAAAAGCATTGCAATGCGTTAGTGCATTATCATTACAAATAATTACGGTTATTATCAGTATCATTATTATTGATTTTTGCTTTGCTAATCGGAATTTCCCTTCTGGAAAGAACACAATGTCCTACAGTATGTTCACAGTGTGTTAACATACCAGTACTCGACTATGTGAAAACGCTCGAATTTAATAGTATGAGGATGATTTCACACTCTGATGTGGTTTCACAGAGAGTTCACATAATATTGCTTTGTTTCGCACTGTGAATTGGTGACTCACATTGTGTTCACACTGTTAAAATGCTCGAAGTTAAAAGTGTAAGGAGATTTCACATTGTGTTTACCCTGTTATCACCCTATGGAACACTGTGTTTTTTCCAGTAGGGTTCATCTCTTTTTGTATGAGATAGGGGATGCGTAATACTCTGGGCGGTTTCATGTATTTGAAATCAATTTTTGGTAGTTATATCTAACGAATATCCGGAATTACCTTTTTTTCCGGTATTAAGTTTGACATTTTACCAGAATAACATTACTTTCCCTCTTCAAAGCGTGTAATTTTTGTTGTTATAAGTCAGTGTATTTTGTGTCCTTGTCCACTGTGTTGTAACAGTGTATTGTACTTGCCTTCGTACTTACCTGTATATTGACAGCTAGTAACTTAGAAATGTCCACATGCATACATATACTTTGACTTATGAAGAAATAAACATACAGTGCACTTATGTCAGCATACGTAGGGGGTAGTATTAAGATGTAACGCTAAAACAACAAAGAAACATATGGCAGACTATATGCTTGATAGGGGGAATAATGAAGCATATAAGCAGGAGCAAGACGAAGAAGAATAAAGACAGACAGACAGACGGATAGATAGATAGATAGATAGATAGATAGATAGATAGATTGAGAGAGAGAGACAGACAGACAGACAGACAGAGAGACAGACAGACAGACAGACAGACAGATAGCGAAGTATCAGCATCTTTATAATATCTTATACATGTAATCTTTATGATAGTTTGTCATGTTCTTTTTACCTTCGCCTTGGAAAGTAGTAATTGGAGCCAGGCCAGTTTTAGTGGTGTGGCGCCTGTTGTAATCAGCAATGATCGCGTTGTACGGATTGCGTACAATCAATACAGCGCCCTCAAACCAGTCGCGGAAGCCATGCGATTTGACGACAATAGTTTCTCCAGATTTGGCGTCACATTTCTCTCCATCCAAACCTATTAATGGAGGGGGGAACAAAAGACACACACACACACACACCCTATCAACTTTGCATCAGAACTCCATGTACATATGTAAGTCACAGACTGACTACAGAACACTCCTGACTATTATGTGCCATCATTTATATTGATGCAACAAGTATCCTTCGTGTTCGCTCGTTTTTACAACACACTTAGAATCAACAGAATGATCATATTGTAGGCCTACACAATTCGCATAATCTCATCGCAAGCATGCAGACCTGGGTCCCGTCTCATAACTTGTTACCAGTGACTTTAACTGCCACATTTCTACGACAAATTTACTTTTAGCCCATCAGATACAAGGATTTCAGAAGCTTATAACAACTATGACAACTTGTCACTTTTAACAAGTTTTATGAAATGGGGCCCGCTGAAATTTTTATCGAAAATACCGATCGTGTCCTGTGGATTTATATTAAAAAAAAAACATGCCAATGAGTTGTGTTGAGGTATGAATTACTGCGTAACGTTTCTCATGATTCCTCATTGTGAAACGTACTTGTATTAATGCTGAGAGCATGAAAATTATATACTAGTACTATAGAATTATCGAGCGGAAGTTGATTTAGATAAGCATTAATGAGATCCATGATGATTCACACATAATATGGATAATTACATTAGGTATTTCTTTGCAAAACGTATTGCCTGTCAAGCGAATAATAAGGTACAATCCGAACGATACGATATACAAATTGTAGCCAATTCTATACCTTGTAGAATACATTCACTTTCACTTTAGTCCTCATTTTGCAGAAGATTTGATGGATATTACTCTTCGGAGAATATACCGATCATTCTTAATGATCAGATGTATTGACGATATGAAATTATTGTTATGATGACGAAACAGTGAAATTTCCTATACGTCCATGATGTTTGCCTATTTTGCTAGTATAGACGCAGTGATTGCACATGAAATACATGTTTCATGTGTTGCCGGATTGATGAAGAAATACTTTAATTTAAGCAACGTGTTGTTTAATGCAGACTTGTGTACACTATGTATATTGATTCAACACGATCAACTCAACTCGACGTACTCTGCTGGTTTTCTCTTATTGTGAGATTGAGAAATTTACACCACATTACAGGTAAACAGAAGATGTTAATACTTGAATCCTGTATAATATTGAGGTGTGTATACTCACATGAGCTGCCCATTAAATTCAGAACCTTCAGAATCTAGAAAGTTGTTTTGTATTGATTGATCTTATCCTATCATTGAATAACTGGCGATCTTATAATATACCTTTAAGAGTTGCATTATAGACGCTCCCGGTGGCGAAACCAGTGACCCCCTGTATCAGGAGCCGTGTCCACGTGTTTCCACTTCCTTGCAAACTGGCAAGAGCGATGACCGGAAACGTTCCTTTGGCCATGATATTGTAGTCATCACAGCCTGGTGGAGAGATAGCGTCATGAGGTGATAATAAAATTTGCAAAATACTTTGTATTCCCCTATATACATCGAGAAAAGAAAACAGATGAATAATCACGATTAGGTTTGTACTTTAAGCTTTATCTGGTGAAATCGTATTAATTCACACTATTAAGACTCTAGCTTGAATGAATCCCATAAGGATTGGAACAATCATCTCCCAGCATTTCCACTGATTCCCACTGATCAGTTACTAGCCTTCCCCTTTATTTTTTGAATTTTGAACTTATACAGATAAGTTTGGCTTTCCACAAATACAGTGAGAGAATAAAACAGTCAGTAGTACGTCTGCAAGTTCATGACCGTTTTATATTGATATCATCAATTTTGTTGATTTATCCATGTATTCATTTGTTTGTTTGTTTGCTTGTTTGTTTATTTCTTTATTTGTTTGTTTTTTGGTGTTCATAATGATATGGCCTACATAATGATATTCGGCGCAAGGTCTTTAATCTTCACGGAGAGTGACTAACAGCAGGACAGAACAACATAAACAGTCCTTCTTTCCTCGCACAGTACGGCAGTGGAACAGCCTGCCCCAAGAGGTCATCTTGGCACCGTCTGATGTACACTGTATAGAGGTCTTCGGTCATCGCCTGACGGAAGATGTGGAGTAAATTGAGCAACAGGATTTTACCATGTATATAATAGCACCTTGATTCCAGGCACTGCGCACTCAGGTGCCCTTGTCAGTTTGTGATACGCACACACACATGTAAGTCAGCAAGAATCTTCAGGATTGAAGGAGGCAGAATAAACAGAAGATGAAGAAAAAAGAAGAAGAAACATCCATAGAACCCATGAACTGGATCCTCTCTTCGAAAACCGATTCTCTCCATCTTACATAAAGCAATGTGTAACTGTAAAAAAAACACTCAATGAAAAACATTTACCTTCTTTGTCACCATCATAATCTTCCTCTCCTGCTGAAGACCATACAGATATATCAAGAAGTTCTTTCAATCTGTTGTCGGACGACCAGGATTTATCGAGACGAACGGTCGATGCAAGGCGCGGTGCAGGTCCTGATCCTGATTGTAGAAGTGACTGAGCACGAAACTCAGAAGACAGAAAGAGAGTGACTGATGCTAGAAACAGAATGCAGGATAGCAAAAATACCGGACATGTATTCTTGCCCGCAGTATTGCAAACCATGTTGTATGCCTCCCGCAACTCGCCCGCAATCACCGACTGAAAATTATTGCAAGGCAGAGCTCGCGCCGAGACAGGTACCAATCTTCTCGCTCAACATTCCACCCTTACCGCACGCCACGTCAAATACTGTTACACGACCTTTTCACGAAGACATACACTACAGGTAGTTTCTTCAGAGTGTAAGTGGTCAGTGGCGTTTGTTCGCTCTACTCTTCATGGGCCTACCTATTGTCATCCCCATCCCTTTTGTGTGCGATTGGCCGTGCGTGTAATATACAATGTCCACTGTGCGATTTGAACCTACATCAATCTAGAGAGATATTGCTATAGAGTTGTAGCGATCTTCTACTAATCAAGGGGTGGATCCAGGAATTTCGTACAGAGGGCCGGGGCGCGTTTACAAAATTAAAGGGGGAGGGGGGCGCACGCATCCCTCCCCTTTTTTTCTTTTTATTTCTTTAGTTTTTCTTTTTATTTCTTTTGTTTCAACAAAAAATAAGGGGGGGCGTGCGCCGGTTGCATGCGGTCCTCCCTGGCTCCACCGCTGTAATCCGTGGAAAAGTCGCTTTCAAATGGCCGCTCAAAGGTCGTAACCTGATCGCAGTAACTCGCTTCCGCAGGGCTTCTGTCACTAACTTATACTAGGCCTACATTGTATCTATTGTAGCTGTCGTCGAACTTTGTGTTCAAACACTTACTTGAATGACCTCGGCGACTTTGGCGACTTTGGGCCACACCCACAAGCAAAATCGCATGGTGAACGTTGAAAAGATCGCGTATAGGGACCTACGCCCCATCAACTCGCGGCGAACTGAGTACGATTCGCATCCTACAGTGTCCTCCTATAGATCTGACTCCGTGTTTGAAGTCGTAATTCGCAGGCGCAAATCGCACAGTGGGCATTGGCTTGAGCGACAAATCTGGCTGTTTTATTCAGCTATACACAGTGTCTAGTGTTTAATCTTTGCTGGGTAGTCTTCCTTTTGTGTCCCGTACTATGGTTTTACTTGATCCAGCTTACAACTTTGTTTGTTTCTGTTCTATATCCGACTCCATTTTTTTTTTCCCTCTTTTTCGTCGTTTCCAGTATCTTGGTCACATCCTGGCCAAGTTCGAAACCATTCTTGACATTTTTTTTGCTTTTACTCTTCTTGGCAGTTTAAAGATAATATAAAGTTTTGGTACCTCAAAAGTTTCCCTGAATTTCCTTGTCTTAGTTTGTGTTTCAGGTTTCCAGCATCGCCAACCCATGAAATGCAGAGACTCCAACTCTCCCGTTTTCGACGGGAGATCTCCCGCCGAAAGCCCATTTTTGCATAATCTCCCGATCTCCCGTTTGAGATTTAATTTCTCCCGCCCTGGCTCTGTGTCTCCCGGTGGAAAGGATTTCTTACTTATTTCTATCGTATGTTGAAAAAATAAGCCTTAGATAGCACCAGAGAACATCTAGAATCCTAGGAACTTCGCGCTTCGCACACATCAACTTGGAGTCTCCCGTTTGCTAGGAGTTTCGGGCGGGAGAATCTCCAGATCAGAAGGTGCTTGTATGGGGTTGGAGTCTCTGGAAATGACATGTATACTCATCAGCTTTCAGAATATGTAAAGAAAATGGGGGGTCACCATCCATCCTGACGAGTAAAATCGGATTTAAAATTGGCGGTTTTATTTTTTTGGGCATAGTTGCACTGTATATCGACATTGACGCGTGCGCGGAATTTCAAATTTGACGGACCCATATGACGTCATATTTAGTCGGATTGACTTGAAACTTGGTAGAAATATGCCTTGACATTTCAGACATCTGATCCGCGTAAAAAAGGGGACATTTCTATTGCATATAAACTGTGCGTGCGTATATGTGCGCGCGCGTACGCGTCCGTCCAATTTTTTCAATTTTTCCCAAAATGCTCCAAATGGTTTGAAACGTCGTGTGCAAAAAAAAAAAAAAAAAAAAATTGAGCTCGATTGGAGCATGTAAATATTTCAACGCGCGCGTACGTTTTAAAAGATGAATTTTGAGAATATTATATGTGACGTAAATTTCATTGAAAAATTGCATTCCATTGAGATATGAATGAAAATGTGTTTTCATATAATGACGTCATAGTGACGTCACAGTCGACTGATCACTATGATTTTATTAGATATGTCGTCTTTGGGACATGATACATACATGGTATCATTTTGAAATTGATAGGCTGAGGACTTTCTGAGCTAAAGATGCTTGGCACAACTTTTGAGGAGAAATAAAGAAAGAAGAATAAAGAATCAGTACAGAATCAGTACTCGGATCACCTAATATTGTAATTGAATGACTCTATCGTGGTATTTCAGCTCTTGCTCCGCCTGTGCGACATCACTGTGTTATAGTGCAAGTGGGGCCTATCACCGGCGTAGCCAGGATTTGAACTTAGGGGAGCGTATTATAAATCTCAAGCCCATCCATGGGTTTTTACTATACGGTGTAGTTCAGTTACCAAAATGTGCAGATTGCTCAAAATGTGCAGGCAAATCCACGTTTAACTGCACATTTTGGTAACAGTTGATCCCGTCAGGTATATGTGCACTATCGGCACATTTTGGTAAATTACCAAAATATGCAGGTACCAAAATGTGCCGTCACTATATGCTACGGCATATTTTGGTAACTTGCACATTTTGGTAATTTACCAAAACGTGCCGATTTACCAAAATGTTCCGTAACATCATAGGCCCTACTATTGTTGTAGTTGTTCATTGCAAACTTTGCAGCTACATTGACGAAGGGATATCAATGATGATCGTCGTGGCAAGAATGACGTCACATGCCAGGTGGACATTTAGGTAAATATAAAGCTTAGATAACATCAACAACAACATGTAGTATAGTAGTGTACAGTGCCGTATACGGCGGCACTGGTAGTGTACATGTTCGATCGTGCAGTACAGTGGCGGTGAAACTCGGACTAAGGCGGCCTCAGACCGAGCTGAGTGGGAAGACTGAAAGTACAAGTGTACCAGTTTTGAAGTAGGTATATTAATCTGCCAGGTTCATTTGTCAGGTGTTTATCTGTCGTGAGTTAAGTCTGTCCGGTAAGACCTGTTTGATTTTGAGAAGAGTGCGATTTTCGTGTCGATGCGATGTTGACCCTGTTGTAGCTTCATCTTAATCCCACGCTATGCAATTGGTGTTAGCGTATGTTACTAAGGGAATATTATGATACTGTACATCAATATGTACATTGTAGGAGTCGCGTCTAGATCAGCATCTATCATTCAACCTGGTGTAACATCAATCTCTGGTCTGGTACCAACCGCATGGAAAAATTTGCTTGCACCTGCTTCTTACCGACCTCTGTAATTAGGACATAGAGCTAGCTAGCAGAGTAGCTAAGTAGGGTCTAGAACTAGTAGTAACCGCAGCAGCGACCCCATACGGACAAATACGTACCGTAAAGGGTAATTTACTGTTACTGTGTTACAGCGCCCCGCGACGGGGTTAGAACTAGGTAGTAGTAGTAAATTTAGTCATTGCCCATTCACATGGTACTACGCGTGTTTAGACAATGTTTCACTTCTAATTGTTACTTCTAGTTTATTGTTCAGTGTTGTTTGAGTAATTTACAAAGTCTATTCCCTACATGCCAGGGCTCGACACTAATGGTCGCCCGGTGGCCCAGGGCCACCAAAAATGAAAGTTGGGCCACCAGATTTAAAAAAAGGGCCACCAAATTTCAAAAAAGGGCAAATTTGGTGGCCCGCCTCGGGCCACCAAATTTTTTTGAAAAGTATGTCAATAAATTTGTAACTTTTTGCACTGGAAATGCATGCATGAATTAATAGTATTCATTGTCTCTACTATGACATATCTTCCTTAGACTTAAGGCATATGCTAGTTGATCGTTTGACTTACAGTTTAAAGGGTGTGTACAGTTCTGGTCGTGGTGAGGATTTACACTGTAGCTTTTAACGTTTTGCGAGATATTCAGAAACTACTCTTATGAGATGTCAAAGAGCATGCAATTCTAAGTTTAATTAAAAGTTTATTTGATGAAAATCGGATTTGAAATGGATGAGATATCGAAAAACAAGGTGAAACAAAGAAATCGTAATAAAGTTGTGGCCTGTTGCCTTTTATTATTATCACTATTTTGGATATCTCAGCCATTCCAAAACCAATTTTCATCAAATAAACATTGAATCCTTCTTAGGATTACATGTTCTTTCATATTTCATAAGAGATTTCTCATTATCTCACTTCAGAATGTTCAAAACATGAATCCCCACCTCAACCAGTACTGTACAGTTCCTTTAAACTTTTGTTTGACTTTACATAGGAAGTAGACTGCCTTCCTGAAATACCTGAAAGTGGCTATCAGATGTTCATATTGTCAGTTTTGAAACCTTCAAAAGGACATAAAAGTAACTTTGTTTCTTGTGTTTTGAGAAATAGAAATATGTTCTTCTAGCTTCTAATCATTTGCATGTAATCTGATGTCATTTATTTATGTGTAGATGTTGCAACCCATGTGCCTGTCAATGAATATCATTCTATACTTAGTCTTCACAATTCAGCAGTTAAATTTGTTTAAAGGATGGATGAAAAGGACTGAATGAGTGCCTGAGAGTAAGTGTTGCGAATTTGTTGAGGTTTATTTATGAGTACATATGTCCAGCTTCCAATTCTTACTATATATGATAAAACTTAAATATTTGACTCATTAAAAAAAAGGACTTTTAGTTTGTTTGTTTGTTTGTTTGTTTGTTTGTTTGTTTTTTTTTTTGGGGGGGGGGCCACCAAATGTTTCTCTAGTTTGGGAGGAAGACAAATGTTTATGTCTGAAAATGATTGTTGTTTACCCTATGGCTATGGCCGTAACAGCAAATTTGCTATTATTTGTGCAAAATATGGCATGTGTGCCAAGATTACTATCACCCAATTTGTCCTGATTTCCTTGATTCGCTAAACGCATCTTTTGCATATTGTACTCATACTTGCCAACATTTTTTTTAAATCCTGAAGAGGTAGATTTTGCAAGGGAGCGAAGCGACCAAGCCTGAGCGCACTTGCGCGCGAGGGGGGGGGGGGAGGGTGTCCCCCCTCCCGCAGTGTGGACTTTTTTTGTTTTTCATTGATATCAAAATATGAGATTTGGTACATGCTTTTTAACCTTTTTAAAGGGATCTTGGTATTGATAAAAAAAAAAAAAACATATAATCCATGTAAATCTATGAACTATTTTGTAGACTATGCATATAAATAAAATCAGAAATTGTATGCATGTATTGGTAAATAATTTTTGTAGGCTAAGCATATGTGAAAAAGTAATCAAACATATTGTTATCACAAGTTAGATATGAAAATACATGTATGTTTAATACAATCACGTACGTACACGGCTGGCTGGGATCATCTATCTTTTAGTTCGGTGATCATGCATGCCACACCGTATGCCGCATCGGCCGCACCATGCACACGTGAGCTACCAAAACATTAACTATTATGCGTGGTTCTAGCTACACGTACATGTGTAAAGTAAGTCTTGCACGCACGTAGGGGATGATAGAGACTACTACACGTAGTAGTGTGCCACTGCAGTGTGCATACATGTGTGCATATTATTAGAAGGCTGAATACGGCGTTTTTGAGGAACGAGTTCCTTGAAATTATTATTAGTATTCTAATTACTAGCTTACGGTATATTAGGGAATTTACGCACAATGAAGGGAAAATACACTGTAAGACTTCTATTTCATTTTATGGTAGGTTTGCTACGAAATCGGTAGATCAGAAGAGAAAATCGGTAGCCGGTCAAAACCTCTAAAAAGCAGTAGTCTACCGCCCAAAGCAGTAGAGTTGGCAAGTATGCATACTCAATCCTACTACATGTAGGCTACATACAGTAGACAGAAAGATCTGTCTGTCCAGAGTAGAGTAAGAGTACCAGTATTCGGTCAGCTACAGGTATTCGGTCACTTATCACTAATCACCAGCCAGTAAGTTCTACTGTCACAACACATGCAAATCACATCGATCCACATACTTGCACACTCATTTACAATGTCAGGAAAGTCCCGTAGCCCCCTCCAAAAATCCATCCAATATCCCAAATTTCACCATCAAAAGTACAGAATCGGCGCGACTTTCCAAAAGCGCGCGCGGATTACAGTAAGCCCAGTTTTAAGAATACGGGTCCCTAAAAAAGCGCTAAAAATCGAGAAATACACCAATCTCTTGCGGGATTTTTTGCTTATCGCAAGCTTGGTCCCAAAGCGCGCACGGATTAAGCCCAGTTTTAAGTATACGGGTCGCTGAAAAAGCACTAAAAATCGAGAAATATGCCGTTTTTTCGCAAGCTCGGAGTGTGATGGTATCGTCAAAAACACAAAAGAAAAACAAAATTTCCATACGTGCCGATGCAGTGACTCAATGTACAAGGGTTGAAAGCAAGTGTTGATTCCCAAGTATTTGGTCACCAACGGACGCCGCCACGTCCCTGATGCAATTTTGCGCCAACAAGGTAGTGTGCCGTGCATTTTTCAGCTGCCGTGATCCCAGCATGAACACGCATTGACTTTGAACGTGTGCATCGCGTGACCGAATACTGGTTGCAGTGACCGTATTCTGGGGTATTTTAAAGCTGATATATTTTGGGATTTTGTGCACATCTGTGAGATACTTAACAAAGTGAAAATTGAGAATAAAGAAATTTTATATATTTCACATACATTGCTTGTATGTATTATTTTAGTTTGAAGAATATTGCAAAAAAGCTTAAGTGACCAAATACTGGGGGTGTTACCCTAGTCTTTAATTTTTTTGACATTATCACTCTCTTCCATAGATAGGAGGGGATTCTGTATACGTAGCCAGACGCAGTCTTTGCGGAACATATCCCTGACGACCCTATACAGACCGATCTTTCGGACTTTAGCTCAACCCTCAACCATGCTTGCAGTCATTTCTGCATGTGCACTGCAGCTCTAGCCCAGTGTGTAGGCGTCTAGTGGTTTCCAACGAGAGGCACTGTTGGAAAATTTACCGAAATCTTGTTTGACAAGTTCCATTTTGGGGGTAAAATTGAAATTGTGTGACTGTCATTGAAACATATTACTGTAAATGATGGTTTAAAATGCTTAAAAGAAAACTCAAATTTCACAAAATTCAGATTTCAAGGCTGCTCTTTGCTGCAGTGTTGTGAGATGAATACAAATTTCACTATATAAACAGCACAAAGTGGCATACAATGTAAATCAACTTTGCATCAATAATAACCAATCCGATTTTTCGACTTTCCTGTGCTATGAATCCACTGCCAGCTACCTGTACAATAAGGTGAGGCACATGTCTCTATTACGGAAAAACACTGCTAGAGTGGTGGAATGGGATTACGTTACAATATAAAGGATATCTATCCACCCTTGTTATAGCTCGCTGTGCGACACCCCAGCAGAATTTCTTGCAAGTCATGCATGTAAAATAATACGCACAAGCACCAGATAGCGGCGGGTGGCATTCATTATAGAAGAAAACAACACTCACACTACACAGTAAAGTCACTGATCATCTACACTTGTACCACCAAGAGAGTTCAGTACATGTAACATGTTATTGTATCTACAGCAGGTCTAGCTAGTGGAGGTAGAGTTCTGTTCCAGATTTCACACTAAGATCATACCGACTAGTTCATGAATGGATTCCAAAAAGGAGCTAATGTGGCAATTACTAACACTAACAGGAGTACAAATTATGTGAGTTTATTCACAGGAAGTTACAAAATTGCCAGCCTTGTCACAGCCATCAGTCAAACCTCACAGTCCTCCTTTCCCACACCCACAGTACACTATTAGATGCACTTATGATCATATACGTATGTAACCAACCATGGTGAAAAGTGGTGCATGCATATACCGGTACATTGTAGGCACGTACAAAAAAAATACAAGTGGTCTGTATCATAACCGCTAACTGTAACTGTAACACTAGTAACAGTAAAATGATAACTTGCGCGGTGTGAGTGGTCATGTGTATTACAAAGCAAACCCATATTCCACTACTCATTTTGTTCCCTTTTTATTTCTTTCATTTTGGAGGCTGCTGGCAAATGGGAAAGGGGGGGGGGGGGGGTCCGCAGAACCGCAGAACCCCCCCCCCCCGCCCCCAGTTAGGACCTGATACTTTCATTGCCGCCTAGTAGCTACTGAAACATAATATCCTGTGATGACCAGTACCCGTATGCCACTAGTAGCAGTACAGTTGAATAAATCTATCCACAGTGCACATGTTGACCTATCTACTATCAACTCATGAATGCATGTAAACTGAGTTTTGTTCTTACTGTTGCAGATCAGGAAAGAGCTTTCTGGCGCTGTCAGTGACGTGTCAAGATCAAGATGATGGAAGAAGTAGACCATAGCGATGGCCAATCAGAAGCATCAGCCAAGCAACAACAGGTACTACAGGCAACACCGGGTAAGGCTTCAAACTGTGCCTAGAGCTGACTTTGGGGGATATGTACACATTCTGCTGTACCTAGGAAGGTGCTCATGCAATTTTATCCTCTAACTTCTTGTTTGCTTTGGTTTTGCTATTCTTGTTGGGTATGTTTTAATTTTGGCCAATCTAAGATCGAATGAGTTTACATGTATTTCCTCCGCTGTGGGATGCCAATGGAACAAGCCAATAGTCTTTACAAATAATTAGATATTTCCTTTCCCTAAAGTAATCTTTTTTATATTTACCTTTGTTCAGTAGGTTACATCAATAATTTCAACAGCATGAGTATTCTTCAGATTGTTGTAAATTGTCAAAGAAGGGACTGTCAATAGGGAAAATAAGAATTTTCAATTGCCTTACCATAACAAAATATTATTACTCTGGTCAAATTGGACCTAAAGGCAAGGTGCTACATACATGTAGGCACTTGCCTGATTGCCTGGGGCAAGTGAAAATCAAAGTCCGGCAAGTGTTTCAGAACAGTGAGGAAAAAATGATTGCCAGAATTGGCAAACAAGGTTTTAATCCTCCTTTTTTTTAACTTTTCCCCCCTACTCCCTACAAAATCATACAGAAACCAAAAGATAATGACTGTATAGTGATACAATGCACTTTAAATCCATGTGATCAGCAACTCACCAACATTTGCTTGAAGAACCCACAATACAGTGCAACACCAACACTTGATCAAACCATGTTACAACCTTGTACTCTAATGTATTTGAGAGTGTAAATCAACATGTGCTGTTTATTCAAATGATTGTTTTTATCAAGCCCTTGACTTACAAAAGATTTTGTTTAATCATTTTCTTGTATTTTAGGACTTTCTTTTAGGGCAGGTAAAATTCATGTTCAGGCAGGTGTTCCTGACAATTTCAAAATCTGCCTGCCTGACGGAGCAAC
This sequence comes from Diadema setosum, assembly GCA_033980235.1. Taxonomy (NCBI): domain Eukaryota; kingdom Metazoa; phylum Echinodermata; class Echinoidea; order Diadematoida; family Diadematidae; genus Diadema; species Diadema setosum. The sequence goes on along the minus strand of CM067063.1, from coordinate 11,771,648 downwards.
TGGTAAAAACCACGTACATGTAGCACCATGCTATTAAAATGCTCAAAGTCTTATTGCATTCCCTCACAAGATGACACATCAAACGCGCTGACGCTGGTGCCTGGGGAGGTGGCTACTACGCTGGCAGGGCCCCCTGCTCCTCTGCTCTACAACACGCAAGCAGGGTCCCCTGGTGTCCTAGCGGGCAACTTGTACCCACCTCCCAGTAACTTGGGGACAGGAGTGGAGCCGTCCACAGGCCAGCAGCCTCAAATCTTCACCCCTGCTATGCCCACAGAGCCTGTGGCTACTACAGGTTATTCCTATGGTGTAGTCTCAATGCCAGACCCTCAGGTAAGTTCAATAGATTACTGTAAAAGTGAGAATTTTTACGATAATCTTGCTTGCCATAATGTTCCAGTTGTTAATGTCTTTATTTCGCGGAATTAAAAACACATGAAACTCTTCTTAACCGACCGAATGCAAAAAATTAGTCACGCGAAAATATCCACTTTTACAGTATACTTAATTATTATTTTGATATACAGAGCTGTATGTATATCATTGTGCTCTGAAGAGTCATTCTTGAATGAGATCAAAACAGACACGAGACTCATACAGAGATCCTTTTCCATTAGAATGTGTGTGAAAATTTCATCCTGCTAGCTGCAAAGTAATGCATGAGATAGCAATGCCATCTCTGCCGACTCCTCTGTGCTGCTCTATCGTCATGCATAGTCCATCAGGAGTATGTAGCACACTTCCATGCTCAAAGTAGCAGGCATGTGTCCTCTGAATTTTTCCCAATGTCCCTAATTTCTTTTAGTAACCATGCAAATTTACTGCAGTGCAGTTCATGGGTATAAAATGTGTTTGAAGATCAAGTACTGTATATGCCACATAATATATATTTAACGAATCTAAATTTTATTACTGGAAAATTGAGCAAAGAAAATGGGATTCCATCGGGATTCGAACCCGAGACCTTCGGATGCTAGCCCGGTGCTCTATTGACTGAGCTATAGAAAGCCCTAGTTCAGTGTTCGTCTCAGAAACCCTAAATTCTCAATACTCGGATGGTCAGAAGCTATAGCAGTGCGCTTTGTGTGTGACACGTGCGAATCAGAACTTTTCGCCGATTTCGCGAGTGGTTAAATTTCGCGATCGTGGAATACTGAACAGAACTGTACGGAGAAATGTGCATACCAATATGTTACATTTATATCAAAATCAGAAACAATTTTTTGCATGTTTGTACTTCCGCAAATAGCATCTGACTCGCGAAATTCACGAAAATATATACCTTGCGAAATATTTGGCGTATACAGTAGTCTGGTCGAAAGATCCTTTGCCCTATCCCAAAGTAACCAGCTAGGGCAGTAGAAGTATGTCAGTGCCAAAATAAACAGATATTTATCAAGAAATAAATGTCTACTAATGTCTACCAACTTAAACCTGGCATAAACCCGAAAGATAATTCAACTAGGGGATAAATGCGAGGGATCACCGAAGTGATGCAGTTTTTTTAGTATGTAACAAACGTAAACAGAGGTAAACTGACCAGAAATGAATATAATTTAATATTGGAAAATTGAGCAAAGAAAATAGGATTCCATTGGGATCCGAACCCGAAACCTCCGGATGCTAGCCCGTTGCTCTACCGACTGAGCTATAGAAAGCCCTGGTTCAGTGTTCGTCCCAGAAACTCTAGATTCTCAATGCTCAGATGGTCAGAAGCTATAGCAGTGCGCTTTGTGTGTGACACGTGCGAATCAGAACTTTTCGCCGATTTCGCGAGTGGTTAAATTTCGCGATCGTGGAATACTGAACTGAACTGTACGGAGAAATGTGCATACCAATATGTTACATTTATATCAAAATCAGAAACAATTTTTTGCATGTTTGTACTTCCGCAAATAGCATCTGACTCGCGAAATTCACGAAAATATATACCTTGCGAAATATTTGGCGTATACAGTAGTCTGGTCGAAAGATCCTTTGCCCTATCCCAAAGTAACCAGCTAGGGCAGTAGAAGTATGTCAGTGCCAAAATAAACAGATATTTATCAAGAAATAAATGTCTACTAATGTGTTAGAGACAGCACTACCAGCAATATGTGGAATGGGAGGCAGGAGTGACAGCTACTGTAATGTCTGATTTTGGCACTGACATTGCGTTGCCGACATCTTCCCCTCAAACCACCTCCCTCTGGTGGTCGTCTTAAAAAGTTTTGATTCCTTGAATACCATCCAGGGCCCACAGCCAGTACAGTCCCCACATGAGGCAAACTTGGCAACCCACGTCCCGGCTGACTCAATGCCACATCTGGAGGCATCATCTGGCAGCAGTGGAGGGGGAGGAGGAGGCGGGTTGTTCGGATGGGGAAGTGGTATCATGAGGAAAGTTATGGAGAAAACAAAGGTAAGAAGAAAGTACGGATCCATCATTCCTTGCAGGCATGTAGAAGAGTGGAACATAAACTCGGTCAAAGTTAGAATAGAATTTGTGACAGTCACAACAAAAATAAGCAGGCAAACCTGCAGCCCTACAATGTGAAGCAGATTTTGGTGCTATCATTTGTGACCCGCGACAACGGTTTCAGGCAAAAGTCGCAAGAGCAAATTCCCTCCTAGGCGGGGTACAAAGATTTTGACCATTATTTTTGTCGATTTAGGTTTTTTGCAGAAATCGAATCTTTGATATGTTTTCTACATCTACACAAAATTTCAGAGCATAGGACTAAGTTTTTCCTATCGAAAATGGAATTTTAAGCACCCTATGTTGGATCGCACTCGTCAGTTTCGAGCTTCTTTCGAACGCCGCGCCAATATCCCCAGCGTTGCTACGGCGCAGGGTCTCGCATGCGATTGGCTGGTGCGTCGCATTCATTTACATAATTCGGCTTTCGGAGACACCAGTTGCAGCGTTTGGGGAATGCTTTGTCCACGCGTGCACGATTACATGCTCCATTGTTCTTGCTATAGTGGTTTAATATACGCTCGCTCTGTAGTGCGTGTTCTTCGTTTGGCTTTCTATCCAAACTATTCTACCGCAATGTTCGACAACGGAAGTGAAACAAGAAAGTAGCATGACATATTCGTGTGAAAAGAAAACTAAATATTGTCAAATTTGTCTACTTGTACATGTAGTAAAAATTATGACAGCAGACTGACTCAATGGAAGGTAGATGAGAGGAAAGGAGCGGTCACATGTGACCAATTATATTCAAATATTACACGTTGAGATCGCACCAAACTAACGAGTCATGTTTGTTTGTTTAAATTCAATTAGCACCACCGAACCAAGCAGCATATGCATGTCTTGTAAAAGAAAAACAAACAGGAAGCTTGACCCTTGCCAGCACTAGCAATTTTCTGCCTTCAAAAAGGGTCGCCAATGATAAAGACAAATAAACCACAATGAAAACGTGATTTGTAAATGTGTGGATTCGCCACCGCTCCTGTTACATGGACACGGTCATGGCATGTGGATGCCATTGCGTAATGCGTGCACCATACACGTCGACACATGTACATGTACACCATACATGCAATTATCGTATTCGCCATCTTGAAAGACGTACTGGTAAACAAAGCTCCGACGAAGGTGCCCGGGAGATTTGACTCTCTCAGTGAGCCAATCAGAAGGCGTTGTGGTTGCTAGAGGCGGGGCTTAACCTCGATTGGCACTATCGTACGGATGGGTGATTCTCCCCTCGCATCGCCGCTCGGGCATTGTCTTTGAGAAAGAGGTGAATCTTCAAAGCCTCTTTTCTCGCAATTTTGTCAGGCTAACAACTTAAGAAGTGCATTATATTTCTCTTTCTATGCCCATTTATGGTGCCGAAGAATACAAGTGTTTTATATCAATGAAAAGCGTAGGAAATGGGCAATGTGATTCAGTGAAAAAATGAATTTTCAAAATTCCCGACTTTTGCCTGAAACCGTTGTCGCCGGTCACATTTAGCTAGTATTTTCAGTTTGCCAGTTGTCTTTAATGTGCATGTTCAGGAACAGTATGTAATGTACAAGTGATACACATTAGTGAGGGCATTAGTAAGAATTAGTCACTCAAGGTACCTTTGAAACAGTCTTAACATGCTGAAGCGATAGTGACAGCGTTTGGACTGTTTCAAGTACTGAATGTATCCATAATTAAACTTATGCCTGAACAAATTTATATGTGTTATTTGTTTTATAAACTGATTAAACAGGTCATGATAATCATTAAAAGAATATGTTATGGTGCAGCCTGTATTGAGCAATTTAAATCAGCAACAGCCATCAGGCATTTTACAAATGAATGAAACTTTGCAATTATGCTGGTCAGCACTGTCGCACCATGAAAGTGCTGATGACCGGCCGCCATGATAACCGGGCATAAGCAAATTGGGTATTGGACAAAATAGATGCCTAGTCATGTGTATGATCTCAACCAATCATTAGATTACTGTAAAAGTGGTTTCTTTCGCTTACAGATACTTTCACAGTTTACGTTGGTGCTGACTTTTTTGTGTGTGTTTAAATTCGCCGTCGGCAAAATCTATGAATTCACAGTCAGCAAAAAACTTTTGATTATGCACATGAAAACCCAAGCTATAATCCAATTATTCGTTTATTTATTAAATAGAAATTAAAATTGAATACAGGCTTACCTGAAATCCCGTCTCTCGAGTATACTTTATAACATGCTTGTACCTACATTGCGCGGTATCGCTGTGTGTGTGTTGACCATCAATACACTCAATGCGCGGAATCTTTATGTGTGCATGTGCGCAATAGCGTTGTAACAAGCTGCAAGTTCAGAACATTTCCTTGCGTGGTTAATTTCGCACGACTTTTCAAAACATTTTCGTGTGATATAAAATTCGCGGTTCAACCTCAAAGCATGAAAAGTGCGAAAAAAACCACCGCGAAAGAAACCACTTTTACAGTATGATCTGTTTCATGGTTTTGTAATGAGTTTTACAACACCTTATAATGGCCATTTTATTGTCTTCTCTCTGTATTTTGGCAGAACTCGGTTGACAGCATGATCACAACATTAGACCCTGGCATGGCACCTATTATTCGTGAGTATTATTGTCTCATTCACGACTTACGAGCAAGATGTAATTCCTATTCATTCATTGTATGTGCCCATTGATTACCTTTACCTAGAGTTATCATAAATCTGGTCAACTAGGCCTATATATGTTTTGTAATGTGGTGTCATAATAATGAAAATAATAATGATAGTAATACATTTGTAGTGATAATAATAATAATGATAGTAATAATAATGATAATAATACTACTACTAATAATAATAATAGAAATAATAATAATAATAATAATAATAATAATAATAATAATAATGATAATAATAATGATAATAATAATAATAATAATAATAATAATAATAATAATAATAATAATAATAATAATAACAATAATAACTAGAAAAGCACTCCGAGAGCGCAGACCTCCGCCAAGCATGCAACTCATTTCCACCACTGATCTTGTTCTTTCATAGAGATATCAGTGATTTTCATCCATAGGCCCTATGTACTTATAACATTGTGTGCATGAAAAGTCGCCCCATTTCCCAATATAGAAGCCTTTGTTACGTCATAAACCCTCAGCTGCACTGTGCGCCTCGCCCTAGCAGAAACTAGAGCACGCACTTCAGTGCGCGCATGCAAACCTCAAATACTCGCAGCCTGAACTCTCAAGTTCATTGACCCTACCTGCCAAAATGTCAAAAATCCTTGTACTTGTGTCATTCTCAACCTTTCCTGCAAGTTTCATCCCAATCCGTTAACTACTTTTTGAGTTATTTTGCACACGGACAAACGAACAAACGAACGAACAAACAAACCAACGGTAATGAAAACATAACCTCCTCCCTTGGCAGAGGTAATAATAATGATATGAATTTATATTGTGCTAAATCCACTCTGTAGAGTGCTCAAAGCACATACACACTATTATGTCATAGATGGGTACAAATGACTCAAATTACAGTCAAGAAATTTTGAATCTTGCGAGGGTTTAAAATGGTATTCACTATTAGCAAAGGATGATTTTACCCAGCCTATTGTTGGCCAAGCAAGAAATATTACCCTGAGAAAATGTACCCCCTCTGCATACATGTACAGTACCTAGTTGGTCATGTACACAGTGTAAGAGGATCTCAGAATCTTGTCTCAATTGAGATAACCGTTATAGCAAAGAGAACGATTTATGGATGACTGTTACAGGTTCTGGAGGGGACGTTGACATCATTGTTGCCTCCGACAAGGAGGTTAAAGTGGCTGCTGTACGGGACGCCTTCCAGAAAGTCTTTGGCCGCGCCACGGTCACAGGGATTGCGGCAGAGTCAAACATTGCACCCCAGCCGGAGGGCTACGCAGCGGGTTTGAAGGGGGCGGAGGAGAGAATAGCTAACCTGAGGAGGAATGGATCCGTGCACGAGAAGCAGCCCATGGTTGCTGTTGAGAGTTTCATCGCTGAACTTCTACCAGACAAGTGAGTTTTTCCAAAATAGGTGCTGGCTTAACAGTTGACAGCTTTGATTTTTTTGGTAGCGTGACAAGGAAGAGTGGGTTGGGGAAGATAGGGGAAAGACAAGGTAAAACTACAGAAGGATGGTAAAAACCATGCACTATTTGTTTTATACAACACTGCAGATGTTAAGGCATGTCATTCACTTTGATTCTTGAATAATTTATAGTACAAAAAATGGTGACCATTTTTCACACATTGAAGATGATGGTATATTGTATTTTGGCATAGAGGTATGTTAAAGCGATCAGTTGAACTTGTCGACAATAAAACTGAGTGATGTACAAATTGTAATATGTGCAGCAAAGGTATGTGTATTGTGATGTCAGAGGTACACCGTATAAGCATTTAATGGTGCAAAAAACTAAGAGTTGACTGTGAGCTTAACACGTGAGTGAAATTGTTGTAAATGGGTGACATCTGCGTGCAATATCCAAAATCATTCAATGAAAAGTGCTCGCTCAACAGCAATAGTATGCAATGGTACATTGCAGGTCTCACTAGAATCTCTTTTAGTTGTTTAAAATGGCATGTCATTGACTGATTGTTTCAACTTCAACCTTCTCTTTGAGCTAACATATTATTATAAAGGTACACGTACTATTCATCCTATTCCATCCTCAAACTGTATTGAAAACATTATTCATTTGAACAAAGTCAGATGTCTTGTTACAAGAGCATGCATGTATTTCAGTTTATGCTGTGTCCCTTGGTTTTCCCAGCTTCTGGTACATAATGACCTCTGTGTTCAATTAGATAATATACAACTTTCTCTTCCCTGTGGGATGTAGGTGGTTCGATGTTGGCTGTGTCATCCTGCAGGACCCATACCACAACGTCTTCCTGGAGAACTTCACCCAAGCCACGCCCATTCCCTCGCACCTGGTGGAAGAGGCACTGAAGCTGACCCCGCCCGACTACAACCTGCGCTGGTCTGGCCTGGCGGTGACGGTGGGTGAGGTCATTGAGAGGACCACTCCCGGGATTTCCCGCTCAGATTGGCACAGGGCCTTTACTGGAATGTCACGCAGGGACATGATCTTCAGTGCCGCAATGTGCCTTGCAGGCATGTACAAGGAGCAGTTACCTGGAAAGACTCAGATGTTGTAAAATCTGTCTCCATGGCAACAGAAGAGCTTTAGAAGAAAAAAAATCAAATGAATGAGAAATCGCCTGGACATCTTGTGCTTGCATTAGACAAATCATAACTTGAAAGAGGTATAGAATGCTTAGGGGATGTGAGATCTGAATGAACCATGGGAATATCTCACGCACATTTCTTTTTGATTGCCAAATGCTATTTTTGGTTCATATGTGTTCATCACCGCTCACTATTCTGTTGTTATACCAGTCATTAGAATTTATAGCAAAACATTTTTTGTTAGTCCCCTGATAAGAACCTTGCCCAATGCACAATCCAGTCAGCCCTTGGGTATTGATCGATAAAATGTCTTTTATCAATCATTGTAACTCTATGGAACCCAGTTATCATGAAGACAAATGTGCTACTATGGGTATTCTGCATCTTTGATTTAGATTGAGTGATAATAATGATGATGATAATCATTGCTCTATGATGTATCATGGGAAGTCGGATTGCAAAGAGATATTGCATTGGTTACTTGTTGTTGAATTACCTTCAATACCTATGTGCTCCTCAAGAAGATAAAGTTTTGAAAGCGATAGACATGTGTCTTGTTTCAGGGCTTCAACACTTTGAATACTATCTGCCCTATCACTGTATTCATTAATTCACCAATGCTTATCCTCCCGTCCTATAATTGTAATTTATTTCAATATGGAACAAGCCTAGATATTCTTCACATTTGTATTTTAAAGATTGTTAAATTTTGTCATATTCAAAATTTTTGAAATAGTATTATGCTAAAATGAATAGTGAGCAAATGCAGCATCACTACAATATTACACCCAGCTCTGTGAATCAGAGATTTTACAATTACATGAATACATGAATATGAAAGAAAGAAGTCACAAATGTGATGACTGTTTTATGTTTTGCTGCAGAATGTACATGTAGTTTACACCTTTGGGTTTCCCTCTTTAGCTCATCTGAGCCTTTCGCTCATCATCCCACGTCTAGTGTGCTTTGTACGTCACATGCTCGCATAAACTATTTACCTTTTCACCTTCTTCTTGAAAACCCCATGACGATCTTCACCAAACTAGGCTGATAGCAGCTATAGGGTGATGGGAACTTTATTTGTTCAAATTGAAATCATGCCCCCTCTCTCTCTCTCTCTCTCTCTCTCTCTCTCTCTCTCTCTCAGGGATGCAAAATTTTTTTGTAGAGCCCAAAAGTGATAGAGCTATAGAGTGCTATGAGTTAGTACATTGTTGACTGTAGTTTCTTCTCTGCTCTCTTTTGGATCCAGGGGTACCAGTAGGGCCCAATTTTAACATTTTCACCTTCTTTTTGTAAATGCATGATACATTTTCTTCACCTAACTTTTAAATTGATGATAAAATATATAATTGCACAAATGGGCACCATGCCCCACTTGGGAGCCCAAAGGGGCCCCACCCCCAGATTAGAGAATCTTAAAAAAAAGAAGAAAAAAAAAACCCTTCTTTTATAAAAACAGAAATACTCTAAGTAAATACGATGTACACTACTGGGTGTATTTTCAAGTTTGTTTGTGGCAGATCCTGGGGTGGCCCCCTCAGGGTCAGGAACATATTTGGGGGGGGGGGGCAGTGTTCACATTCTGATCTTTGTGAAAGTGTAGGGTCAAATTTTCTGGAAGGTGAGTGCGAGACCCTCAGGTTTCTCTTTTCTTTTCTTTTTTTTTTTTTGTAAGGACTGTGACCATGTACATCACAAAACCTTTGACACTTGCCAGGTAAGAATCTGTCTTTTTTTTTTTCTAGTTGTCAAATTTTGAAAGAAGTGATTTTCAGTGTTAGAATGATGTATATCTAATTGTGATTTGGTGTTTGTAACCCAGAGAAATAAATAATGGAAAATAAACATGTAGGAATAATCCATTAAAAAAAGTTATGGGTCTATTCAAGTGCATTGAGCCCCATTTTTGTGGCAAACAATATGGGGATTTATAACTCCATAGCAGTTATTGTGTAAGGCTTAACAGATATATCTATGATGAGGTACACTCATTAAAGGACAAGTTCACCTTCATAAACATAAGGATTGAGAGAATGTAGCAATATTAGTAGAACACATCATTGAAAGTTTGAGGAAAATCGGACAATCCGTTCAAAAGTTATGAATTTTTGAAGTTTTTGTGCAGTAACCGCTGGATGAGAAGACTACTGCAGTGTGTGAATAACTTACATGTCACATGCGTACAACAATATAATGAAAATAAAAAGGGAATTTCACAAAATTTCATCTTTTGAAAAAAGTACACATTCCCCCGACTCGTTACCGACATATGTTATGGGTAATATTATTCCCCCTGCCTTTAGAAAGAGGCATGTCAAGTGCTCTTTTATTATGCGAAAAAAATGAAAACATGTTGAATTTTCGTTACAGTTTCTTTATACTGTTGTACGCATATGACTCACAAGCTGTAGTAGTCTCCTCATCCAGCGGTTCCAACACAAAAATTTTAAAAATTCATAACTTTTGCATCGATTGTCCAATTTTCCTCAAACTTTCACTGATGTGTTCTACTAATATTGTTGCATTCTCTCAATCCTTATGTTTATGAAGGTGAACTTGTCCTTTAAACACATGTCTATTTATGTTAATGCCAAAGTATCAAATCGACTGCTGATTGTCTTGAAGTTCTTTGTAAGGTTTTCACTTGACATATTCAAATACTTAGATGAACCAAAAAAAAAAAGACAACTTTAGACAAAAGAAATGTTCCATAAAAATTGTTTAATACACTACATCTACTTGAATTGAATCTTGCTTCCAAGATTCATTTTCAGATAGGAAAGTTTGTCAGAAAACAGTCAAAACTCAAAATCGGCTGATTTGGCCCAAAAGGCGTTTTTTTTTTTTTTTTTTTTTTTTTTTTTTTTTGGGGGGGGGGGGGGGGGCTCCCAGTTACTAAATTTGTGGAGGTTTTGTAATGATTAATAATTACATTTCCAAGCGGTGATGTGCTATGCCAAGGGAGTGTCTTACATTATAAAGAAAGTTAAACATTTATTTCTTAGTTATGTTTTAGAGAAAGTTGAACTTGGATGCGAAGTAAAAGACTGGCTGTAGCCCAGTGTATGTTTTAATGCCACGGCAAAGTTCATCAGATGGTAATGGGTATTTATTAGTCAAATGACCTACAAGAGATATGTGAGATTTCTTCTTGGTCATAAGTTGTGACAGATAATTTTGAAAATGATAATTTGTATGTGGCCATAATGTATTCATATCATTGAAATAGACAAGAAAGGAATAACTATTGATATACAGTATGTCTACTGACTAGAAAATGCTTGTTCAGACACTGATTGTTGGCATTTGCCATACAATGTATTTCTGAATTGTTTTTTTTTTTCCCTGATTCTCATAAGTCATTCCTCTCTTAAATTTGTTAGATAATTTTTGTTCTTGTTTGCTTGCTTTTTAGATACCGCTGTACTATTGTACTTATTTATGTTGAACATGAAACGTTAAGTCTATGATGTATAGGCTGATCATGGTTTATTCAGATTAAATATAGATTTATTCTCTTGTAGGCAGTTGTGTGTATTTTTGTGTCATTTATTACCTCACAAGTGTGTGTTTGTGAGTTTGACGGTGTGTGTGTGTGTGTGTGTATGGGGGGGGGGGGGGAGGGGCATGCGGAGGGGGAAGTTTGGTTCTGATGAAGCAGCTAGAATTGTTTGATAACAATACCTACAATGTAATGATGATTATCAGTATGATTATTTTGTCCTTTTTATCAAAATTATCATTGTAATTATCACTTGTTATCTTTGTCATTACCATTTACTAGTTAAGTTGCAGTATTGGTAGAAGTAGTAGTAGTACAATGCAGTAGTAGTAGTAGTAGTAGTAGTAGTAGTAGTAGTAGTAGTAGTAGTACATTGTAGTATGTAGTAGTGGTAATTGTAGTAGTAGTAGTAGAGTCAACCTTGCGTTTAAGTCGAATCTATTTTTGACTGAAGAAATAGCTTGGACTTACCAGGGAGGTGGAAGAAAGATCATTTTTCTTCCACCTCCCTGGACTTACAGAAAATTCGACTTTATAAGGGATTAAAATCAAAATATAAAGAGAGGAGGACTTGAAAAGACCTTTGACTTATGTGAGTTTACTTAAGCAAGGTTGACTGTTGCAATAAGAGTAGTAGAAAGTAGTTGTAGTGGTACAATGTAGTAGCAGTATTATTGTAATCAGTTACATACATACATATATGTCATACATACATACATACATACACACACACACACATACATAATCATGCACATGACATTGCTTGTGGTACATCACATTATCGTTGTTAACAGAACAAAAAACAGAATGGTGCTCGATTTTATTTAGGTATGAGATAGAAGAGGTAGACATGTGGGTATGTTTCGTATACATGTATTCCCAAGTTTTATTGCACTGGCATTGGAATTAGTTGAGTGTTCTTAACCCGTTGAGGACGGTTTGATTTTGCTACAACACGCATTTTCCATATAGACACCAGCCCGAGTATACTCGGGACTCGTCCTCACGTACGGGAGTCATGAATTCATGACTACAGCATCAAAGCACAAGGAAACTTTGTATTTACATATTCATTATACAATGTAGAATAGAGTCAACTGTAATTTTCGTATCAATCCAAAGTAAACCTAAGTAAATTGCTTTTTGAAGGAAACATGTAAATTCGTGAATTTTGCCTTCTCTGTCTCTGACACATCTCTGAAAACAGTACGTTTCGGTGTCTTTTCTTCGACTTTCTTGTTGACCCAACAATGTTTCTGAAACACTTGTTTTAGTTTCTGGTTTTCTTTTTTTTTATGAAAAAAAAAAACCGAAAACTCATAACTGCCTTATCGTTGTCATGGTAGGTAAAAAACCTAGACAAGAAGAAGAATGAAAAGGCTGACTAAGAATGATTTGGAGATTATGATGATATAAGATATTAGGGATTTTATATCATGTATTGGGGATTGGTCTCTATCGAGACGATGCTTACAATCATCTTCCATAGGTGGTGCACCTTTCAATTCCTTCCCTATTTCCGCCCACTCATAGATAGAATACAGTGCTTGGCGGACACATGCTTCGTTGCACGATGGCGGCATCATTTGAGGTTGAATATTAAATGCACATACGCTTTCCACGTCAATGCACTTATTCACTTTGTATGCATAGACGATGTTTTCAATAATGCAACGCCCAAAGCTTGAATGCTCCCAATAAGTACATTCAAAGTCTTAATTTGAATGCCCTGCATTCAAACTTTATATTTCCTTTATCAAATCGTTACTGTCCTTGATGCCATCTATATAGCGACAGAGTAGAAACGAGCCGATTATTGTGACAGTAATTTGAAATTGAGAGGACCAGGACAGCCCTTGTACTTACAATTATGGATTTACACCTATTCTTAAAGCATTCACCATCACTGATAAGCCACCGTTTCGTATTAAAGAGGAGCTTTATCAAATAAGAGACCCAATTCCTTTGAATGCGATGCATCCACTGTCCCAATTGTGAGGACATTGTGTCTCCATTTGGCATTCAAAAATTAGGACCACGTTAAAAAAAAAAAGTGAATGATGTTGTAAAAGTACAACGCTTGTGTTACCATGTACATTTTATAAAACAGAAATCTTTGAGCCATACTGAGTATAAAAATGTGCAAAATGAAAGAAACTTCGAGCCATCAAGCACACAGCTTGCCTTGCTTGCTGTCCTTACATTCAGTCCATTCGATAGACATTGGCTAAAGGGACGGACGCACGTATCAATAAGCAAAACGTGTATTATATCCACGTTCTTCACTTTATAATGTTTATCGTCTAGTTTTTGATGTGATTATTGCTAACTGTTGTATTATAATGACACTTTATCTTTATACTGGGAGATTACTTACAAGTTTCCTAACTTTCGAGCCTCCTTCCTTGTCTTCAGGCTTAAAAAGTACTGAACCGAAGAAAAGAAATACTATATACAGTATGTCCCAAAAAAAAAATTACAATCGGAATTTTGCATTGATAACACCCAATAACGATTAAACTGTCCAAATGCTACTTCAGGGTCTTAAAATATAACATCATAGCTCTATTTTGCAGAAAACTCTATTCAATTTGGTTAAGCAGTTACAGAGAAATGTTGATTGTTGTAAAGCATGTCATAAGTCTGATTCTTCCAAGTTTAGCACTTGGAACTGCAAAATGTGTAAACACATCAATAGACAGAACTTGGAGGGAAGAGATACCTGACATGCTCTAAAAAATTCCTCATTTCTCTTTGACCACTGAAGCAAATCGAATGGGGTTTTCTGTAAGATGTGGGCAGTGAGTTACAGTTTCATACCCTGAAATTGTATTTGGATTGATTCACTATTTTTAAAAGTTATCATGGCGGAGGGCCCCGTTGTAATTTTTTGGGGGGGACATAGGTACATTATGTCAGTTTGGATGAACTCAGTATAAACTACGTTATTCTCATTATCAGTATGTGTTATAACACAAGAGGTCTCATACCCAGTGGAGTTTACAAGGTTTCTCTTTTCCCGTTCAAGATGACGGAAGATTCTGTCTGTGTTTACAAGCCTCGCATCAATTTTTATTAGGGGGCTCTAGAATTTCTCGACGTGAAGAAATAATAAACTTCTGCACGTGCGCAAGACCGCTTATCAAAATCGATATCGCGTGTGAGTTAAATTTTCACGACGGTTCTAGGCCATTTCAGCGTCCACTATTCAAATTCATGACGCAGAGAGCAACTTATATACTTGATGCGATGATCATAATTATAGGGGCTCCATATTGCTTTGCAAAATCTAAAGCTACTTTGCAACACGACGCAGGGAGACAGGAGGCCGGCCAACGCAATCGTCGTCTTAAGGTCCGCGTTGCAAATCTAAAGCTCCATATTCTTTATAGATAAGCAATGACTGAGGAAGCAAATGAAAGACCATTTAGTGATATAAAACTTCTACAGTCCGCTGAAATTGTTGTTGAAGTGCACTGTTTGCGATTTTCTTCACCTCTTCCTTTCACTCTCTTCTCACTCGAATAGATGTTTATCTCCTCATTTCCATTCTTCTCTTGTCTTCTTCTACTATTTTCTTTCTTTTTTTTTTTTTTTGCCTTCCGCTAAGAGATTGATCTTGCTAACGACTGCCGACGCAGTCAGTGCTGTTTTTAGCTGCAGTATAATTCTTTGGATTAAAATGATGAAAACAAATATGCCAAGACAATGCACTTCATACAGGCTGAGAATGTCAACGTGGCTGTGTCATCTTATGCATTATGACATTGCAGTGCATATAGGTTAAACCTTGTTTTTTTCTTTTCTTTTCTTATACTAAGTCTTGCTTGGGAGCGATAAAGTCCGTTTTGATATAGATACCAACTCTTCAATGCGTAGTGGCTATTTCTTATCTAAAAAAAAAAAAAAAATGTGAACAAGCATTACACCAGACCTAGACACAACACCGACAATAACTAAAAAACACAAAATCATTCATTGCACGTCGCCTCCTTTATTCGGTGTTAGCCCGGAAGTGATGGCCGAATCGAAAAACTGACGTCGCCCTCAGCGTTCTTCTTGGGGAAGGATCAAGATGGACCGGGACAATAGTTGGGGAGGTCGATGCCGCCAAATAAACCCAGCTCCCACACAATGGCCACCGTGATGAATAAGAGGTAGACCATCAGGCAGATGACGCCCATCTTCACGTCAAGTTTCCATCCGTTGAGGTGGATGGCCAGGAGGATGAAGGCGACGGTGAGGAGAAGGGCGATGGTGGTAAAGACGAGTCCGTTGCTGGCTATCTCCACTGGTTCCTGGAAGATGACCCCGTAGAGGAACCAGAGGAAACCCAGGCACAGAAAGACTTCGAAGATGTTGCTCCCGATAATGTTCGACAGAGCCATATCGCCGTAACCTGTAAGCAACAACCGTCACGTGTAAGACGTATCTGGTATCAACCTCTTCTATTGAGTTATTGACAATTAAGTTTCCCACTTTGCGTGCTTGAAGAACTTTCGTTACACGACCACAAACCTCGGAAAGAATATTTGATTTTAGTATAGATGAGAACTACGGAGACATAAAGAACGTCATAAAAGCGGTATGAAATAATGTTTTATTGTTCTAAATATATTATGTTTTACTACCATTAACTAGAGAGGAAAGCCACAATCCTAATTTTAGATTGATTGCTCCTTATAAGAGATAAATATATTCTACTTGTAATTTATTACAGTTTTACCCACGCAGTGTTCGACAAGGGACATAAAAATATACTGCCAGTAATACAGATACTATTATGTGCATCTGACCGTGCCCTGCAAAACTACTGTCGCTTCTGATTCATGATCATTTTTTTTTTTCAAGTCAGGCAATCGCATTAATCAATGGCACTGGATTGAACAAGGAGGTTTTAAATGGTTATTATGAAACCACATCGACGCATAAAACAGATGAAGCAATGAACAAATTAACCTCTTTTTTTCGAGAGAGAGAGAGATGCTAGAACGAAGCCTTCCGATTTCAAAGCATTATCATCATTGTTCTTGTAATTCTAATTCTCCTCAACACAATGACAACAACCAACCAATTGTTGCTTCAAAATAGAGTTGCGTCAGAAATGAACAGTGGGAGCTTTGGGCCTAGATGAACTGATAGGCCTACGGATTAGAGATACCTACCATCACGTGCCACTAGGACACTTGCTATAGCATCCGGGACACTCGTTCCAGCAGCCAGTAGACTAATCCCCATTACAGTGTCAGGAATGTTCAGCGTGTACCCTGAAAGTGACCACATTCAAAACGAAACTTGCGTCAACTCGTCATGGCGCCCTTGCTATGTTTCACGAAAAAGAGATGTCTTTGCAACCACATCATCCGGAGGTCTATCTTAATGTCGTCGCTGGTTGGCGACATCTTATTCTAATCTAATTTGCATATTTTTATGCAAATTAGATTAGAATATAATGTCGCTAACCAGCGACGCCATTAAGATAGACCTCCGGATGATTTTTGAATTTTTGCATCAATGAACAACCTAAATTACTTATCCGAGTACAGAGTTATGGAATTTATAGTGATTGAGATATATGGAATAAGGGCGTTTTCAAAATTCATAACAAATCACAATGAACGAGGATGATGACCTAGCAGCTTCACATGCGTGTTTGGGTACTCTCTAAGTTCTACACAGGTGAACTTGCTAATGAAGTAGTATCGAAGTGGAATGACATTGATATTACATGTACTGTCAAGCTTGTGTACTGTGAGCCTCCTATTGTCATCATCCTTGTACAGTGTATTATGTTTGGGGTGCTTTTCAGAGTATTGGTATATCTGCTCAAGGACTACAGTACGTTCCACAAATCTATACATGACACTATCGATTTCTTTAAACTAAGAAATTCTAGCGTTCAGTTGTTTTGTCGATTTATGTATTTGTCTACGTGATGTGAAATTATATGTAAATCGTCTGATATGCCTCTTTAAGTCTTCATATCTCACAGTGTTGAGTTCCAAACCAGTGTTTTGGTATGCCAAACCTATGAATGCGATATTTAGTATTTTGTCGACTGAAGACAAATTGCTGTAATCTAAACAGGTGGCAATTGAAAGAATTGTATGGTGGTCGATTAGCCATCACATAACTATACAAGGGGATCAGTCACAAGTGCAATCATACAAAACACCAAGATCAATATACGTCGGTAAAGATTGTTATGTCGATTGCTGGTAAAAATGCACGCGGTACTCTGCCTGTGTTCGCCATGTGCCAATAAATATGAATGCATATAGTGTCAGGGAGGTGATATATTATAGAAGGGCTCGCAATTCTTCAAAACCCTAAAGCATTACAACGGAGGTCCAACATTCTACCGCGCTTTGAAACCATACTTGGCGCAGCTCTCCTGGACGAAATTTGGAGACGACCAAAAATTTCATATCTCATTTGATGTTTGATGACATGCTGTATTTCAATTTCATATCTTAAATAATATAATACTATTTTCATATCGAACAATTTTAGGTAAGAATTCAAAGTTATACTCCTATAATTTTCTCCTCATAATGCATCTATCGAAATGAAATAGAAAATCAAGTTCTCTTAAAAAAAAAAAAAACATCCGCGCATGTTCAGTTTTAAATCTCTAACGCGGCAAATATTTTGATCTTTCATATGAAGTACCCTATACAGTGAAGAGTGTTCAAGCGTGTGTTTGTATTTTTTTTTTTGGGGGGGGGGGTTAAAAGTTTATCTCTTTTTCCATCCATTGCATGTTGATTCCTGCTCCAATTCAAAGCACATGCATTCAGTATACAGTGTAGTTGCCATCACATCAAAAGAGAGCTAAATGCAGCAAGGGACGTCTTTTCTTCTGTATGAGAGAGATAGTCATTGTGATTACTGATGAGCTCTTTTGTAAAAGTTCCTTTTACACGTTTTAACTGTATGTCACACGTGCCGTGCAAGTCTTCAAAGGCTAAAGTATTTCACTTGTACAGCACCTACGGTACTGGGAAGGGGCCATCCCACTAGACCGACACCCACGAGTCATACAGCCCACAAGTTCGACGTTGAAAACAGGTCCATGAGTCATACAGCTCACGAGTCATACAGCCCATGAGTTCCACATTAAAAACAGCCCACGACTTCGACAGATACATCACGGGAGACTTAACCCATTAAGGACGAGTCCCGAGTATATACTCGGGCAGGTGTCTATGGGAAATGCGTGCTGTAGCAAAATCAGCCCGTCCTCAACAGGTTTTAATGTGTCGGTCTCGTGGGCCTTGTTAGCTTAGTGTCGAACTAATGGGCTGTATGACTCGTGAGGTGTACACTTATGGGCTTTATGACTTGTGAGCTGTATGACTCGTAGGTGTCGGTCTCGTGACGTGCACCACCTGGTAGTACGCTGTAATAAGCTATAAATTATAAGTGCGAGAATTCATGGACATGGTGTGTTATTGGTTCAACTTAATTAATACGTATCAGACATTATAAGATGGTTCAATTTTATGCACATTAGATTTGACAAGATGCCCAAAATCAGTGAACTTCTAACTGATGTAGATGTTGTCGTATAAAGTGTAGGCCTAAAGCTTTAATAGGTTTCGGCCATTGTGCTTGCTGATATCGTTTGATATGATAATGGTGTGCACTTTACTATTCCATCATGACGGCATACACAGTGCTGTGACCTATACAGTGAATTCTCTCGGGTACTTAGGATGATTAATTACGCGACTCGCGTCCATGCCCTCAACATTTCGAGATAGAGTCATTGAGAATAGACGTACGCATCACCAGACTGATAATGCTATACACGTCGTTTTATCATAATTGGTTGCGTGAAACGATACCGAAATTAGTATACATCGAATGAATATCCGTTTTCTATACTGGAGTTATGTGCACAGTGCCATTAACGGTTCGGGATGATAACTTGCCAAGAAAACCTGCGCTATCATTGTGACCATGCTAACCGGAAAAAGCAGTCGTTTACGTGAAATACTGTTGTTGTTGTTGTTGTTGTTGGTGTTGTTGTTGTTGTTGTTGTAGGTGTTGCTATCGATTTTTAAGCGATAAAACAAGTATAAGTCCCATGCACGCTTTTTAGTTATCAAGTTTTTTTTATACTCTGTGCTCACTACACACCTTGAAACATTACATTTACTATGCAATTTAAGTTGGTTTGGTTGATTTTGAAGTTTGTAAATACGCAAAACAGAGCGATCACTTCATCTAAATCAGACACAAGCAAATCATAAATTATCTCGACATAATAGGCAAGATGTAGTGATTCGTGTTTGTCCACCATCACCGATTTCAGTTCATCAATGAAATAAAACGGACATACACAAACAGCTGACAGTCATATTTTTACTATACTCTCACACACTTACATATGATACATAATTTTATACATACATGTACCTACATGCATGCATACATACATACATATTTGTACATGCACAAATTGACAGTGAGCGTCTTCAAAATCATGCTCACGATTAGTGCCATAATATGGATAGGTCCTAAGCATCATTACAGATGTATTACCCAGCATTGCCGGCACTCATTAACACCTGCATAGATCTAGAGGGACATCAAGGGCAAAAGTATCCACGGACGAAAGCGCTTTGCATGATTCGAATTCGGTACTTTCGTTTTAAAACCAATATTTTGCCTTTCCCCCACTATACCACAGTATGTCCCCATTACTAATAGGTTCATTCCACATTATGCAAATCGATCTAAGCGAAAAACACAGGAGATCTAATTCTTTTTTTTTGGGGGGGGGGAATATATTTGTCCGGACTTACAAGAAACACAACTGCGCGATCCATTCCGTCACTAACATCGTTATTGGAGTATTTGTTTCTTTTGATGTATCTTCAACTCACTCACATTTCTTCAATTCTTTTTTTTTTTTACAATTCATGAGTGGAATCTATCAGACCGAGATCAGCTTATGACTTACCTATAATGACAATCATCCAATAGAGGATATACGCTGTTCCCGCCAGCCAGCACGTTGAGAGAGCGAAGGTGAAGAAATAGAGTTGTCGCCAGATCCCGCTTTTCCTGCAGTCGGGAATCGTTACGAAGGTCAGAGCGACAGCGGGCAGCCCGACGAACCATAACGTGCGGAAGAACAAGTTTTTCGGCGGGTGGAACACGTTCCTGCTTTGCTCGGACAGAGTCGGGTGACGAACTGACGACGAGTGACTCCGAACACTGTCGGTTCGACTTGGCGCAGTCGTCGAAGACTTCCACCTAGGTGTCCCGTTTTCTGGCGTGAGAATGAAACAATGTTATTTGTGTAATGTCAAGAGCATAATATGACAAGACTGGTTATGTCGTCAGTTTAAGAACCTCTTAACTCTATCCAAATCCATAAGTGTTCTTGGACCAGAAACAAAAAATAAATATTTTGTTGTGGAACAGCTTTAGGATACCATGGTATATCATGTTAACGTTTTTACGTTTGAAAGATGACTGTACAACTCGCAAAATATCCGCTATTGCTGTCACAACTTTTTTTTTTCAGTAGAAGGAATGTAAAAAGAACATGTGAATTGACCTACTCGTTACCAACTCCCAAAGAGAGGAAAAATAAAACATCTGATCTGAATTAGTAAACTGACCTATACTCTCTTTCCTAAGGTTACTTTTTATTTATACATCACAACTATGGTTTAGGCTATACCCTACAGGTTACTTCCGATAAGCTGTGGAGTTAGGGCATAGCATTCGAATGTTTACAGCAGGGGGGTTGCGAAGCGTCTTTAAAGGAGGTGACAGGGGTTGCGGGGTGGGGAGGGGAAGGGCGTAAAGGGTCAACGGTACCTTACCCTCTCTTCACTGTATGGTCTCCAGGAGATCGAACCCTTTGAAAGTCATAAGTTTTGTTGTGATTTTTCTCCATCGGCTTATTTTAACGAGCGAAAATTAAACTGAATTGAATTGAATTGAATTGAATTGAATTGAATTGAATTGAATTGAATTGAATTGAATTGAATTGAATTGAAATGGTGTTTTATTGATGTGTGTGTGAGTGGGGGATGGACTACCCTTCCCCCAGTTTCGCTGTCCCTGAAGAGTTTTGAAGTCAACTGTAAAGGAGATGTTGTGGGGGCTTATATCTGTTCATCTTTGAAATATAAATAGGCCTACTTTGAATTTGCAGTCATGTGTGAAGAAATTTTGGGGACAGAATGTTATAGCTGAAATTGAAAATGCAAATGTAAATGATAGCAAAACCCTCTGTGTAGCGCTGAAGGAAATATGGCTCACTAACAGCCAACAATGCACCTGTCGCCAGCTCTATATATACAACGCAACTACATAAATAGAGAAGAATGGTATCATGAACTGTTTGATAGAAGCGAGCTCCTAATTTAGACTACTACAAGGAAGGAGGCAGAAATAAGCAGATAGGGCATCAGGGCCAATAGCTGACTCTCTATATAGCAGCATGCATCTTCAATTCTCGAAGCGGCAAACCTCAAGAGACCAACAGAATACATGAAGAGCAGAAGTCTAAGAGTCTGGAGATCCAAATGTGAAAAAAAGAAGAAATCTCAGAGATGACATTATCAGTACAGTGTGAAGACGCAAAGGCGACATGAATCTATGTGGCAACTATCGTGGAATCCCCCTTAACTCAGTCGCCCCAAAACTGCACAAATCTTGGTGATCCGGCTTCAGTGTACATCGTAAAATACCTCCTTGAACCACAATAAGTAATTATGGTTCTAGACGAAGTACCTGACATGATTACCCATTTTACGCCGGATCTACAATTGTCGTGATCAGAACATTCCTACGTGCGTTTGCCTCATTGCCTTCTGCCTTCTTTGCCTTATTAACACTCATTTTCGTGACATGCTGTGGCGAGTTGCTTGGTCTGCATGGCCGCTCTGGACAAGTCACCACGATCCTCCAACTCTTCCATGGTGACATGGTAGTGTAAGTCATGGTTGGTGGAGAACTATCCAAACACCGGTTTCCTATAGCTGTGTCAATTGGTGTCAAGCGAGGCTGTATCTTGGCACTCATTCTCTTTGCTTTCTACATCGGGCAAACAGTTAAACAACCGGTTGAAAATATAATTGGCTACGTACCAGGAAAGATGGTTACCTACTCCACTTGCGCTAACTGTCTTCCAAAGCTAAAGTTCAGGATCATGTATGTGTGCAGGAGCAGCCTAAGCTTATGCTGGCCACTCTGAAGCATAGCTTCAGCTGCCCTTGAACAGGTCATCCGCGAGAGCTTAAAACTTTGGCCTCACCATCACTGCCTCGCAGAAGGGAGTGAACAAACCTAAAGCTAGAGTTGAAGATCATGATCCATTCATATTTTTCAATAGCAGCATAATTCCAACTACAAAAGAGTTTGACCTACAGGCAACACAGTGACTAGTGACGCCAGCTTTGTCAACGAGATAAGTTTTCCGACTCAGGCAGCATACCCCATTCCCCCGACAAAGAAAGAGACTATGGCATAAACGTTGTGTAAAGCTTAGCTGGGTGTCGATCAGTTATTCTTCGGCCATTGTCATACTCATCCGAGACCATAATGCTGTATGACGACTCTCAGAGCTTCCTCAGTCGCATCATGGGCTGAATCGCATAACTTCAATTATCAAACGAGGAAGTGCTACGAAGAGCTGGAATGATGGGCCTTTAGTACACTATTTATGAAATTACAACTCTGCTGCACAGGCTACTTGCGAATGGGTAGTTATAAGGGTCTGCTCCAGGGAGGATCTTTATGGACAATCTGTAGAATACAGACTGGAGACCCATTGTGGCCATCCCTTCCTCGGCTTCAAGGATAACTTGCAAAGACGACTAAAGCTAGCCATGATCCCTACTATTTCTTATGTATCCTGGCGATATATACATATCTGTAGCTACTATAGCAATCGAAACAAAAACTGGAAATATTATAAGGCAGTGGACAAATGGTACTGAGATGGATAGTCATCAAACAATCGAGGGAAAAAGAGCAGTAGATAACTATAAAAAGGCTTCTCGGCCGCATGAAAGTGACAAATTCTATGGGTTTTTATTGCCACTTGGTCTACTATCAGATGGTCTACTTCCCAGTTCGTCTAACACTACAATGGATAATTTCATTTTGGTATATTATCGATTTCGTCTAATGCCCATGTGGTCTAATCCTCACTTAGTCTAATGCCCAGTTTGGCCAATTGTCATTTCGTCTAATGACAAGATGGTCTAATTGCAATTTTGTTTCTTTGGATTTTTCCCCAGGCATTTTGTCTGATAAACTGTGGGTATAAGACAAAATGGGCATAGCCCATCTGGAAGTAGACCAACTGGTAAATGAGGCTAATTGGCAATTGGACTATATGGTCATTAGACGAACTAGTTGAAGACGAAACGGGATTAGATCATGTGGGTTGAGACTAAATAGTTATTAGACGAAGTGGGAGTAGACCAAAATGATAGATCAACTTTATTCTGTGCACTGAGTGAAGCTTCCTAAGTCATAGTTCAACGAGAATAGGCCTGCTCACCTGAAGTCATTGCCTTTTCACCCAGTCACTTGCAGCCAAAACTACCGGTCGCAAGTTCTCTTGTTGTCATTGCCTTCAAAGGTGCTAAAGTTTGTTTGGATCGGATTTACACCCCACCCCATTCGAATGCTAGACTTCTTTCCGCAGTTCAGTGATTTATTAGAAGGTGGCTACTCGAGTATTTGTGTTGATTAACAATGGTATTAACCAACTCTTATTGATTGCGCTGAAAAGTGCCATTTTTTTTTCTCGTTGAGACTAAATAGTTATTAGACTCGTTGCTGTTGTTGCCAACAGGGTATCAGTCAAAGGAGATAGCGCATTCACGTTTTACTAATCCCTCTAATCTGAGATTTTTTATTCCTCTGAACTTAGTTCGTCTTCGAAAGTTCCCCTGGTGAGGAAGGCGAATTACTGCTCCTTTGTCAGCAAGTGGAGACCAACCCGAGATTATCTATCTAACATTAGGCAAAAGACATTCCGTAAGACTAAGGAGGTAGGACATACCAATACTACTGTCTTCATCATAAGAAATCTGCTGACTACAGAATATGCAGTTCTTGAAAGTCTCGGTGTAAGTGCTAGTGTATACTGGTAAGACCAGAATAGATCAAAATACACACACACTTCAATCAATAGAGTATATTGAAGCTAGAACGCGAGTCTCTCTCGTCTTGCTATACACCTATACAGCATAGTTTCTGATCCTGTACACCTACTATTATTATTAAGTCTCGATGGTTCACATTTTGAGTTTGAGTTGCTATAAAACCATACTTAAGTATTATCCGTACCACTCTAAGTCTTTCCGAAGCCTTGTTTTGTGTCAAGTTTGTTTAGGGTCCTATAATATACATCGCACATCATCTCTCTTCGTCAGTATACATTATACATATTGATAATTATAGATACCTGTGGGTAGAAACGTATATGGAAAGATAAATATATAAAGATGTTTCTAACAATGTTTATTACTGACTCTCCTCAAATCGACGGAAAGATGAAAACAAACTGCCGTGTCTCTTGATAGTTTTTTTTTTTTTTTTTTTTTTTTTTTTTTTTTGCTGTTCATGCTGTTGTTTTGTCTCTTTCCAACTCACCAATGAGTGCATCGCTTTCTAATACCCCGCCATCGTTGCTAAGCACGCCGTTAGGTGTGTCTGCATGCTCCTCTATAGACCCGTATGTCTCATCGGTCTTCTTGGACAGCAAACTGACGCTGTCTGACACGTCACCATCGGCCTCGTCACCATCTTTATCCGCGTCGTGCCCTCTACGCGCCTTGCGAGCCTGCCACCATGCGCTCAAATCATCTGCTCGTTCTGACAGGCGTGAGTTGTAGTACATGATGATAATATAGAACACATAGCCGCTGCTAAGAATGAGACCTTCCCACCTGTCAGGAAAAAGAAGCAAATTGAATGTATTCAATCCTAAAATTCTTGTTAAAGAGCAAGCAAATTGCATGCTTTCTTTTGTAGATTTCTTGTGTGAGCTAGGCTGAGTTCGTCCAAATAATATATAGCTGTCAGTATTGATGCAGTAATATTAGCAGAACATAACGCAAATCTGACAATCCGTTCAAAAGTTATGATTTTTTTAAAGTTTCGGTGCCACGACCACCGCCGGATGAGAAGACTACAACAGTATGTGACATCGCTGCAGGACAACAATAGAGAATTCCACATCTTTTTTTCAATAAATAGTATAATTCCCTCAACTTGTGACTGACACGTAATCAAGGAAATCTTGTGCCCCTGCTTTCTGAAAGAAATAAATCAAGTGTTCATTTCTTTTACTAGACATGTGAAAATATGCTGAATTTGGCTTATAATTTTATTCCTTCCATGGTAATACTGCAGTGACGTCACAAACTAAGACAGTCTTCTTATCCATGCAGTCGTGGAGGAACTGGAACTTTAAAATTCCAAAGTTTTTAAAGGGATAGTCTGATTTTTCCTCAACTTTCACTAATGTGCTCTGCTAATTTTGCTGCATTCACTCAATCCACACATATCTGGGAGACTTTGTCCTTTAAGCTCAACCACCCGCATAGTCATGTAGAAGCTTAAACTTCTTTAGTCTCACCTATAGGCGCTTTGTGTAGGAAGAAAAGGAGAAAATGGCGACTTGTCACAACTAGCGTGAATAGTGGGCCTGGTTTGAATGGGTCTAACGGTTTATAGTCATCAAATTCCTTGGGGTTTTTTCTTTACTTGTGTAAGCGTCCGTACCAGACCGCGCCAATACCTCGATAAGTTTATAATAAAGTAATGCATATGTATATGGCGTAGAAGTCTGGGTACATAATGCAGTAATGTTTCAAAGTTCTTAACAACGCCTCCTAGAAAATTTCTCTCTCTTCCTACATAAGTTACTTCTTTTAGTGTGATTACTTTTAATGTAAATTATATAAATTAAGTACAGTGGAATGTCATTTCTGAATGAAAGAATTACTGACAGTGACATTATGGTATAATGTGCTAGAATCTAGAATCGCCGACCAACATGTCTAACATTTCCATCATAGGCAGCATTTTAGATGTATTCAAAAAGTACTATGAGTGTGAATTTTCCTTACCAGTACCTCATTTTTTTTTTTTTTGCCAAGGGTAGAAAGAGGTCGCTGTACGACAAATAAGATTAAAACCCTATAGTATTTGACGTGCCAAGGCCCTGTTGGCATGACTGGTCGCATGGCGTCACTTACCATACAATTTTTGAGTCGAGAAGAACGATCACCATAACAAGAATACTGATAACGTAGATTGCACAATCTCGGACGAAAGGCCACCAGTGAAGCATGACAACCTATGTTAGGTTAAAAAAAAAAATAAATAAATAAATAAGAAGATTTTTTTTTCGAACTGTATTTGTACATACATATGAAGAGTTTGTTTGCAAAAACCGATAAGTCCATTTTTGAAGATTTTGAAGTACGGTCTCTGTCATAAAGTACAAAATGATACCTTTTAAATGATATATTGGTCACTACATATAAAGGCATATTTTTGAAGTTATGGTCAAAAGAAGCAAAAATTTTCTTATTAGTCTCTTTATTTTTTTTTTTTTACCTTTAATCGCAAATATCTCCATTTGACAAATATAGACTTATCGGTTTTTGCAAACAAACTCTTCATATATATCATCAAATTAGTTAACTTTTGCTTCGGATAGGCCTTTGGACACTGATCCTCTTCTAAAGGCCGTTAATGAGTTGTCAGTGCAAAAGTAACTCATAATCGAACTGACTGTACGTTAGGACACAAATAGATGATCTCTAAATGTCATGCATTTTGAGTGCATATAATGAGAGATAAAGAGATAAGTTCCACATGAATTGTTGTCCTGCCAAAGTTTTAATCGAAGTCTCATAATACTGCTTGTTGGAATCCCTTATTGTTTTGTTTTCCTTTCTTTCGCACAGTCCTTTTCTATTCCCTTAATCCCCTTAATCCCCCCCCCCACACACACACACACACACATATAGATAATAAAAAATACCGGGTAATAGCTCATCCTCTCCACTGCACGACTGATAAATAACATTTAATACTATTGTTATGTAAAAGATAAACTCTAATTGCCTCTATCCTTAAATGACTCGACGTCCTTGTTTCCGTATACTGGGCCCCTCACTTAAAAAAAAAAATACAAAAACAAAAACAATCGTAGCGCCCTGTCATCAACGCATTTTAGGGAAAATGTATACAACCTAACATCCGAACAATAATTGAATATAAAAAGCTACC
The DNA here is from genome assembly GCA_033980235.1 of Diadema setosum. Classification (NCBI taxonomy): domain Eukaryota; kingdom Metazoa; phylum Echinodermata; class Echinoidea; order Diadematoida; family Diadematidae; genus Diadema; species Diadema setosum. The sequence goes on along the minus strand of CM067063.1, from coordinate 11,744,187 downwards.
TACCTGACCGGCGAAGAAACAACACAAACAAATGATGATGAAAACGTTGAATGCAGCTGAGCCTACAATTGCACTCAGTCCAGTGTCGTCATGCGATATGAACGTGCCTGTTGAATAAAAAGAAACAGGAAGATTTGTGTTTTAATGAGAATTCAGAGTTAATTTTGAATTGACTTTTTTTAGGCGAGGGTGGGGGTACGTCTCGGCTACGAAAGCTCAAAATGCTTATGTCATACTAATTTTACACTTGCCTTTTTTTAATGAGCCCGTTTATACTTTCCTTGGCCAAAGTAGGATTATTGTTAAATTCATACCAATATGTTTAGCTTTTTACACCTACTAATATATCCTATACCAACTCCTAATTGTCCCAGGCTATAATAAAGGGGAAAAACTGACGTGGTATGTTTACCCTATATATTTTCTTATCCTCATATTTTCCGGATGATGTGAACATTCATGATTACGTTGCTCACAACATCACCTAGCCGACCCTTCATTTCGGAAAAAAAAAAATCACAAAAATACATATTCATGAATGACTCGTTTATAATTGATCAATGGATTTCGGGCTTCGATCCTCTCAAGCATTCGTCACACAGAAAATGGGCCAATTAGGTAAACCAGCTGCTATCAACGGGGCCAAGCCCCCCTCCCCTCCCCTCCCACCCTTGGTGACTGAGTAAAAATTTACAAGTGTATAAAGGGCCAAAGTAAAACAGCTAAGGTTGCTTGAAGTCAACGAAAGAAGAAGCAATGTGGCCATTAACCTTAAAAAAAAAAAAAACAAAACAAAACAAAACAAAAACAGAACGGGAAAAACCGGAGTTTTCCTATGTGCCAAAGTACTGCCAGGAAAAAAAAAATGAAAATTTCCAGTCTTTTGGTATGTAGTGCGCATGCGCAACCTCGTTGTCTTTGAGTGGAAGCCTCTGACCTCTGTGATCCTTACCTAAAAATCAGTTTAATAATTCTCAAATAATTTGTATCATTCTCCTTTATCAAAGCACATAATCACATATTTAGTGTAGATCATGAAGATCTGACTCTAAGACTGTCCACTTCGCGTGCTCAAACACTCACGAACACAACTTCATTCAACGTTTCCTGTTACTTTTCAACTTTATTATTGTTGTTTTGTTGTTGTTGTTAATTATGTAAGGGTGGTTACGCTCAAAGTTTTAGATTCATGGATTGTATAACGTTGAAATAGAGAAGGGGTTGATTGAGTGGAAGATGGGATGTGGAGGGGAAATGGATCAGAGGAGCAGATGCAATCGCGTCTATGGAATATCAATTACTAAGCAATTTTTTGATAGTAATTAAGCACTAGAAATAACAATTAAGATTTACATTATTAAATTCAATCATTACACAGACTCCCTAAAACTGCTGAACAACAAACACGTTACAAGAATGATGTGAGTCGGTTCTTCTTTTCTTTTCCTCTTTTTAAAGGATGTCATTTATAAATTTTTATCGTTTTTTAATTCTTATCTGGGGTTAAGACACCCGTCAATGACATTACAGTAGCACCAGTTTGGCGAGAGCTATCGATCTATTTCAGGATTCATTTCTACGTGCATGCCAGAGTGTCTGAATAAAATAAAGTATTATCAGGGTATTCATTATATAGAGAGAGGGATGAAATATATCAGTCAAAATGTGTACACAAAACGAATCGTGTCTATAAACCAAAACTTGATTAGGTGGGTGTTCCCTCGTGATAATGTCTTCTAATCGTACCCTCTATGTTGAACAATACAATACACGCGAGTTCTGCTGCAGACATATTTTACAGACTTTTCACACACAAAAAAAAAAATCCACACAGATTAGAAAGTGTATACAAATGGAGAAATATCAGAATCGATGGTCTAATATGGGGATTTAGGGTAACGTCACTAGGTTCCTAGTCTGTAAGTTCATGTATTTCCTTATCTTCCGTCTCTCCATGTATACTCTCAAATTTCCCACAATCGACAATGCAATAGTCCTTGTAACGTGTTGTTTTTGTGGGATTCTTTGTTATTGTGTGTGTGTGTGTGTGTGTGTGTGTGTGTGTGTGTGTTTGTGTGTGTGTGTGTTATTTATCATTTGCCTCTAATGCATAGTTTCGACTGATCTTCCTCCGCTATGTACTCAATGTCATACAAAAGTTCATAACAAGTTTACGTGTCTGCATGTGTCAGTATGTGTATCATTAATATCTATATTGTCTTCATAATAAACTGGTCGGTGATTGTTCAATGCAAACACGTGACTGGTACACCAAGGACCGGAATCATTATATTGCAAGCAATGAAGTCACGTTATATAGATAATTATAATTTGAGAATATCACTGGCTACCGACCAGGCTGGAATTAAGATTGATGTATACTTCATTTCAAACATCACATTATCGTTGTTATGTAACATTTGGCAGTCATTTGGAAGTTCTAATTACTTTCCTTTCGAGACGACATTTTCCCTCAGCCCTGCCAGTCGAAAAAATATAATCTCAAGGGAAAATATATTTCTGAAGGGATTAAAAGTGTTATATCATAACTCTATGAAGGCAATATCTGCATAACAGTCCGTTCACTTTACATTGCTTTGCCATGTCTTTTTCTGATCTACACAATTATGCTAAAGTTCAGTAAGAATGTTTTTTTTTTTGTTTTGGGTTTTTTTTGTGTGTGTGTTTGTGGGAGAATGTGTTGATATTAAAAGGTCTATTACTTGTATTCTGAGAAGAGAAGAGAAGAAATATATAATGAAATAAATAACTAAATAAATAAACAAATAAATAAATAGATAAATAAACAAACAAATAAATGAATAAAAATAAATACTTTAGACAGCAGATAAGCCAGTACAGACTTAACACAATTCGGAGTACGAAAAAGAGGAGATGAACGAGGCACAACATTAAAGAAGATACAGGAGAATAAACAAGTCATAGACCACATTTCATTTGCCACTGGGTCGTCAGATTGTCAGTGATTGGGAATAGACTAATAAAAGACGAAGATCCATGATTAAACTGAGGATGACCAACAATATGACAGTTTGGAACAAACTCGAAGATGATTGTGTGCACTTGATAAGAAATATTTTTTGTATGAATTAGCCGGTGCTAATTACATTCACTACGTTGGCAAGTTGTCAGCGGTTGTTTATTGTTGAATAATGTTATTATTTACGATTTACATCTGGACGTAAGGAATAGTTGTTCACTGCAATTCAGTATTGTAACTGGGTGTACTAATTTCTTTGAATTAAAGAATACCTTTACTCCTATTTTAATTCAGTCATTTTAATTCACTCCTACGGGAATATACATGTTGGGAGGTACCATTTTTTGTATCATCATATAGTGGGTCCAAGATTTAGGGTCATCGTATTTGAATGTACTTTGTGCATCTTGTGATTGCAATGAATTTGTCTTTACCGTCTTGTCGAGTATTTACAAGGAGGTTGAATTTTAAAGAACATTATGATTAAAGTTTATAAAGGGTGTCTGCGTGCGACTGGGTACTAGTCTTATTAGCTCTTGCCATTGCAAAAACATTACCATACAGAAGTTCATAACGGTGGCAGTGTGTATGTATGTGTGTGTGGGGGGGGGGGGCAGGGTGGGTGTGGATGTATGTTATTATGTGTTCATCTTACCTATGACGGCTGAAAAGAGTTCGGGAGCTGAACTCCCTGCTGCCATGAACGTCGCCCCGGCTACATCGGGCTGCAATTTTAGCTCTGTAGACAAAATAGTGGGGTGGGAGAAAACAGTTAGCATTATGACATCACAATGTCTTATAATGAAATGTTAAGACCTGTTGCAGAACAAGTTATTCATTCAGATACATTCCACAGATGAGCTAACAGCCTTACAAAGTGGTTGCGCTGTTTTTGTTTGTTTGTTTGTTTGTTTTTCGTTTGTTTGTTGTTGTCGTTGTGGGTTTTTTTTTTGAGGGGAGGGGGTTGTTGTTATTGTTGTTTGTTTGTTGTTGATGTTGTTGTTGTGTTTTTTTTTTGTTTTTTTTTTTTTGGGGGGGGGGTGGTTTCCGGCGAGTAACATTCGTTTGAATCTGTTGTTCTTCCATAATACACACACACAAACACACACACACACATAATGGAAAAATGGTAAAACGGGGAGTGAAAGATAAGGGGACAATTACCCACAAAAATCAAATATAAATACTGTTAACGCCTGTACGCAAACAAAGATGTCGAGATAAAAAAAAAAAAACAACTACGCGATAAAAAAAAAAAATCTTTGATTTATAGGTTATCTACATAACAGGATACACCGTGCATTTGGTGAAGATACAAGTTGTATTACTATACCTACGAGGATCCCCACCTATGACACGTCACTCTCGTGACTCAGCACAGTAGTGCTTGATACCACATTAGGATATACATCTAGTCCTTTGATGAGGCATATCTTTATTGCGGAGCGTCACTGTAGTAATCATTGCTTCAAAAATGTGAAAACAGCGCAAAGGACAGAGTTCCTTGTCAAGAGTTAACGCACAGCTTCCAAACAAAATAATTTTATCATGCCTTACAACGTAAATGAAAAGGATAATAAATATCATTGTAAAATTGTTTCATTGCTTGCGAAACGGCTATTGTGTCGATTAGAACATTGTATGCAAAATAGTTATAGTGCCTTTATATATGAAACGCTTTCAGTGAAATATTACCACAGAAAGACACAAATTAATAATAATCCATAACTTTCAGGGTGCTACATAACAGCTTTTTTTTTTTACCACTTGCCGGGTCGGGCAAGCACATTTTCGAGTTGTTGGCAGAACAGCGACTGTTGCCCGACCATAAGGTCCAAAAAGTCCAAAAAGTCCAAAAATGTAAGGAAATAATATAATATGATTTATACACTGTCACTGTCAGTGGCTTACTAAAACACAATTATTTGAATAAACAGCACGCGTTGATTCACACGTTTAAGCACAAACTTGGTTCAATGAAGTGTTTGTATTACACCGCATTGGAGCTTCTTTACTATTCGACCAAAGTGTTGGAAAGTTGTTGAAATGAAAATTTAATTACAGTGTCTTGCCTAACACTCAACAGTCATTATCTCCGTGTATGTACATGTATACTTGACTCCGTGGGTTTGTGTGTGGGGGGGGGGGGGGGGGGAGTGAAAAAAGTGACTTCAAAACTTTTGTTTGCCCAATTGGGGCAAACATTTTTACGCATTGTTCAAAAACTCTTCCTCGACTTTGATCTTCACTTGCCCGGGCAATCGGGCAAGCACCTTGACTTTGTCTTCCGCCACTTCCTTGTACGACCATCACTGTATAGCTGCAAGGGTCGTGAACTCTCATAAAATGGGCTTGACGGTAAGTGATTGATTGCTAACCCTTGCCAAGTTCAAGAGCGAGAAATTACAAAAATTGCGATAAAAACAGGACGCGTGTTATCAAAAAGTTCCTATCTTGTCTTCCTGACCTCTTTACGATGAATGGAAGGAGATAACCTATAACGTTACTCTAACGCCTTCAAAACTCGCAAAAAGACACGTGCGATGACGTTTACTATAGGTGAAGTGATAACGTTCAAGGATGGGGGACTCGTATCGGACTTTAGCACCAACGGTTATCTCAGAGAGGTATATTTGACATTTTATTCTGTAACTGCATATATCTAAGGTAGGCCTAACAAAAGATTATGAAGTATCTTTGACGATTTTATGAATCTAGATCCCCCTGTCTATACATACTTAATTTGTATTGCATGTAGGCCTACGTATATGATATATAAAATCAAATACTCTCTCTTTCCTTTTATTTCTTTTATCCCCCTTTCTCTCCCTAGCTGGTTCTGATATAAAATTTTATGCTTTAATTGATATTATGTCAAATGCATTGTTTGTCTTATTATTTATTTCCAACTTTCAGTTATACACTTAATACACTTGTAAGAGTTCTGTTGACGTTAAATGCTTACACTTGTTGAAGAGATCTATTGTGACGTCAGAACGTGTATCTGCACACTTCAGATTCTTGGAGTGGTATAACAAGTGTGTGGATTGCATCAGCTATGTGTACCTGCATGGATCATATTCCGTCTGCAGATACACTACAAGGACACTCGTGCAGTCCCTTTCTACCACGTGAATGCATGATCATAGTATCGGAATATTATGAATCTCTGCGGAAATTTCAACCACACAGCGCCTTGTGATCATGTTGCGCATTTTTAAAGGGATAGTATAGTTTTGGTTGAGACCAAATTTCAGGTTTCTAACATTTTTGGTGATATAATGAGAAACCTCTTGTGAAATATAAAAGAGCATGTAATTCCAAAAGGAATTCGATGTTTATTTGATGAAAATTAGTTTTGAAATGGCCGAGATATCCAAAATAAAAGCAATCCTAATGAAAGGTGGACCCAACTTTAATTGCGATCACATTGTTTTACGTTGTTTTTGGATGTCTCAGCCATTCTAAAACCGATTTTCATTAAATAAACTTTGAATTCCTCTTAGAATGGTATGCTGTGTACTATTCCATAAGTGGTTTCATGGTATCTCGCAAAAAGTGAAAAGCCCAATCCTCATCTCCACCAATACTATACTATCCCTTTTTCATGAAAATTACACATTCCATCAACTTGATACTGACATATGTTAAGGATAGCAATTATTACCCCTGCTTTCTAAAAGCGGTTAGTCAAGTGTCCTTTCATAATGATAGAAAAGTGAATATTTGTGGAATTTTGTTTATAATTTTTCTTTATATTGTTGTCCATTCATACGTCATAGCTTCTTGCAGTCTCCTCATCCAGCGGTTCCAACACCAAAATTTTAAAAATCCATAACTTTTGGGTAGCAATTATTACCCCTGCTTTCTAAAAGCGGTTAGTCAAGTGTCCTTTCATAATGATAGAAAAGTGAATACAATATTTGTGGAATTTTGTTTATAAATTTTCTTTATATTGTTGTCCATTCATACGTCATAGCCTCTTGTAGTCTCCTCATCCAGCGGTTCCAACACCAAAACTTTAAGAATCCATAACTTTTGCATCGATTGTCCGATTTTCCTCTAACTTTCACTAATGTGTTCTACTAATATTGCTGCTTTCACTCAGTCCACATTGCTCTTTGGGTTTGCGTTCCCTTTAAGAAAAAAAATGGTTATAATCAAAGAGAGAATAGTCCATGTGAACTGTATTACGAAATGAAAACGTTTCACTATACTTTGCAATTACTTCAAGCCTTGACGTTGGGAAGCCTTAGTGCACAAGAGAAAAAAAAATAAATAAAGGAAGGACCGAATTTTCGCCGTGTCGGAAGTGTGGATTTTGACTTTTTGCCAAGAACACCTTCCGTATACTTAAATACAGTTGAGAAATATGTCAGAAATATCACTGTTACGATCTTGGTCATGTTGGTCTGGAATTCGATCATTCACCTCTAGTCACAATAGGAGGAATTAGTGTGACTTAAAGGGATTGTATAGTTTGGTTGGGTCCTAATTTCGGTTTTCAAACATTTTTTGGTGAGATAATGAGAAACCTTTTATGAAAACAATATGAAAGAGCATCTAATTCCAAGATGGATTCAACGTTTATTTGATGAAATTGGTTTTGAAATGACTGAGATATCCAAAAAAGAGCAATCCTAATAAAAGGTACGTGGGACCCATCTTTTATTAGAATCGCTTTGTTTTACTTTGTTTTTGGATGTCTCAGCCATTCCAAAACCGATCTTCATCTAATAAACTTTGAATTCCTTTTAGAATGGTATGCTCTGTAATGTTTCATAAGTGGTTTCATAGTACCTTTTAAAAAGTTAAAAAAGTTAAAAGTTAAAATACCTTATCCCTTTAAGCGCTATTGATCGCCTAGCCATAATTCTGCTGAATTGAATCAAAACTTCCCTATGTTTGCTTTGATAATCTTTTAATCTTGTGGACATCAACCAAGCCTGCTTAATCATTTATCAATTCTACATGCCCCTCAAAAAAGGCCTGCAATTTTATTTTGACGTATCATGTTTCTCTTACAACTGCATTGTCATTCAAATGAGACATTATAAAAAAGACTAATCAATAACTTTTCCATATCTTTAAAATGACACCTCACTTGCTATGATTTAGTGTTCCTAAAATGTGCAAAACAGCCTAGAATGGGGACAGATCAAAAATGAAAAGTCTCAACATTTCTGCATTGATAATATACTGTTTCAATAAATTTATTTAAAAAAAAAAGTCAAATACTCCCATTTCCTAGACATTAGGTGATTGTTCTGTCAACCTTTATGTTTGATTTTAATCTGCAGATACTACTACATCTTTTTTCAATTCATGGACGAAGGGATTTATTATGTACGAGTGTATATTTCCACTAATTCTTTCACACTAACTTTGAAGAGGTGTGAGTGTGAGTGTGAATGTGAGTACAAGTGTATGTGTGAATCAGATTAATTTCACTTCATTTATATTCTATTCAATCCAAAATCACTTAAGTATTTCCTCTCCGTTTTCATCAAGTTTCCAAAGTTCCTTTCTTCTTCTGATCACCTCGAACCAACCTTAACTACAGAATACACCCGATATTATAGTGATTTCAAATTTTTTTTGATTGCTTAGAAAAATGACGGCTACAAACATCGAACATTGAAGGCACAAATGCACAATCATGAGAATAAATATTTGTGAATCCATACAAACTCGACATCTTTTTAAATAATGGTCAATTTGAACTTCACCTCTTGAACCTTGCTATAGAGATAACATGTTTGCTATAGTCGACTTCAGAGGAGCAGTGCTGGTAACTATTTGTCCAGAAGGAAGTTTGCATCTACAATCCAAGACTCGAGATTACTGTCTCCTGTTTAAAGAACTATATCATATGCAGTGCAATAATGAATGTTGACTTGTTTCGATTCACAATTCCCTGATCATCACTTATATGGCCAAAGCCTAATAGGATATCTAAATATTTCATTTCATTACGGTTTTCGTCCTTATTTTTTTTTCAGATTATTTGGATATGCCGGCATAAATACTTCGCAAACAAGATTTTGTCATTGTCAATCACTAACAAACTACTTACTGCGTATCAGGATTTTTTTAAAGATACCAGAACGCACCTTCCTTAAAATAAACATAATTTGCGTGTTTCTCTTCAATGTCTTTTGTAAATCATATTGGTCACATGCAAACATGCTCAGTCTCGGGAAAGGTGCATTCCACTATCTTTCGTTAATCATACTATGTACTTTACTTTCTTCTCTTTTTTTTTTTACGGCCGTGCATCCAATTAATCTGAAGAGAAAAAAAAAATCGAAAAATCATTGTGAAATAATGTTATAGAACATATACTGTACTTAGACGATTGTTAGATATAAACGTTTTGTCACATAAGGAACGTTAAGGGAACCATGATTCAGCGCAAGTCAACATACATCTGCAATTCATGCTTACCTTTGCAGAGAATTTCCAGGGAGGGGACGAAGTAAGTGGTGCACACGTACCCGATGACTCCGCAGAGGTAGAAGGCCGCCAAAAAGTTGACGACGATCCCGCCGTTCCGGCGCTGCTCGTTGGTGAAGACACCTTGTGGGAATTTGTTGATCCCCCTCTCGGTGCAATTACTCTCCCCTTCCTCCTCATCGTCGTCTTCACGGTCGACTTCGCGTGAAAATGATTGATCGACGTCAACTCCGTCGATGGCTAGTAGATGCCTTGATTTAAGTCCTACGTATATTGATTTTGATGTAAATTGCAAAAGAACTTTGAAATAACCCTTTCATCTTAACTTGCCCCCCCCCACCCCATGGTAAGTATATTGACGAAAACTTTTGCGTCCCTTGTATTTCTAACTGTATGAAGTTCTAAAGGTAATCATAAGAAATGAAGTCATATTGATTCCGCAGGAAAAAAAAAAGTATAATACACTGTATCTGACACAGGGCACTAAAATGCAGAATTAGATAGAAAAATGTAAATATAGATTGTGCTTCGAAAGACATGCATTGGGTAATGATTTTCTGAATATTAATTGCCATCATAGAAAAAAGAAATTGCTCGTTAATAATGAAGTAAACCTTGGTAGTAAAGAAAATTATGTAGAGGGACAATGGGGGAAATAAACGCCGATAATTGTCATCCGATCATTTTTATTTCCTTGCATTGTGAAGATATAGGTTTCAAACCTCAGAATTGCATTCATGGTTCGATAACACTGAAACGATATTAACCGGCTTATATAGTTTATGACGTACTTTATATAAGCAAGTATAATACTTGCTTTTAACCTTTCCAAGTCCTCAGATAGCTGGAAGGCAGTCTCTAATAGATTCACGTCAGGCTCAACAGAGTTTCTAGAGACATATTGTGCGTACCCTATTGGGCCGGTATGTATGGTTTTGTTAGGTATGTACCATATGAATATAACTCTAACCCAATCCATGGGATACGAACGTACGATAATGGCATTTTATTTTGGTCTCAGAGCATGGGATTGAAGTGCGATTTCGCTGAGGATGTACATTGTATGCCTCTAAAAGCCTTCCTCAGCAGCATCCCAAACCCCTCTGATGGGATAATGTTCTGTATGTTCCCTCTACGGTAGTCCTAATTATCATAATGTTGTGTGTACATCCCCAGCTACCGCAACAGAACTAGTACGTCGCGCCCAAGAAGGAGGTATTATTATGGACTCTGAATAATCTATATGGCGTCACAATCGAGACACTTATGAACCTCTCACAATAAACTACTTAAAGAGATTAATATCAACACCTGAAAAAAAAAAGTGCGGGCGATGGATGTGGTTCCAAAGAATGAGTATCTTGCATAGATCAAAGTGTAATTAAATGATGCATTGTTTGCACGTGTGTGTAAAGGTAATATATATATATATATATATATATATATATATATATATATATATATATATATATATATATATATACGTGTGTGTGTGTGTGTGTGTGTGTGTGTGTGTGTGTGTGTGTGTATTGTAATTCTCACTTGACGTGTGGATTTTTCTATGCTGGAGTCATATGTGTGTATGTACATACTTCTCTGTTCCACTTTCTGCACGTTTCTCCCTGTCTTTCTTGAATTCGATTAATTTTCTTCTCTTTTGAGGGATTGATGACACTACACACAGGCTTTAATCCCTTTTGTGCCAATGTGCACAAATTTCACACATATACCTATGAACAGGTAATTAATGTGGCACGCAAAAGGTTACCTGGTATTTGGTTCGATTTAGTTTCTGAAAGGGATTCCATGCATTCTTTGGCTATTCAAATTATCTTTTTTTTTTTCCTGGTCACCCATCCATCACAATCATAGTAACATCCAAGCTGCAAATATTACTGGTATGTTGCCTAATTATCTACTGACGTATGGTAATCTCTTTCCCCTTCTTGTTCTGTCGTATGTCATAGCATATCGCATGCATTAATATACTGTATTGCTTGCTGTGTTCCAGATTTACATGGTGTATACTATACTCTGCGAATGTTATGAAACATTATTTTGTAAAGTAGAAAGTAAATGTAAAATGAGACATTCGTCGGGTATCTATGTATCTAGTCATGTGGTCCCATGTCATTTTCTCTTGCATCAAGTGCTCCCATGAAATATCTGCACACTATATATGAGCCAAACATAAACCCTACCCACAATATAACCCTCACCCTAATCCTAATCCTCGCATCAAAAGAAACCAAAAATCCTATCTCAACATTAAGTAAACACGAAATCCTTGGAGAAAATAAGACCGGAACAATAATTGTCGCAGGAGCAAATGTCGTGTCACCGGTCATATTTATCATTTTAACAGCAGCTTGGGCATAACAGAGTGGGGAGGGTATATTGGTCGAACTATTGTCAGATTTATTCCTATACCTATCATATAGTATCAGAGTATGCTTATACTTGTCATTATACAGTATAAGTTATATCAAAGCTTTTATGACTGTATTTGCGGTCTTACAATACACATTACATTGTCTGTGAGCCCCTTGCATATCCTTATTTCATGTATAATTGGGACGAATGTGAAGCTTGCTCTCCCGTATAGATTTGTCCCCGTCTAGAAAACTGCCTTTATGCTAAAAGCATGCGCACCCAGCCCATTTAATCAAGGGATGGTGTCACCTCTTTGCCCAATTTTGGGGCTGGGTCAGTTTTGAAAAAAAACAAACAACAACACTTAGGTTTAATGGTCCCGAATTTTTACAGCCACCACACTCTCCCCGTGTAATTATCCCACGGTTTTCGCTAAGTGCTCCTCTCCATCCGAAATGTTAATTCATGCTCTCGCTCGGAGGTAGGCGGACGAGATCATAATATCATATCTTCCTAACACCAGTCCAGAATTGTGACTTCACAACACGTGAAGAACGCACTGCACGCACTTGGGGATAATGAAGAGCTACATGCCTTCGTACTATCCGCGCGAACTCAACCCGCCTTCGGAGAGGTCCTAAATATTTCAGCATTCAAGGCATTCATCGGTGAGATATGTGATGAAATATTCATGGCATTATTACACTAAAGCCTCGGAATTTATCAAGACCAGTGAAGACTCTAAATATTTACACTGATAAAGAATGAGGAAAGAGAGAAAACAAACTTTAACAAACAAACAAACTCACACACACTAACACACTGAAAATGAGAACAGGAAACATCGATATATCAATACAAACAATTTAAGAAACAGTGACAGGATTATTTTAAACAACGTGGCAAGAAAGAGGAGGGATGCTTTGCTTCGTGTTGTAATTAACCATTAACGAAGATTCTATGCTGTCAAGCACAGACCGTTTTAATGTGTGGGTCCTATAAACGGCTTCAAACACATATACCGCTGTGCTATATAGTGACAAAGTCTGTAACTGATGTCATTAAAAAAAATGTTATCCTTGATTGAGTATACAAAGTACTCTTAATGGTTTGATAAACATGAAATGATAGATGCTTGAATGAAAGAGATTGTGTTGTGTGTACATTATGTTCACATATTCGTCCTTGTGTATGTATGTAGCTGTGCAATACGGAGGGAAAAAAAAACAATAGAGAAGTATGTTCATGACATGAGCAATCTCCGTTACAATTTCAAGCATAATCTTGAAAGCGGGAAACTGCAACGTTTTCTGCATTGGGACGACGAACTCTGCAACTAACAATCAGATGTTAGCATTTCGGTTGTATTATATATCGGCCCCAGTTTCGACGGCAATTACTTCAACTTGCTATAATTGCGAAATATCCCATCTAAATTTTGGACGTCTTTTATAAAGAGATATGATCATTTTAGTGAGGAGTCTCATTCGGGAGGATGGAGACAATAACAATGATGGAAAGCATTAATTTTCGCATGAGTATATTTGTTTTCGTTTGAGAGAGAAAGGCGTATTGAGCAGTGCATGATGCACACAATATGGATCCACAATAATATGGACATAACCTTTATACTAAAGCACGTTTTGACTCTGCCCCGTACCACATAAATAGTAATAATAACAATATGTTTTTAGTTACTCGGGACAGACTCCACGATGTGAGAACTATTCTCCCACTGGACCTTGTCTGTTTACCAAAAAAATTTCACGACCAACAAGTGATAGCACGGAGTTGTTCTATAGCTGAATTTGTAACATTAGTGTTATAAAAAAAAAATAATAAAAAAAAAACATCTTTTGGCCACACTGCATGGAAAGCCACATAACCGTTTTAGGGTGTAGAGGGTGTAGAGTCTGTTTACCAAAATATTTAATGACCCGCAAGCGATGGCACGGAGTTATTCTATAGGTGAAGTTTTCAACATAATATGAAAAAGAAACATCTCGTGACCACACTGCAAAATAAAGTCACATAACCGTTTTAAAACTGGAGGGGTGTAAAGTCTGTTTGCCAAATCTTTAAAGGGGATGGCTAGTAACTGATAAGTGGGAATCGGTAGGAATGCTGGGGGATGATTGTTCTTGTGGGATTCATTTAAGAGTACTTTATATATCTATTGTTGTGTGAAAATTATTTGCTTCAGAATGGTCTCATATTCAAGTAATGTGCAGTTTAATGGTTCCAGGCTAGCATGCAGTGACGGGGCATTAAACTGCACATTACTTGAATATGAGACCGTTCTGAAGCAAATAATTTTCACACAACAATAGATATATAATGTACTCTTAAATGAATCCCACAAGAATTGGATCAATCATCCCCCAGCATTCCCAATGATTCCCACTGATCAGCTACTAGCCATCCCCTTTAATGACCTATGAAAGTGACAACATGCATGGAATTATTCTATAGCAAAAGTCCAACGTAGTCATTATGAAAAAGAAATATATTATGACTACACTGCGTATCAAAGTCACATTACCGTTTTAAAAATGGAGAGGGTATGAAGTCTGTTTACCAAAATCTTTAACGGTCTATTATACAAGTCATACAGCTGGGTTCAAATAAAATCGATATGAAAAAGAAACATCTTATGACCCCAATGCATATTAGTTTTTTTTTTTTTTTTTGAAAAAAAATATCAAATCACCAGTTTTGCTGGATGAGCTAACACATCAGGTCAGGGTGGGGCATCGGTTATATTCAGTTATAGTTTTAGTCATAATTGTATTTGAATTCAGTGCATTTTTGTGTAATAATGTATTATTTGATAATGTTTGTAACTGTTGATATAGTTGATTCAGGGTGCATGCACTGGTCGAGGAGGAAGGTCTCGATCCTCGGTGATTAAATTTGACTTTTCCTCCCCTGGCAACCAGCGGCATGCTCCTGGAATCACCACAATTTTTATATCATGTAATACGATTTTCTGTTTTTATTTTATGTCCGCTTGTATTGTATGTAATAATAATAATAATAATAGTAATTAGTCACAAACAGCTTAAAAACCTGAAGTGGACATAACAGGTATGAAGTATGTTTACCATTATCTTCAGAGAGGTATCCACATGTTACAAGCTTAGTCTTTTGAGTGGGTACCTCCACTTTTTTTCTCCTCAGTGTGTATATATAGAGTGTATGTATCTTTATTTTACTGATCATGTAGACACTCAGAATATGTTGTTAATCCTGTCTGGTTATATATATTTACAACGAGTCGCATGTCAAGTTCATGATATTGTTTCTTATACATTCTGTTGAAGAAAGAAAGTGAAAATAAAGTTTGAATTTGAATTCAATGAAGTATACAAGTGATGACATGCATGAGTTCTTCTTTAGTTGAAGTTCAACTGTTATGAAAAATGACTACACTTCATATCAAAGTTGCATGATCTTTTCTAAATTGAAGGGACAGAGTTTTAAGCAGCTCTTACACCCTTAATCAATGATGCGTATGGTCTATAGTGCAATAAGATCCCCCTATGCGTATTGGACTTGGACTTGGCACCTTTCAGAATTAGAGGCATACGCATCCCTCTTCCTTTCCTTCACTAATCTGCTAATTGGTTGATTAGTCGGCTTAATTGATTTAGAACATGATTTGCCTACATGTATGATATGAAAAAAAATGAAGCATTTAGCATAACTAAAAACGATTGTGTGTTTCGAGACACCACGGGCATTTGCAGATTTTCTTGTACGAGTGTGTCTTTTCTTCTCCAGTCGATCCATATTGAACATGTTAAAGTGCGTTAGGAAGAGATTGAACGTATCTTGTCTTGAGAGTCTTTCGCATGCTCCTGCCTCCTCTCTAGGACGTGTAATTTGCCACAGCATACTGCAAAAATTGAGATCAAACCAAGCTTTCCCTTTCCCTGCCAATCGAGATCCCTCTCTCTTTCGGTATCAATTAATTAATTTCAGATCAGTCGCATGAAGTTACGATTGTACATCAACACACTTGAAATCAACAAGCTCTCTTTTGACGAGATGAACGTGTTGCCATGTACACGAAACCCATTTCTGTTACAAGAACTCAAAAGGATTTTCAAAGTTAAGAAGTATAGAGCTATGATGTACGTGATACACATTACATGTACGTATGATATGATACAGTTAACTGGCCCCAGCCATGGACTTCAAATGACCTCGTTTACATTGTTAAATGTCCTGTCACACAGAAGCGGAGCAGGGCAAGTGGTATTGTAATAAAACGACTAGATGTCCTCTCACACTTTCTCAAGGTGATGAACTCAATTTTGCTCCGTCACAACGTCCAGTGTTATCACATTGGACCATCGATCTAGCCTGATTGTTATACTTTCAGTCTGTCTTCCGTTTATATCTGTCGTTTGTCTGTGCCCATTTACTAATATGTTTCTTTCATCGGTTATCACACCTTGCCCGGTATATCGACTCCACATTGGGGCAAACAACGTTTGCTTTATCTTTGCATGTTATCAATCACAAACTTCTCTGTCGGTGAAACAATCGACGTACGAAGAACGATAAGCATGATTACAGAAATGAGTGTGTTTGCGTAGGCATGTTCAAGCAGTATTTCATTAAGCAAAAATATCCCTCTTTTCCTTCCCCTTAAACATACAGATTGTATATTTGCCTTTCGGTCCTGTCCAGGGTGGTATGGGCGCATGCAGAATGTTTATCATTGTAATAGTGATCGGAATGAAATACGTCCGTGGGGAGGGGGGGGGGGTGTTTCATAAAGATGTTCGTAAAGTTACAGACGACTTACGAGCGACTGGTGATCAGTTCTTGTGGTGAAATATGGAAATTCTGATAAGTATAGCACATCACACCTGATCACCAGTCGCTTGTAAGTTGTTCGTAACTTTACGAACAGCTTTATGAAACACCCCCGGGTAGTGTTAATCCCAGTTTCAGTTTCAGTTTGTTTTACTTTTCCACTTGTACAAATGAAATCATTACGAAAAAAGAAAAAAGAAAAATCTTCATATCAAAAGGCAAACAAGAGTCCTAAAAAGAAATAGAATGTGCGTATGATATAAGTATATTTCTTCGAATCTTAAGGAATGCAGGTCAGGAGACCGTTGTCGATAAGCTATTCGCTTGCAAGGAATAACGGCCTCTTGGAAATATCATTTCTCATAAATAAACACATACACATAAATAAACATTATGAACTTCCGAGTACTTTTTAATTATCTCTTTCCTAAACATTTGTATATTTTAAATGAGAATTCTGCAGTAACTCAATGCTTATGTGGATCGGTGAGTATTCTTTTTTTTTTTAATTTCGAGTGATACATTGTGAGAAAACTTTTTGTGGCATGATTAGAAAATTGGAGAGAACTCCGACTGAATGCGTTCCATACATCAGGCCCATGGTGCCATATTAATCTTTGACCTTTGGTAAATTTAGGATTTTCGAAATAATAGTCTGTGGCAAGACGGATAATAGGTGAATGAATAGTTAAAGTTCAAAACAAACGTAGGCCCTTATCTTAGCGCATCTATACATGGATATTGCTTTTGCCATGTATGTACAGTTTGATGTATATCGGAGATTCTAAAGTTCTTAAATCATGAAACAAACATTCGGTATGTGCTAAGTATTTCAAAACCAGCGATATGTCTTACCGCGCGTTTTTGTTTGTTTATGTGTTTGTTTGTTTGTTTGTTTGTTTGTTTGATTGTTTGTTGGTAATGACAAGAGAGAGTTGATTTTGCTAATACCACACTTTCCCATGTAATATTACAATAGGGTGTATGAGGTAATATGAGTGCATTATAGAGAATTTGCAGGGTGTTTTTTCGAAGATATTCTCGAATTTTGCCGAAATCCAGATACTGTATTCTTGAAAATGTTGAACAAGCCATGTGCATCATTGTCGGACCATGTTAAAAATGTCACCAGCAGTGTGCGTCTTTGCACCATCCTCATTTCAACTCGTCTCAAAGTCCCTTTCTTGCATTGTTTGGGTTCTAAAAACAGCTACGGTGAATTATTACCATAAAATTATGTCCAGAATAATTATTAAGATAAAGAAACAAACTTTAAAATGAACAAAAATGGAGATGTCTTTGACCAGTAGATTGTTTATGAACTTGAGCAGCACTACTGTAACACTAACACAAAAGCGCCCCATACACACATATACATATAATATATATATATATGTAATATATATTTATGCAATACATCATCCTAAGAAAAACAATAATGCTCATATAATTATGACCTAAGTGTTGGAACAATCATCCCCCAGGTACCAGCTCGAGCACCCCTGCACGGTTTACTCTACTAGCAGACAGTAGTAACATAATCTCCATGACTTTTAACCTTGCTCATGTTGCTTGTTGGGTTTGCTTGTTGTTGTTTTTTTAATTCCACGTAGTTGCTTCTGTCACAAAATTTGGCATTCTTGTGGTTAATAGAGCTGCCAAGTCCTCGGAAACTAGATCACACATCGTATGAGTGTAGGTCACAGGATGCGGTTTTGTTTTTGACACTTGAATGGTTGAACACGTGACTGGAAATCATGTTTCTGTTTTTCAGATGTTACCAATATTTTTATCCCCAAATTGTCACCCATGTGAAGTCGAATCAATGAAACTTTAGACCTTTGGGATTACAGTGGCTTCGATGTATATTTGTCCTGGTATAAATTCCCTTTCTTTCGATCCAAACCAGTGTATCATGAATGCTTCGTGTCAAACAGCATGTTTGCTCTTTGTACCCGGTAATAATCTCCGATTTTAAAACTTCTACAGTATATAATTATCATCACTTTCATAATTATAAATTCCAACGTTGCAACTGATTAACAAATTGCACTACATCGACGTAAATAAGCACTGAATTGATCAGTGTTTTAGCAGCAGCTATAGTTTCATAAATTTCAATAATTCCCTTATAACATTTTACTACAGTGGCATGATATCCTACCTTGGCTTGGTTCGTGCGACAACTTTGACGGGAGGAAGTCAAGATCTTGCCGGAGCTTTGCCCCGCTCTCTTGAGGCCCTCTTGACAGTCTTGAGAGGTACAAGGAGCCCGATGCTGCACAAACTATCAAGACGATGGCGGATTTTACCAGCCTGAAACGATACAGTTTGCTGCTTCTGCTGCTGCTGCTGCTGCTGGAAGCTGCCATCAGGTCGGGAGGTATAGCGGAGACTGAGGCGCGGTTTTCAGGTTGAGATGAAGAGAAACATTGCAGAGTCGCAGGGCTAGATTACAGTGTGGATATCCTTCGCGACTGGACAAAAGTGTACACGAATGAGTTGCAGGCAATGCTTCAGTAAACTTGATTACGCTTTTGGTCATAAGTGGTCATTCTGTTTGACCCATCAGCTCTCGCCTTCATTGTCGAAAAAAGACCAGTTCATTCGCTTAAAAGAAAAAAAAAAGAACAACAATATCCTAATCCGTGGCGTCTTCAAAATAGAGCTTCAATGGAATTGAAATATTTCATCCGTTGTTGGTGTACATACTGTAGCGTATGCAATCTTGCCCATAAGTCAGTTGCCCAAATCACATATCTGCATCACTTGAGTTCACTCAGGTAGTGACTTGTCAACGTTTCTGTATAATAACATGCATTTGCCTTGTAACCACTTTTTTTTTCGTGCTTGCTTCTAGTGCGCAAGCTTAGTAGTTTTTTCCTTGCAACGACTGGGGCTGCGTCAGAGAACGTATACCTGAAATTGTATCATAGATTGCTGCGTTAGATTTAGACAAAACGTGCTGTCTCATGACAAGCTCGAGGGTAAACGATGACGACCTTAATTTGTGAAAGAGACACAGCTAGCTCATTAAATATCTATCAATAGACGAACGCCGCCAGGATGAGTAGTCGCAACAGTCGCCTGCTTTGACAGTCGGTTGCCTGCTCTTGTAACTGCGATATCATTAAACGAAAAAACGACGGTGAATGGTAGCACGATATTACAACAACGTTATACTACCATGCTGAGCAACACAAGCGGGAGTTCTACCGCTTGCCGAGTCTCGCTGTAAAACTTGCCGTGTTCAAGCAGCACTCGACACAGTCAGTAATCGAGCTGTCGAGATCAGATTTTCGCAAACGTAAACTTGACCTCACATCTCGAGGATACAAAGTTCGCGCGTGTCAACATGAAGTCGGCCGAAACGGCGACCTTGCCTCATATTCAGGGCCGTGAGTGAGTCAGTCGAGAATAATGTTGAATGATAGATATAACGCGCTCGCTGTATGTGGTAGAGCCCGGCATATGCAATGTATCTCTCATAGCACAATGAGTCGGGTTAAGAGTG
Source organism: Diadema setosum (assembly GCA_033980235.1). Taxonomy (NCBI): domain Eukaryota; kingdom Metazoa; phylum Echinodermata; class Echinoidea; order Diadematoida; family Diadematidae; genus Diadema; species Diadema setosum. Next base: position 11,724,016 of record CM067063.1, on the reverse strand, counting down.
AAATTTAACTATGGTGCATTGTGCATCTCATTTTCAACAGTAACTAGCAGATCAGTCAAGCGATGTACATGTATAACCTAGAAGATCTTCACTGAACACGAATACAAAATATTAAACTGATTCAAACTGTCAGACATTGTCTGTATGTCACTTAATCATAAGTTTGTCACTCTGACACTCGATCACTCGATCTACCACTCTGTCACTATCAGTCTGCCATTTTGTCACTTTCTCTCAATTATCTTCCGTGTTCCTCTGTCATTATATCACTCTATCACCAGGCCACTGTGTCACACTGTCACACCCTGTCACAGTCACACTGTTACGCTGCCACTCTCTCACTCTCTAAATTACAGGGAGTTTCATGATCTCATGCAATTAGCACCATTAGTGAGTTTGTGCATTGTATCGGGCACCAACAACGTGTCATGACCTATAGAAGGCTTGATTCTTCTTTTTCTAAACGAAGTAGTAATGTCTACATGTTCTCCTGAAATATTATCTGAAGCATTCGTCGTTCATTCAGCTGAATATTACTAAAAGCCATTGTCCTGCAACAGGAAATAAAGATTATATTTCATATGATTCCTTTGCCATTGTTTGATTTTCTTCAAAGCACTGACATCGATGGTGATGTGATTACACTATCATTGGTTATATAAATTGAAATCAATATTGTGCTGATAATGATAATGATAATGGAAGTATTACGTCTAGCGTAAAATTGAATACGATGTTTGAATGTAAATTTCTCAAATTAACAGTTAAAATTATCATTATTAAAAGACAAAGTGTTTTCTTATCGGATTTCTCATCACGAGTTGGTAGATGAACGTCCTTTGTCCCATGCATTTCACATGGCAATATCTTGACTTCTATTCATTTCATGATACGATTGAAGAACATGTAGGAACACAGGCAGACTAACATCATAATGGTGATTGATTTCAGTAAAATCGGACACATAAAAGTACCATGTGACTCTAGATTTCGTAACATCAGGTGGGTTTCTAGAGTCATGAACGAGAGTAGGTAGCAATTTATACTGAAAGGAACAATTTCATCTTTTGTTGAAGTCGGGTCAAGTGTCCTATGGTTCTATTTCGATATTGTCAACGTATTTTTTTTTTCAATTTAATTTACTTTATATCCATCAAACAAAAGTAATACATTATACGTTCGTCATTTCATATTTGCATTGGAAATAAAGAACAAATGAAGCGATGGTAAAAAAAAAAAATATTATAGCAAAAACATAATACCCCAAATTCATATAAAATAATTATGTGCCGTTATAGTATATGGATATATGGATTCTAATAATAGAAAGCATATCTTTAACAGAGGCTACTTGTTTTAAAATACAAGAAAATATAAACATAAAATAATATGTCTCAGGACCTTGCCTCTTCCTCTTCAATGTGAATATCCTGCTAGACAAGATAAGGCTTAGAATTAGACTGTTTGCTGATTATATGCCATTATGTACATGACAATTCATTCGCTAGATGATGCCAGTAATCTTCAACAAGCCATTGATGAACTCAGTAGATTGTCAAGCAAGTGGAAGGTGGGGCTCCAAATAAACAGAAGTACAACTAGTCTCAGTCTCAGACTAAAGACCACACGGCCCTGCTAAGGGATCGTAAGTTAATACTCCTTGAATGCTACAGTCATTGACACTGTTTGTGGGCAGCATCATTACCCCAGAGGCCCAGACCTATATAAAGTAGAACGGTGAGGTTTCTGGAGTTTGCCAGAATGCAAACAACACCTTAGCCATCCTTCGTCCAAATCTCCACATCAACACTCCACTCAACTCAAAGCAGCATACAGAAAACCTCGTACGCCCTCTTCTGGAGAAAGGTTGCACAGTGTGGGATCCCTGAACCGCACTGCAGTTCCATCATCAACAGCTTAAAGCTGCCAGCCAGGTATCATACGTATAGTGCTCATGAACACGTATTCAGTAAACCTGCAGCCGCTATCACATCACCTCTAGCGTCTTGAATATTATTCATTTATTTTCATTTTTTCCAACAAAACATAGTACACAGAATAAGTCAGGGATTATATCATAAGCATACACATTCGACTTTGCAAAGGATAAATGATACAGATAAAAAAAAAAATGTATACATGCATATCGGCAAAAATACAAAGTTATGCTTCAGTTGAGAAAAAAAAATTAGAGGTCCACTAAAAAGCACGCTTGTATACTGTAAACCATTAAAAGAAAATCGTATGAAATACTTAGCACAAAAATAATTTAAGACAGGACGGAACAAAACAGAAACAAAACGACATGACATGACTTGACAGAATAAATGGAAAGAATGGCACGAAAGAAAGAACTACTTCAATTCAATTCAATTTTTATTTTCCACTCATGGGGTGGAACACCCTCGTCAGCCAAAGGCTGGTTTTCAGAGGGGTCCACATCAACTTAATGCCTAAACGCTGAAGAAGGGAAACGGAAGAGAAAATTGAGGAGCTACGTGCTTCAGAGAGCTGGTGGCTGCACGCAACCGAGCAAGGATTATAATAAGATAACGCATTTCTTTATGACGAAATAATGAATTCAGTGATAGATTGATTGATGATCCACCCATACTAACCAAGTGCTGCTATAAGACTTCAGTAGAGAAGATAAACACTCAGAACCAGAATCACAATCACAATCTACAAGACTGTGTTGAGATGCACAACTCCACTGTATATAGATTCAACACAAGTCAATGCATAGCACCATCAACCAGACTTTTAAGAAATTCTCATTCAATTTGCTACCCTTTGAGGTGAGACGAAAACTACTCCCTGCCCTACTCCAGGACTGAACAACACCTACAATCCTTCAGCCTGCCTGAAGAGACTGCCATGGCATTGTCTGTAGAAGCCTTCTGACACTGTCTGATGTAGGGAATTCCAATAGTTGAATGGGAAGGAATTTTCCTCGCCAAGGCCTCTTTACATTCATAGGCCTAGGCACCCGACAATATTACACAGTCATGCATGTATCCAGCCCCGTAAACAGGGACATAATCATTTACAATCGGCAACGATTTTCAGAATACAAGGAGGGAGATACAAAGAAGAAGAATACAAATAGAAAAGAGAGAGTGAAGGTGTTTAGCACAAGTCCTTTCTGCAGTTTGATATGCACGTATAATTTTTAGAACTTCCCTGGAAGGACAAAGTCCAGTATCATATAATTTTAGTCCGAAGACAAGACACTGAGTAAGGATCTGTTAGATATATTTGGTATATGTATAGGGTATAGGGTATACCAAGTGGGCGCTGGGAATGGGGACATATTGAAAAATAAATGATTCAGTAATGGGAAAGAGGGACCCAATTGCCTCAAGTTTCTTATCACTCTCGAGAGTAAGCCTTTGTATACTTACTATGATAATAACTCTGTTAAGAATTACAACAGTGCGAAAGCAATAAGCTTTGATTTCAAAAACAAATTAATGAATGACTCATGTGAAGAGCAAGGAATGGTGAAACAGGTCGCAAAAAAAAAAAAAAAAATCAATATTATTTCAAAGCTGTGTTCCCTAAATTTTCGATAGGTAAAACTCTTGGTAGCAAATACGGACAAATTAAAGACGGAGAAATGTAAGGAATACGGAGCATAGGAAAGGCGATGCCACTACATCAAAGTTATGCGAGTTGTCTGTCCTCGAAAAAGAATCAAAAGCTATAGCGCCATCTCTCAACGACGTCAGTACAACTGTGTTTTGGGAAACTGGCCAGTGGAATGACTAACAATGTCAAAGTGATTATACAGTTCGACCTCGATTATCCAGCCATGTCGGGACCGGCGCTCATGTGCATCCGGATAAGCGAATTGGCCGGATATGGGAGACACAATGTTAATGTATTATAGCTGCCGTCTTTTATGTTTCTATGTGTGTGAGGATGAAGTCGGACTCTAAGACTCAGTGAGAGAATGAAGGAGGCATGACTGCTTTGCTCTGGATTTAAAACGCAAGTGTGTTTTATTCATTGTTCTCCAGTATATCAATCCAACACATGCACATTTGATGTATCACTGTACATTATATTTACAAAACATGACCCGGTGACTTTCCGGTGTTGTTTACAATATATTGCTGATATGGTGTGATGAGGTGATGATGAATGACGGGGAGAGCGGAAAGGAAGTAGGAACAGAAAGTAGCTGTCGGCGTATCAAAGATCATGATGAGAGAAAGAAACCAGAGAACGATAAGAACTTGACAGTGGAAGGGTGGCGGTGAGATGGCTGACTATGGAATGAATGAAACATGCTGTTACTGCTACACCATAGATAGTCACAATATGTCTCGTGCAGACACAATATCCCTTCCCTTCTTGGAAAAGAAACACATCACTAATGTTGTCTGTGAGTGAAAGGATAGCCAAGAGTTAAGGAAGAGCAATAGACATAGGAGTATACGGAATAAAGTCATGAGTGATCATCAAGCAAAATATGGTCGTGTTAAACTGAAACAAATTATGTTTTGCATGTCAAACTTCAGTGGAATATGAATCCATGCACTGTTGTGTTATGTACTTGCATGTAACGATATTTAACATATCAACTCGTGAAGGTAGAAATTAATACATTAAAATGTACTTTATGAGCTTTGTATGTGAACTCTGCAAACTTTTGGTTTACCAACAAAATTGTATCGCAAACTTTCATATACATCATATTGTAACCATAGAAACAGGAGATAGCGTATAGAGAGTAAAAAGGAAGATAGAATTAAGGCAAATCTGATGTCTGTTATTCACCATGAATACAAATATTTTTTTTCACACATTTGTGAATACTTCTGATAATACGACAATACACGAATGAAATGTCATACGAGCAATGTAATGTGAATTTCATTACAAGTATATAAACAGGGTTCATAATGAGTTGTCTTAACTTAGTCTGCGAATACACATCTTATAAACATGGATAAACATGGTAAAGGTTTACATTTCGATCACACATCATGATTGAACAGTCAGACTTCTTTTGGAATCCTCTTCTTCTTTTTTTTTTTTGAGTTCTCTGTTGAAAAGAGTCGGGCATTCATATATTTACAGTTATTTAGTTATTTACAGTTCGTGTGGCACTGATAGTTTTCCGCTGAGTGTTCCTTTATTTTTTTTTTTCAGTGTACTTTACAATTAACGAGTCAGGAATTCACGATAATTCACATGAGTATTCACATGATAACACCTGACCTGAAATATGTAAGTCTGTCTGGTGGTCGCGATTGTCTGTGCGATCGTCGAAGCTCTACTCCGTTCTGCTGCGGAGCGGTATGACGATCACGCTGCGTGTCATCGTGAAGGTCGAAGTCGGTGTGGACGTCGCGTTCTCGCGAATCTGGCCCCTGTGGAGCGGGGATTTGGCGTATTTGCGACATGTATCTCATCGCTGTCTCGTTTCCCCTGCGAAGTTTTACGCTTCCACCTTTTCTCGCGATAACTACCCACGGTTTGGGGTCGAAGCGCGAGGAGAATTTGTCTCGCTTTCTCTGCGTGATGATAACATGATCCCCCGGGTTGACATTCCGTGGTCGCGAGCGTTTCTTGTTGTCGTGATACGCCTTCATGTTCGCTTTGTATCGCTGATCGTGTCGTCTCGCACTGGCGTACGCTCTGCGAGTTGGCGTTGGCGTTGACGGCAACTTCGTGCGAAGCTCTCGATTGTATAGGAGCTTTGCCGGTGTCGCCAGTGTTGCCGGATGAGGCGTTGAGCGATAGATTAGCAGAAAAGCTAGCATAGCTCGATGCCAATCACGGTTGCTATTTCTCGCTGTTCTGATCGCTTTCATGAGAGTAGCGTTGAATCTCTCAACTTCCGCGTTTGCTTGTGGATGGTAGGTTGTGACGCGGCGGTGTTCGACGGCGATCGCTTTCATGTATTCCGCGAACTCCTGCGAAATAAACTGCGGTCCGTTGTCCGTCACGATTTCGTCTGGAAATCCATGCTGTGCGAAGATTTTATCTAGCCGCGACGTGATCACTTGCGATGTCGTTGATCTGAGGATTTCAACTTCTGGCCACCGCGTAGCTGCATCTACGACGACTAGAAGCGTTTCTCCAGTCGGTAGAGGCCCACACAAGTCGATGTGGAGTCTGCTCCACGGAGCGCGAGGCATGGGCGATGGCTGGAGAGGCACAGAGGGAGGAGCTGGCATCTCAGCTTGGCAGGCTGAGCAGTTTCGAACTAGTGTCTCTGCATCGACATCGATTCTCGGCCACCAAACTTTCGTGCGTAGGGCCTGCTTCAGTCTCACAATGCCCTGATGCGGCTCGTGTGCGATGTTGAGCGTTTGCTTTCGCAGCACAGTAGGGATGACGATGCGAGTTCCGCGAAGAAGAAGATCATTCTTCGTCGATAGCTCGTCGCGAACTCGTTGATACGCGGATAATCGCGGGTTGTCGGGCCACTTGCCTGTATTCACCGCATCGATCACCTGTTGGATTTCGGAGTCGGCTAGGGAGGCTGCGGTGATTTGTTGTCGCGAAAGCGCTCGTGGTATTGCGTGCGTCAGAATTGCGTCAATGTACTCTTCTGCGATATTTCGATCGCGATGAGGTTGATCAATCGGTAGACGTGACAAAACATCAGCTGGATTTGTCTTCCCTGGCATATGCCTAATCGTGAAGCGATATTGCTGTAGGCGTAGGGCCCATCGTTCAATGCGTGCGTGTGGTCGACCGTGCGGTCCGTAGATGTATAGGAGCGGCTTGTGGTCGGTGTGGAGAACAAACTCAGTTCCGTACAAGTAGAGATGAAATCTCTCACAACCCCACACGACAGCTAACGCTTCTCGTTCGATTTGCGAATACCGACGTTCCACATCAGAGAGCGTGCGACTAGCATACGCGACTGGGCGTGTTTTCCCGTTGACCGTCTGCGTGAGAACAGCACCAAGACCGACGGGGCTGGCATCGACTCGTAGCTCGGTCGGTGCTCCGGTGACGAAATGTGCCATGACTTCCTCGCTCGTCAGGGCATGTCGAAGTCGGTCGAATGATTGCTGCTGCTCAGGACCCCAAATCCATGGCTGGTCCGCGCGAGTGAGTCGGCGAAGGGGCTCGGCAATGGTGGCAAGATTTGGGATCAGTCGCGCACAATAATTCACTAATCCCAAGAACGAGCGAACTTCTGAGGAGTTTGTCGGCTGTCGAGCTTCTTTGATGGCCGCTATTCGGGCGTCATCGGCTGCGATGCCGTCTCTCGAAATCACGAAGCCGAAGAATTTGATTTTCGGCACCCGGAAGATGCACTTCTCCGGATTCACGGTGAGGTGACGGTCGCTGAGTCGTCTCAGCACGGCGTGGAGGCGGGCATCGTGCTCGGCGATGTCCCTCCCGAACACCACGATGTCGTCCGAGATGTTCTTTACGCCTTCCAGTCCTTGCAATGCGGTCTGTATGGCATACTGATATGCTTCGCTTGCTGATGACAATCCGAAAATCAGTCTCTTATAACGCATCACACCACGATGCGTCACGAATGTCGTTATATCTCGTGAGGTCTCTTCGAGTTCAATTTGGTGGTATCCCCACTTTAGATCCAGCTTAGAGAATACCGCGGCACCGTTGAGTGCGGTAAGGGTCTCGTCTAGGGTGGGGATCGGGTGTCGCTCTCTTTTCACCGCTAGATTGGCTTTTCGCATATCTACACAGACTCGTATGTCCCCATTTGGCTTTGGAACTACCACAAGCGGGCTCGCCCACGATGTCGGGCCTGACACAGGCTCGATGATGTCCATGTCGATTAGCTCTTGAAGTTTTTTGTCCACCTTTTCACGGAGGTGAAACGGTATTCGACGGGCTGGCTGTGCAATAGGGGCTATGTCCGGATCAACATGTACACGTACCTTGTATTCGGTGAGCTTGCCGAAACCGGCAAAAACTTCTGGATATTGACGCTGGAGGTCATCGACGTGGTGGCTGGCAAGATGAGCGTCGATGTGAACGGCGCTGGCGTTGTGATTTGTCTCTTGTACACTCTCGTCTGCGACTCGAATTAGCTGTAGCGCTGCGGCTGTGTCTCGCCCAAGAAGACATCCACTGCTTCCGTGCACGACAACGAATCGTGCTGTCGTGGAAAGTTGAGTCGAGCACGAAGTCCTAGCGCTGAATTCCCCAATCACTGGCAATGGGGTTGTAGCACCGTACGGAAACAGGCGAATATGAGTGGGGGTCAATCGCAGATCAGTCGCTGATGCGCGGCCTCTCATCCACTCATATGTGCGGGCGTCTATTATATTTACCGACGCTCCGGTGTCGACCAGCATGTCGATTTCGATGTCCGCTATTTTGACGCGGGTCTTGTTTCGCGACTGCCCAATGGTGAAGAGACGGTGGGTGTCCGTGGCAGGCGTTTCACCAGCCTCACTGCCGTTGTCGTGGTTGCTGGCGATCTCGTGGTCGACTGGCTGGAAATTACTGAGTTCTTCAGCCACTGAATTCACGCCTTTCGAGCTGCTGCTGCGACAAACTCGAGAATAGTGTCCAATTTTATGACACTTTCTGCACTCCTGTCCTCTAGCTGGGCACTGTTGATCTGGAGGTTGATGTCCGTTGAGTCCACAGTTAGAACACTGTCCAAAGTTAGATTGGCGCGAGTGCTGTGGCGCGTATAATCCTCTTCCTCCTCCTTTGCGGTGTCGACCGCGATTTGAGAACCGCCGACCACGCCTGTCATTAGGCGCTCGATAGCCCTGTCCAGCAGTCACTTCGTCTACGTGTTCAGTGGAGGGGGTCGAGTTCTTCATCTCCATCGCCGAGGCTTGGCGATCGGCTGCTTCCGCAGCACGAGCGATAGAGAGAAGACCAGTCAGTTTAAGGTCCGGCTCTCTCAGCAGTCGACGGCGTAGCGACTTGGAGTTGCATTTGTCAATGAACTGATCTCGAATGTGGTCGTCCTCGTTGTCACCGAATTCACACGTGGAGGAGAGCGTCTTAAGCCTCATGTAGTACTCATCAACAGACTCGCTGTCACGTTGCTCACATTGGCGGAATGAGTGTCTCTCGAAAGCAACGTTTTTCTTCGGCACAAAATAGCCAGTCAAGGCTGACATAGCGGAGTTGTAAGATGTTCCCCCATTCAGCGTGGCAAAAAGCTGCTGCACATCTGGTCCGACGCAGTGAAGAAGAATTGCCCGTTTTGCTGCATCTTCTGTGACTCCCGTAGCGGCAATGTAGTACTCGAATGCCGTTTTCCACTTCGACCAAGCATGCGATGCTCTGGCCGAAATATCGAAGGGAGCAGGCGGAGTAAGCATCCTCGTCGCCATTTTTATGTTTCTATGTGTGTGAGGATGAAGTCGGACTCTAAGACTCAGTGAGAGAATGAATGAGGCATGACTGCTTTGCTCTGGATTTAAAACGCAAGTGTGTTTTATTCATTGTTCTCCAGTATATCAATCCAACACATGCACATTTGATGTATCACTGTACATTATATTTACAAAACATGACCCGGTGACTTTCCGGTGTTGTTTACAATATATTGCTGATATGGTGTGATGAGGTGATGATGAATGACGGGGAGAGCCGAAAGGAAGTAGGAACAGAAAGTAGCTGTCGGCGTATCAAAGATCATGATGAGAGAAAGAAACCAGAGAACGATAAGAACTTGACAGTGGAAGGGTGGCGGTGAGATGGCTGACTATGGAATGAATGAAACATGCTGTTACTGCTACACCATAGATAGTCACAATATGTCTCGTGCAGACACAATACCGTCCAAGCTGCCGTCCCAGTGCACTGGCAGCTAGGAAGGTAGCGTACCCCGCAACGGTGGTGTAATCTATGCTAGCCTGTGCAAAGTTATAGTCCCTTCTTCACAAAAATAAAGTAGGCCTATATCTTTGTGTGAAAATCATACATGTTTTACCCCATTAGATATTGAGAAACCTATCATGCACATCTTATGAAATTAGTGAAATAAATCCATGAAAGTCACTGTTTTTTTTCTCTCAATTTTTGGATAAAAAAAAACTCAGTCCTTCACTGCGTGAACGCGTCCGGATAATAGAGATTTCCGGATAAAAGGAGGCCGGATAATCGAGGTCGAACTGCAGTTGAACCTCTCGTATCCGGACAAGTCGGGACCGGGGCTCATCTGGATGAGGGATTTGGCCGGATACGGGAGACTCAATGCTTTATACATGTACATATACATACACATGTACTGATGTAGCCCATTGTAGTACCACATGTAGTAATGGTATACTGCAACCTTTTCATTGTTACACTCAGTAACAAACCCCAAAATAGAGGTGTGTGTTAATGTTGGAAGTAATATGTAATTCATGTGTATTTGTGTAGGAGTTCTCAAGGAGTTGGGAATCCCCCTTTCCTCCCGTAATTATCAAAAAAAAAAAAAATCACGGCGAGATTGCGTCCGTATAGTAGATAGATCCGGATAAAGGGAGGCCGGATAAGAGAGGTTGTATCCTAAACAAATTACACTGAACAGTCTTGATGATATAGGAGCCTCACGTATTTCAGAAATGTACCAGTGTTATTCCATTACAATACCGCTTGATTGACAAGTTCACCTGTGTAGAATGTATGCATACCTTCTTCTTTTGTTCTGCTTTCTCAAGCCCCTACTCATGCATTCTTATGGTGAGGCTGCTATGTCATCATCCTTGTTCAAGGGCGCCGGAAGTGGGGGGGGGGGGCAGGGGTGGCACTTGCCCCCCCCCCCCCCCAAACAAAATGTTGGGGGGGCAAAACGAGTTCCCCCCCCCCCCCCAGAGTGCCCCCTGTAACAAATAATTAATCACTTATTTATTTTTTATTTATTTCAATATGTTAATTCCCTAGAAATGTGCTTTTAAATGCTTTATAAACGCGACTTTTATACTCTGTTTTTACAAAAAGTCCCTACCGTGGGAGGGGGGTTCCCCTCTCCCACACCCTCCCCCTGCTCGGTCGCTTCGCTCCCTCGCCGAGGATCTCACACCATCACATTATTATGTACTCCCTTACGTAATAATCATAGTCCTTCGCACTGATTATTTTTTACTATGTTTAATTCTTTAATTTTTTTCTTTTAAATGGTCTATAAACGCGACTTTTATACTCTGTTTTACAAAAGCTCCCTACTGTGTGTGTGTGTGTGGGGGGGGGGATCCCCCTTTCCACCCCCTTCGCTCCCGCGCCGAGGATCTCACATCGTCACATAAATGTGCCCCCGTCGAGATTTTGCCCACCCCCCAAAAAAAAAAAAACAAAAAAAAAACAGAAGTGTTCCGGCGCGCTTGTCCTTGTTCATTGCAATTTGTTATAAATTATGAAAACACTCTTATTCCTCATCCCAGTCACGATAAATTCTGAAACTCTGTACTCAGCATATGTAATTTAGCGTTGTTCAAATGTAACAATCTGAAAATCATCCGGAGGTCTCCTATCATCTTGGGAAGATCGTGCATCACTAAAAATAGGTAGAGCCCCATCTACGTTGGTAACAGACGCAACTCTCCATGGCTCCTTGTCACTATTTGATTTACTCCCGCCCCTGATTATTTTGTCAAACGTATCTAGATATCTGCCAGGTTTGTCTGACAGTTACAACTTGAGGAAGGAAGAATTGAATGTAAATACGGCTCACTGCAGCTCACTTTACAAATCTAGGGTGTGTGCCTTTATTATAGCGTGTCCAGCCATTTTTACCATTCTCTGCACATGACTGTGATAACGTAAGGAGTATTTTCAATTCTGTTGTCTTGGTAGCGTACCGACTCTTGACAGTGATACTTTTGGGGGATCACATCTCCGCCCAACCTTACACCCTTGGAATTCCAGAAAGATCAGCGCGTCACTGCTGGTGTAGGCGCAATTTATTGAGCACACGAGAATCGCCTGTGCGCAGACGCGCGAAATTGGACGTACAATTGGACTTCACTTCAAAGCCTACGGAGCAGACGACAAGTTTCAATTGCTTCGACTGTGATTTCGCTGCAAACATGCCTACAGCGAAGGAGAAGATGTTCGAGACCCTGCGGATTCGCAACAAGCTTGCACGAGAAATTCTGGCTGAATTTATCGGTACTTTCATCCTAATAGTAAGTCTCTGTCGGACGTTGTGTTGTTGCAAAGTGCGTGTTTAGCTGGGTGTTGGGTCGCTCGATCTGAGGGAGGGTGATTTATATGTGCTCTCAACGACGCGGGGACAGAGCAAAGTTCAATCCCGTATCAGAATGCGAGTAAATATTGCAGATTGGTCGTTTTTATCTGTGTGCAAAACGTGTTGGAGTTGGCTAGGGCAGTAGTGATAATAAATAGTCCATAGGCTTTAGTGCGTTACTGTGTGTAACTGTGAAAGTAAGCATGTAAGTATGTTAAAGGACAAGTCCACCTTCATAAACATAAGGATTGAGAGAATGCAGCAATATTAATAGAACACATCAGTGAAAGTGTGAGGAAAATTGGACAATCGATGCAAAAGTTATGAATTTTTAAAATTTTTGTGTTGGAACCGCTGGATGAGGACACTACTAAGGCTCGTGATGTCATATGAGTACAACAGTATAAAGAAAATGTAAAGAAAATTCCACATATTTTCACTTTTTTCGCATAATAAAAGAGCGCTTGACTTGCCTCTTTCTATTTAAGGCAGGGGGAATAATATTACCCATAACATATCAGTGTCAGTAACGAGTCAAAGGAATGTGTTGTTTTTTTTTTTCAAAAGATGAAATTTTGTAAAATTCTCTTTATATTTTCCTTATATTGTTGTACGCATGTGACATCATACACTGCAGTACCCTTCTCATCCAGCGGTGACTGCACAAAAACTTCAAAAATTCATAACTTTTGAACGGATTGTCTGATTTTCCTCAAACTTTCAATGATGTGTTCTACTAATATTGCTACATTCTCTCAATCCTTATGTTAATGAAGGTGAACTTGTCCTTTAATGTGTATACCCTTACCTCTATAATGACCTAATTATTTAGAGATATGCCTGTACCATATTGAAATTGGGAGGAATCCTTTTCTGTTGTTTAGAGTCTTTTCCCCCATTTTCCTGTTTGTATTTTCCGGTTTTCGACGTGTTGAAGTCCTCAAAGGGCACACTACAGTAGAGTCCCATTATAACGAAGCCCTCGGGACTGGCAATTTTCTTTCGTTATATCGAAATGTTGTTAAACCGAACAAATGAACAATAAAAATAAATAAAGTGGATAATGTTGATGCCTGAATTTTTACTCCGTTGTAACCGGAATTTTGTTATAACCGTGTTCGTTATAACGAGAGTACACTAATTGTTTTCAGTGATTATAGGAGACTTGTATCTAAATTACCCATTCGCACCGGTCAATTGAATATTGTGATCTTTCCAACTTGCATGTTACCAGCGTGACATTGTGTGTTTACTGCCATATACTGGGATCTGTAGGTCGCTTTTTCTTTGGCTGTCTTTTCTCTTCATCACCCCCAACTATTCACTATTAAATCCCTTCTTTTTCCATAAGTACAGCTTTGGATTCTTCAATACAGATTCGTGGCAGGAGATCTGACAGTAACATAATTACCATAAAATCTTTATTTGTATTTCATATTGCTGTTTAAAAGGGGTCGAATATAGAATTCTTCTTAGCAAGTTTCTGAGTAGGGTTTCAAGTCTTTGAAGTGCATGTTTCCCTGTGCAAGATGTATTTATTACATCGTTTCTTTCGTTGTGTCTCCTTTTGAAGATTCTTGGTAACCGTTTCCATGGCTACATAATGCAAACCACATCAAAGAATCATACACAACCTCACACATCACACACAGACGCGAACAAATAGCAAGGTTTCGATAACGAGTCAGCCATAGAAGTCACTATGTGCGGACACATGGTTTCTATTAACATAAACGTTTCTTCCTAGGCTGAAGCATCCATGTATTGTTGGATCTATATGCACACACAATAATGTCTATGAGTAAATTATTAATCAAACCCTGATATTGTCCTTAATCAAATGATCATGCAGACCGAAAGCGGATTGATAAAACGTTTCTTTAGACATTAATGGCTGTGCTACGATAAGAGACTACGAATACCTAAGGTGATGACAGAACGGGCGTTGGGGAGGTGTGTCCCTGGATGCTGATCATGTGACCCGATTTGAATCAAATATCATAATACGACATAGTTTCTAGGTCGGCAAGTTCACTCAAAGCAGATACGCTGCCGCCGTAGTCACAGATCTCTTGGCTGTACTCCTGTGTCAAGGGGTTAGATTGAAGCTGAGGTCCTGAGAAGTGACTAGCAACAAACTGGCTCACGTTTCTCCCCTCCCCCCCACCCACCTATCTCTCTCTCTCTCTCTACCTCTCTTTACCCTCCCTCTCTTTCTCTTCCCTTTCCACACCCCTGCTCCCTCTACTCTATCTGTCTATCCATCTGTCCACCTAATTATCTCATTTTGAATTGATTGATTTTGATTGATTTTATTTCTGAATTTCTTTTTCATAAAAAGTCAAAGTGAATAATGTAGTGGAGTACATGAACGATATCGTTTGACTCTAACAGTAGAAACAGATAAGTGATCCTGATTCAAATATACGATATTATTACATGATAACGCAAAATTGAAAAGAGCAGGTGTTATTTTATGCATATAAGCAAACATAAAACCTCGTGTACATGCAGTTCAAATACAAATTAAGCAACTCTGAATATAACAAAAATACAGGAGACCATCATTACAAGCACACGTTTGCCGAGGATAATAGCCTCAGAAATAGTACTGTTGTCTAAACTCTACGATATATCAAGGGGATATACTCAAGTCACCACTCACAAGGTGGAGATAAAGAGAGAGAAAAAATATGAAGACAAAACATATATATACAGCGGTGCAATTTGCAAAAATGTGAAGTGTTTGCGTGGAGATGAGTTGTGGATATGTGATAGTGAGTGTGTCTTCATGTTTATGTTTGTTGTATATACATACGTGCAGTTCTTACGGCCCTTTCTTGAATGATAGCAGAGAATAGAATGATGTTCTATCCATGTAGAAATCAGTAATGTATTCATTATATCTTTTACATATTACCTTCCTCTATGTTTAATCATTTGAGCTCTTTATATCGATGGATTTTTCCTTCCTTGTCGACGGCAAAGATATTTTTATCACAACTTCCTAAGAGATTTGGTTAATGTTAGTCAGTTATGTCATTGTTTAGCTTTACCTTCGCAACGCCAAACGTTCAAATACTCAAGATTAAGGATCGAAACATAAGGATGCAAGAAATGAACAATATCAGCCATAGCTACAGCGTAGACGCATAATTCTATTGCATCAGACCCTGCAGCCAATAGACGATCAACTTTCACTCATAAAGTATGAAATTTGGCTCATAACCTAATAGTCTGCGTCGATAGCCGTAAGACCCGATATAGATTCAAAACCATTAAGGTATGTTATGTGTTCACACAGACGCACAGAGACACAAACACACACACACACACACACAAACCAGAGGTGCACCGAAGTGTACTGAATGCATTGTATAACCCGTTATACAATGTCGTATGTGCAGAAAAAAAAAGGAAACAGAAAAGTCAACAATTCACGGACACGAGCTTTGCTTACAGAAAATAACCTTTTATTGTTTTTCCCACCGATGTGTCATCCTTTCAATTTCCGCAACTTAAATCATAAATATTTATATTTCAAAGCCTAACTGGTATTAAAGGGGAAATCCAGTCCCATTATAAGTTAGTCCGATAAGAAATAGTAAAATATTATGAGTTCAACGGTATAACTTTGATCGAAATCGGATGAAAAATAAGGAAGTTATGACAGTTTCAAATTTTGCTATTTTTTTTTTTGGGGGGGGGAACACTTCTTGAACAGTCAATATGAATATGCAAACGGCAAAGTGAGCATGTCATTCCCTCAAAACTTGCAATATAGTTTTTACATAAAATTTTGAAATTTTCAGTTTTTATTCAAACGCAATTATGCCCGAGGCTCAAATCCTTGTATATCTAAGTGATCACTATTCTTAAAGGTATTTAACCAGGAATAACATCGTGTTTAAGACTTCAATGACAGAAACATTGAATTTTTATTTATTTATTTTTTTTTTGTACACGATCAATGGAAAATTGTGAGGGAATGACATGGTTCGCTCACTCATTTGCATATTCATATCCACTGTACAAGAACTGTTTTGCAGAAATTAGCAAAACTTCAAAATGTCATAACGTCCTTATTTTTCATCCGATTTCAGTCAAATTTTTACCGTTGAACTAGTAAGATTCTACTTTTTTGTTTTATCAGACTAACTTATATTTTGACTGGATTTCCTCTTTAATTTTGTTGAGCCGGGCACCTTGCCTAATGCGTTACGCTTCACTGGGAATTATTGTTGGTGGTTTTGATATGGAACCACCTTATCAGTTAGTGCGGAATTATTTTTGGTGGATGTTTGATAATTTCACTTATATTGCCATATCTGTCATCAAATTTAGAAAATAAAGCACATCCATTTTTTTAAACATATTTTTGGATATCTTTTATCCGAATTCCGTTCAATGATGTAAAAAAAAAAAAGAAATCACAAAGATACGAAGACGATTAAACATTTCTTTTCCATTATGGTAGAAAAAAAAAAACATTGGCAGACGGAAACTAATTAATGGGTCAGCAGAATACACGGTGGGGATCATAGATGAAAAAAGAAGAAAATATTTTGAAGACGAGAACTTGAGAGATTTTACTGTAAGTATGACTTCTAATAAGTATCATTACAATGACATGATTCTCAAATTTGTCTACAATGTATGTCTACACCGCGAATTTTAAATTTTCATATTATGTCCACAGATAGATAAGATTTACAAGCGTTAATTGCGTAAAGGAACAAGTGGGTGCAGACGCTCAAGTCCAAAAATGCCCAAAACGTTATCGGATCAAATTCATTTTGCATTTACTTTCTTTCTTTGGGCTTCAGGCAAAGGGACCAAGATTTGGTTGCAAATAACTATATTTTTATAAGCTATGCCCAGATTCTGAACTTGAAGGCGTTTGTTTGAAATTTGCAGTGTTTGTGCAACGGGCAGTCCATTTCAAAGCTGGCAGTAACTATAGTAAGAGGAAGAAAAAAGCGTTTCTATCTCAAGAGGGTAGGTTTTGACTTTGGAAGCAATAAAAGCTCAATAGCCATGGATGCGGGTGGCACCTTGTATGAATTACTACCGGAATATGAATTGTGGATAAACCCATAATATAGACATTATTATTTCATCTTCTCTAAATTGGCAACTGTGTATACCATTAATTTTCTTCAATAAATTGGAGACGTATTATTGGTTAAATCCCTTCCATCTACACAATATCAGAAAAAAAACCCTTATATGCCACCTTGAAAGGAAAACTCAAACTGTCATAATCTAACATTATTATTGTCGCCAAGTTGAGAGTCAATTAGAGATTCACCCTTTCAGAAATTTCTGCAACCGAAACAAATAATTCTATAGACATGCACAACAAAGGGCTCAAACAAAAATGGCACATGCGGTTTACTCTACTCAATGAAACAAAGAATGACAAAATTTTGAAATAAGAATATACAGTGTCATACCACAATGTGTTTTTTTTTCCCAGTTGATTTATTTTCGAGAAGATCTAAGAAAGAAATTGAGTTCTAATGCACTTTGAATCCGGGTGTCGAACTCGAATTGTTGATGTTGCGAGTAACCCAATGACCTGAATCCTCTTGACACCCCAACACTTTTTTTTTCACGAGCATAGAATTAACAAGTGTATAGGCCTACCATTTTGAATCGTATAATGATTCATTCGTCTCAGTCGCATAATTCACACTAACATCAGCTGTCTGCTGACAGATGTTATTACGAATATCCTTTATGTCAATTAGTTTTATATGTTAAATGGAAACAACAACAAAATCTTGTGTGTTCTGTTTAGAGGCTTTTTCATCAGGCATGGTGTGTGCAAATTATTTCAGCGTGTTTCCCGTTTTCTGTACTTAGTGCTATGTATGTAATATAGAATATTTTGGGAAATTAAATCCTCAACTTTTTGAGGGTAGCTCCAGATCAGTAAACAGGTAAAATAAGATGAAATAGCCCACAATACTACACGTTATAAAATCAACGTGTTGATGCGACGAGTATTATGTCTTTATAGTAGTGACCAATCCCGTACGAAGGTGGGTCGAGTAACACGTTTGTCATCACTTAAAATGGGGTTCAAAGGTTGTAATGGCTTTGAGGTTTACATAGACAAAATTGCTGGAGGTGAAACCTACTCTTCTTATCAGTCTTCATGATTTCGCAGTTTGTATCAGGATCCACATGTTAATATCACGTAGTGGACATTTATCAAACTCTATATGAACATTTCATTATTTGTTTATGATGAAATACATATAATTATGACACATACAAGCATCTGATGTGATGATTTGACATAATTAAAAAAAAATCATGATTCTAAATGGAAATCAGAGACCGTGTAATTAAGTGATCATTGTTAAATAAATATACATGGATTTATATGTCGAAAACATTAAATCCTAAGACGCAATATCAATCCACACACTTAATTTGTATGGATCACGAGGTCAAGCTTTGTCATGTGTCATAAATTATTTGCAGAACCGTCAATAATCTCATGAACTCGACATTGAATAATTATGGGGTACCTCAACGATCTATCTACTCTTGACATGAATGATATCATGAAGTCTTCCCCGCTTCACAATTTCTGTATTTTTTTTTTCTGATGATGCATCCGTTATTATTTTCTTCGCGACGTAGTATTCTTTACGAATCGTTTTGAATTTAGAATTATGTAAAATGTCGCGATGGTTTATATTGAATAGATTATCTTTGAATGTAACGAGAAACATGTTGATAACCCCATAAAATCCAACTTATGCATGAATTGAATAATGATAAATCCATCAATTACTATGTTATAACATAGTAATTGATGAATTTCCTCTTTGAGAAAAGCTATCCAATCAATTTTTCTGTGCACATCCTTATCAAGGAACATCAATATACTTTTCAAGCGGGAAAATCTCTTACCTGTAAACGATCCCTAGTTATTCATACAATTCTTTGATAATTTTTGCCTCCCATGATTGTTGCAGTCAAAAGCTGTGTGGGAAATGTGTAATATTACTGAGCTGATCCCATAAATTGTTACGATTCCAAAACGTATTATTCGCATCATTACTAATTCGATATATCTATGATACCTCGTATGGCGTGTATGGGAGCTGCATTTAATTCCTTGAAGAGGCACATTCACGTAAAAGTACACAACAAATCAACTTTCAGTATGTTTTACAAGTCACATATCACTAAAAGTCGAATATTCAAAGATAGGCCTACCGTCTAGTGCTTGCCGTTTCACAGACTATCACCTCTTGAACCGTTAAAATGCTTTAATCCAGAAATCAATCAAACATTACGGACCCAACGTCTGGAACAACTTGCCCGATCAACTAAAGCAATATGCTTCACTTTTTTCCCCTTTATTAAAGACACATAATAAGAAGATACGTGTTATTAAGTAAGTTATCACTAGTTTTCTCGTAAGTTTTTTTTTCTTTTTTTATTTGTTCACTCGATCCTGAACTATGATAGAAGTGTTATCTGATTTGACACATTCTCAAGACTCGAGACTTCTTCTCCTTTGATATGAATAATCATAAAAGACTATTTGCATACTATAATTATCACACCCATACAGGTGGAAATTTTTTCACCAAAATCATGCATAGGCAGAATTCACACTCACTTGCACTGTCATACGAGCACCACATTACATACACTCTTACATAAACCTCCACACTATACATGTACTGTCATTATTTTGTTCTTTTTTTTTTATCTACACACTCACGCGTAAACCCATTATGCCACGATATGCCAAAAGACTCATATTATCACAAAGCAAGTAAAATTTACAATGACTAATTAACTAATCATTCAATTCATCATTTTAAAAGTGGACCCATAGGAGTGTGTAATATGTGTTGGCATTTTCGAAACGAGTGATTGGGCTCGAACCGTCAATAATGATCACGGGGGAACAGCTGTGTATGTTATTGTCACGTTCAGGAACGGGGCGTAACGAGAGGTATTTTAAACCTGGATCCAATGATGCTCACTTTATTTTGGTCTGTTATTTGTCAAATGAGCTCATCATACGAATAAACTGTGCCACCTTGTAATTATTGGTATTTCACTTCAGCAAGAGCTATGGTCGTCAGTAACGTGTTGATGTATGCATGCAAGCGCAAAGAATTTATTTTTCTATCTTTCTGCATTTACATCATGCACTTAAATGGATGATATAGTTTTGGTTAAAATTGGGCTGTCGGGTTTTAACTTTTTGTGAGATGATGATGAGAAACCTCTTATGGAAAATTAAAGGGCATGTAATCCTTAGAGGGTTTAAAAGTTTATTGGATGAAAATTGGTTTTGAAATGGCTGAGATATCCAAAGGAATCCTAATGAAAGGTGGGGCCACCTTTTATTAGGATCACTTTGTTTAATACTTTGTTTTTGGATATCTCAACTATTTCAAAATTTCAAATCAACTTTGAATCCACCTTCGAATTGTATGCTCTGTAACATTTTATGATTGTGTGTTTTTTTTTTTTAGTATCTTGCAAAAAGTTAGAAGCTCAATCCTCACCTCAACCAATACTATACCATCCCTTTAAAGCAGTCTTTGTTGTGTCTTCTCGAGTTTACCCGCCATCCTCTCCCCTCTTCGCTTCCTCCTCCGCAACCTCCACATCCATCTCATAATATAGACATCAAAATTAATGTTTTCATGAAGTCATCATTCAACATATGCTGTTGTTGTATTACTTGAGAGTATTACATGATACTGCTCTTGTCCGTAACATATCACGCGCCTGGTTGGCATGCGGTGCATCACATAAACATTAAGACAGTACTAGTATATCTCTCCGCCATCTTCAATTCACACGTCATTCCTAGCAGTTCATATAAAACAGAACTTCCTAAAACAATAATCTGTATGAATGCCATCTCTCTCCCATCCTCTCTCTCTCCCTCTTATATCTTCCTCTCTATCTATCATGATCTACTCGTATCTATCTATCTATCTATCATGATCTACTCGTATCTATCTATCTATCTATCTTTCTTTCTTTCTTTCTATCTCTCTCTTTCATCTCCTTTTTATCTTAATTCCTCCACCTCTCGTCATGTGTCATGAATTTTCTGATCCTTGTTCTCCTCATCATTAATAGTGACAAAGTTCCCAACTTTTCTGACTTCTCCGTGTGGAGATTTATCCTTAAACGTGCAGATTCATGGTAACGATAATTATTTTGAGAATGATAATGATGTTAATGATGATAGTGATAATACGTCTTCCCCTTTCCCTAATATCCTTATAAAATGCTTATGGTTACTTTACCCGTCTCCTGTAGTACCAAAAACACACAGAAAACTCTTTAAACTTGTTCCTAAACTACTTGTAGTAAAAGCGATTAAAATTCTAGAATGATAATAATAATGATAACTACCATCGTTAATTTATTGTGATGATAATAAAAATCATGGTAATGATAACAGTGACATGTCAATAAC
This sequence comes from Diadema setosum, assembly GCA_033980235.1. Lineage (NCBI taxonomy): Eukaryota > Metazoa > Echinodermata > Echinoidea > Diadematoida > Diadematidae > Diadema > Diadema setosum. The sequence goes on along the minus strand of CM067063.1, from coordinate 11,702,387 downwards.
AATAACAATACTGTTGTAAGTCAAACATAGTATGATAATTATTTCAAAAATTTAAAAAGACTAATGTCTCAGTTGTAGGCAGATCGTGACGAAATTTTGATTTAAGAGTAATCCTTCTTTATTTGTAATGAGCAGGTTTTCCTACTGATAGCCAGCATAATACAGTACACAGCTATTAGATAGTTAGTTGTGAGGGAGTTATCGTGAAGGAGGTGGGTTGTGAGGGAGCTAGTAAATTGTGAGGGAGCTAGGTTGTGAGGGAGCTAGTAAACTGTGAGAGAGAGGGGTTGTGTGGGAGCTAGTAAGTTGTGAGGGTGGTGGGTTGCGAGCGACGTCTTCTATACCCCCCCCCCCCCCCACCTCTTATCACCCCGGTCTCCCTCTTAAATGCCTATGGTCAACTAACCCTTCCACTGTAATAAACTAGCCATAGAAAAAACCGAATACTAGTACTCATGAAACCAAATAGGCGATTATGCAAAAGACAACGAAAGAGAGATGGAACATGAATTGGAAGATACGGATTCGTTGGACACAGTCAATATTTGATATCACTTCAGAAAATCTCCCCTTTCCTATATCACTAACCATCTCAGTCAAAATCCTGATATGTGTGGACAGTGGGAACCACTCCGTCTGCCGACATATTTACTCAAACAGACGTAGCGAGTTTAGATTGTCCTTAAAGGGATACTCCACTTTGTGTTCAAATTGACTGCAATGAAAGAACATATTGAGACGATGTGGAATTATAATGACGTTATGAAGTTGACGTATAAGACGTGTTTCGCGCATTGAGTAATATCGGTCATAATAGCACGGCTTGACTTGCTAATGATTTGAAAAAAAAAAAACATACAAACAAGCTAATCAATGCTAAAGAAGAGAATTACTTCTTCGTGTGATAATCACAAGCTATCAATTATTCCGATGATTTTGCAGTGCAATGTAACACTGCGTAGAACTATGACATTTATCATGATCAAAGATATAGTCAATGCAACGCATTGAAAACATCTGTTTTAGTTCATAGCATGCGTGCCTTTTAAAATGCTTTTTCGTCAATACATTGTGTTTTGATATGACAATAAATGTTTATAGCATGCCATGGGTATGACGGACGTTTGTGTGTTTATTGTGTGTCTGTGTATGATAATGTATGCGCGTGTGTGAGAAAGAGAGAGGAATGTGTTTCCCGCGCACGCAGATAGGGCTGTTGGACTCTTATGAGCGACAAGACTGAAGTAATGTCTGCTGCTTATACTGCTTTTGTGTGGCGATGAACTCAAGAAAAATCTCACTTTCTATTGTTTAGAAAAATTATGCTTACGTGTGAAAATTTGTATTTGGGCGAAGGCAATATTATTATTCAAATTCCCTATCTGATGGGCAGTTTGCGAATTAGGGTTTTTTTTTTTCTTTATTTATTTATTTATGTATTTATTTTTACGAGAGCGCTGAAAATTATCACGCGGCAAGCTCTCCCTATGACACAGACTGTTATGTGAACGTGTTCATATTGGTATGTATTGATATGCCTACCGGAAGCAACCTGTGCCTCCTATTAATGGCTCGCATTCTTGTGGACCTACTTCATCCATGATTTATTAGACCCCGTTTACAGTGCGGGGCTGGGCCGAGCCGCAGCCCAGCCCGGCCTCAATTGCGGGGCCGAGCCCCGCAATTCTGTCCGTTTACAGTGCGGGGCTCGGCCCGGGCTTTTCATTCAAACCTTCCAATATTTTGCCGTAGTGGCGCTCTGCTTGTAAACAAATGCAGTTTGGTATAGTTTGGTTTTCAGACCCTTTGCCAACTGGATTCCGTGGCGACGAAGTCGCCGTTAGGGCAAAGGCCTTTGCCAAAGGAAAAATCCTTTGCAGGACAAAACCACCTTAAACTATACTAGTTTTCGACGTTGAGGGGGTTAATATCTTGAATAGCGAAATAGTACGGGCAGAGGGTCTGGAAGCAAGACTAAAATTGGCCGCGCATTTGGCCCAGTTTGCATTTACACTGAGAAAAGGCCGGGCTCGGCCGCGGCCGAGCCGCGGCCGAGCCCGGCCTTTAGAGCGTGGCCAAATGCGCGGCCAATTTTAGCCCCGCATTTTGCCTTTAGCGCGTTTACAATGAAATGAAGGCGGGCTCGGCCGCGGCCCAGCTCCGCACTGTAAACGGGGTCTTAGAAAACGAGCAGTGAGTACCGGGGTAAAATCACATACATGGTTATATACCAGTACGGACACACGCATGCTTGAATTATGCATAATACTTGTATTCACAAAATGATGTGCGAAGATATAATTATTCATTTCGTATAAGCAGATAGGAATACACAAACTTCCAAACAAAAGACACAATGGCGCATTTTTTGGTAGCTCCAAGGTTGTTAGAGGGCTGTTACTTCGTAGGACTTCGGATAGACAGAATGATAACACAGGGGTGGAACCTTCCTTTTCAGCTTATTCAGAAAGCTTGCCTCTAGGTCAGTACGTGATGTACTGGAAATTACAGTGTTCTCCGACTTGAAAAAAAAAATAGAGGCCATTGATCCCAACTGATTTTATAGCCAATTAATTTCTTTTTCCAATTTCGTATTTTTTTTAATGATAAAATCAATAATAACTTTCAAATCACTTACATATTTTGCATTGATTTCATCAATTTGTTTATAAAATTGATCGATTACAAATTGCGTTCATTCGTTCTGGCATTTATCTTTTCATTTATTTACTTTTTGCTGGGAAGGTCGTTTCCGATTTGCAAGCTGCAGGATATGCAGATCGTTGTATTTCGGATGCCTTTCCCCGCATCCTACATAAGGAAAGCGTTATTGACATCATGAAAGAAACTTCAAAATTATTCCACACTGACGTCATGTCGAGTAGACAAGATAGGACCTCTGTGACCTGTGGATATTTTGAGAGTTGTGTTGACGTTTGTCACCCAGTACGCAAAGGGACCTTTTTCCGTTGACATTGCTCGACTAATGGTTGGGAGAGGACAGGAAATCATCAAGGAAAAATAAGCGATCCAATTATTACGCTTCGCATCATCCGCACATCGTCCGTGTGACCAATGTTGTCTACCAACGCCTGTCAGTGAGAATTTTTAGAATAATATTTTGAGTGTGATTTGCCACGAAAGGGGCTTTGCAGTGTTTGAATGAAAATAACTTGAGGCACAAGAAGAGAGAGAAGCCTAGACTTTTTCCCCACACGTGTCCTTTATAGTGCTATGGCTGATTTTTATTATAATTTTTTTTTTTTTTCTAATCAATATTGTCAACCTCTGTACAAATGTATTTGTAACATATTTCATCTACTGCTTCCAGGTATCAACGATACCATCAGGGCTGTCGCTGATTTGAGGAAGTGACAAGATGAATTTGGAACAAATACCCAGGCTCCTGAATTCCGACATTGTCATGTTCAGTTCGATTGTCATTGTCAGTCCATCACGGACAAAGCTTGTTGAATGAAATAAAGAGATTATAGATGCAAAGGGGTAAAAACGTGCTATGGCTGATTCCTTGTACATGTATTTTTTTTTTTAATCATTGTCACCCTCTGAACAAATTGTACAGTTGCGATGTTACAAATACATTTGTACGTAGGGTGACAATAATATTGATGAAAAAAAAAAATGTATTACTAAATTTTTCTTTCAGTCAAAGCGTGGAGTGTATTGTACTAGCTCCATGTTCAAAGAGTTCGTTCTTGTTCACAACAGCCATCTACATACGAGAAGACAACACCAATGGTGATGTCATGATCTTTGTTCAGAAAGCCAGACCTACACCTGCGTGGTTTTTAAGGGTGCGAAGATTGTCCTATACCACGGAGAAATGAATTCCTTAAAGCCCTTATTTACCATTTGCAGATGAAAAACGACCAGCTTCAGTGCTTCAAGGTAGTTCTAAAATGTGAGTAAGGAATAGAAACAGCCAATGTAAAAATGTTCATCAGAATAATCAATGTTACTGTTATACAGTGTATTATACAAAACTTGTACAGTAGTTTAATTAAAGGTCTTGTTTACCATTGGTAACAGTGATTAAAAAAAAATCAATATATTACATTTAATGCATATAAAAGATGTAGGTCTGTTGTACCACAAAACATCCTGTCATGAAATTTTCACAATGAAGCCTATAAGGAGATATCTGCATTTTTCTCAATAAACTGTAACTGTAGACGGTTTAGTCTGGAAACATTTTCATTATAACTATTATTCACATTTTGTATATTTAACAATACTTAACATTGATTTTACCAATTCAAATTTTACAGTGGTTGTTTCTATCCCCAACTCACATCTTAGAACTATGTTAAAGAATTATTGCTGGGTTTTTGTTTCATCGGCAAATGGTATGCCCTTAAAATCGTTTCAAGAATAAACCGTATACAGTTATGGTTTATTGAGAAAAAATAAGGATGTGGCTTTATTGAGATATTCTTTTTTTCACAGGTTAGGATGTTTTGTGATACAGTCGAACTATACATATGCATCAAATTACTCGAACATTCTGGGGTTTTTTAATCACTGCTCCCAGTGGTAAACAGTGGCTTTAATGAGTAGGCCTATACCTGGTGACTGTCGGAGGCACCTTCTACCTTTTGACTGTTCGAGAAGTCGAACAGAGAGCATTTTAGCTTCGCAGTTAGTGAAATAATGCTAGCTTTGAAAATTTTATTACCACAAAAGGATACATCCAACACACTGTCATCATGCTTCTATGCATTATTGCTTTTTGCTTGAACGAATTGAACGATGCATTTATTCCCCAGTGACTGTTTTGGCGCTTGCACAATACATGCGTTAATGTTGCGTTTCCGTAGCACAACCTCGTAAAGTTATAAGCGTTTACGTTGAAGCTAAATCCAGTGTGGGATATCCGTTTGGTTTCCATTGAGCAATGTTTAGCCTGCATCGAATGCCTACAACCAGTAACGTAGGTCTATAGTGCTACTCGATGACGTGATGCTAATTTTGATAACAACAGCAACAACAGTAACAATGATATTTATATTCAGAACATGATGAAAATTGATTGATTAATTTGATTTGTTCACACAATGCATAAATACATAAATTATACACGAATATGCACGACGTTTTTGTAAGGAATATGTGATATACATTTTGTGTTGATCGTCATGGGCTATGAAAAGCTTGACTATATGGGACTTCCAGTAGATATAACTTACACATAATTATGTCCAAAATATTACACAAATAGATGTACAAAATAATTGAAATCATCATCATCGTAATCATAATCATAATCATAATCATAATCAAGATAACGATTCCATGGCTGCTGAAACACTGATATGCTTCTAGCCGTGTGTGAGAAGCACATCACCTGCGTCTATGTTTAATCGGATTTCGATAACATAATACCATGCACGACTATTAAAGGACAATTCTGGACCAGAAACAATTTTACTTCAAAATTGACACACAATATTTGCTACCACATAGATTAACATTTTATCGAAAACGGATTTGAAATATTTAGGAATATAATTTAAAAATGAAGAATTGGAAATTGGGTACATTTTGCAAAACACTTCTCAAAACGGTCGAGATAGATATGCACATGAGTGAATTGTAGATGTCATTACCTCAAAAGTTCAAATTTCCTGCTATAATAGTGTTTTTCCTAAAACCAAATGAACTAAAAAATGATGGTGAAAAGGTAGAGAGGATTTGAGGCTGTGACATGATTGCGTTAAAAAGAAGAAAAGCTGGAAATTCCTCAATTTTGTCTTCAAACTGTAATATGTCAATTTGTGAGGCGATGTCAGGTAGGATTAGAAAAAACATTCATAATCATGTCCTACCACATGCTACGGCTCAGTACAATGTCACGTGGGCTTGTTTTAGGAAGCATATCAAAACAGCAAAAAATGACATTTTACTGAAACAATACAATTCAGTCTACACAAAATAATCCTTGCAGTATTCTATTTCTACATGGAGCCCCAATTTTATAAGGGGGGGGGGTTCGTTGCCATTTATCATCTAATATAATGAAAATGGGTGTATTGAAGAGTGATTTTCCCTCTTCGCCAATTATACGTGAAGTATTGCTCTATTCTTGCTATTGATTGCTCATAATAATGATCTATGAGAACGGTTAAGGCAGGAGGTGGACTCATTATACATTGTCTGTATCTGTAGAAATAATATTATGTGTCTGTGTGCTCATGTATTTTTTCGCATATTATTTTCTCAAGAGTGTATTTGTGAAAGGAACTTAAAAGTGCATTGTCCTAATGTATCAGTCAAACCAAGATTAAATTGTACATTGAAAAAAAATGCACATTGATATGCGTCATTTGTACCGTTTGTGTATCATGGGTAGCTCCGCTCGCCCATACAGTGGTGTAGAAAGCGGGGTAAAATATACGTTTGTGATTTACTGGACGCTTGCAAGGCAAGTTTGAGGGGCTTTCACCAGGTTTCACCCATCCTGGAGAAAGAATTGGAGTTCATCTCCCGTAGTCTGCTCTTCCATCTGATGGTCAGAGATCTGGCCAGTTGGCCTACAGCATCATGAAAATACATTCTCTATATTATAACACATTATAAACGACTCCAGGGGCTCTAGCGCAAAATGTTCGCTGACAGAAGAATCAAGCCCTTGGACCTTTCTCGTGGTTTGAACGTTATGTTCGAATCAGGCTCATTTTATGTCTTATTCAAGGATTCATTTGCGATTTCGAGGAAACTTTGCCAAAGGAATAATGAATGAAGTTGAGTCTCCACATGCAGTCCATAGCATTAATAACATGACTTATAGCCCTGTTGGTGTCAGTGCTTACTCAGTAATATGTGAAACTGATAAATGACCACATTCTTTTTCCGAGGTTTAGGTATACCCTATACATGTCAGTGATGGTGTCTTCCGATTATCTGGACTGTGATAGACTGGAGATACTACGTAATCATTACAGCTCCTCTGGTGTTGGTGTTACGTGTATGTGGTGCTGGTGTTACCATCGAGGATTATAGCGATTTAGTGTCGAGTGTAAAGGGGATTTGTGTTTGCCGCATGGTGTTGCTTGCAGCGCGTGTGTGTATGCGCCCCTCAAGTAAATATTCATCTTTCTGTTGCCAGTTTATGCAGAACCATTCAAGTCAAGAACATCACGAGGCCAAACAAGCTCCCGGCAGATTGGGTTATATCTAACGGAAACCTGTCGGGGAGAGAGTTTCTGGAAATCATATCAACCAGAGGTCGATAGCTGCGACATGACACTGTTCTAATTGACCCTTTTAATTCAACTAACCGTGGGCTACTGTACAGGACTTTGTGTATGTGCACGTAGGGAAATATCCACTGTGATCCTTAAAAAATTTGAACTTATTTCAGAATATCAAGAAATAACTTATTTTGCATTTTCAACAGCTCTCTTTCCATTGTTTTACATACACAAATACATTCTAATGTGGGCCTATATATATATATATATATATATATATATATATATATATATATATATATATAATATATATATAATACGACCATGCATAAAAAAAGCAAACCCAAAAGTCGCACCCCTTGATTTTACGTGAGGATTCAAGAAAGGTGAAACGTGTGAACCAAGTCAATTTTGAGTTTTCCCTATTTTCTGAAAGAGCTATTCTTCTTCTACATTATTCTTGAGTTTAAGGTCATAAATTGAATGGAAAAGTAGGTTTTCAGCAGTTTTTCTACAACCCCCTTTTTTTTGGTAGAGTAGTGTGATCAGGTTTTTTCTAGAGGCCCCTTTTAATTTCTTGAAAATCCTTTGCACACTCTTCACTTTCACATCCAATAACTTTTGAAAAGATAATGCTACTGCTTTGAAAGTTAAGATTTATTATGGACAGAATGTGTCAATAAAGCATGTTCAATTTCAGATTAATTTGATAATTTCTTCATTGTTGTTGCTACAGTGGTTTACATCATGTTTTTTGTTGTTGTTGTCAAATTCATGGCACGGGTGGCACGGCTTAGTAAAGATTAAGCGCTTGAATAGACCCTGTACTTCAGAGCCTCTTTTCTCAGTTCAAACTTTTCCAGAGTTTGGGCTTTCTTTCCAATATTTATGTAGGTTAGGAGAATCCATTTGAGTTGAGTTATACATCACTTTAAAGCAAAGCTAAGAGTCTGCTCTGTCAAAATCCGTCCTTGACTAAAAATCCATATCTGGCGACTTATGTTGGTTTTGTGATGCAGGGTAACATATATATATACACGTGGACAACCTACTCAATATATATGTATATATATATATATATATATATATATATATATATATATATATATATATACATGTAATTTACTAAGTTATGTAGGCACAGAGATTGAGTGAGAGAGAAATGTACTATTTCCCAAACCATGCAAACCGGAACATTTCGTGCACCACAGGTCACAGTTTGTGTGTTCATAATTACTTAAACTTCCGAAAGAGTCATCCTGTTTTATCAGTAGAAGAGGACCTGATGAAGAAAAATAAAATCAGACTCATTTTCCGGAGTTTAAATGAAAGCACATTTGTTTCAATCGTAATTGAGCGACCTTAGGAAGAACAGTGAGGGCGAGAGAAACCGAATTCGATACAAAAGAGATCTACAATGAATAGAATACTCGATATCGGAAATTGGAGGTGAAATGCGTTGCATATATCAGTCCCTTGATAGGTCACATTCGATATAAAGTGCATGCAGTTTGCACTCTTTTAAGCATTCACATCTTTTTATACCCCTGTATATTGACGGTTTGAGCCATTGAACTGAGCATCTCTTCCTAAGTGTGATGGATGCAAATAGCATTTGGCTGCGCTGCTTTTTTTTTTTTCGGCCAAAATCGAATAGTTCAGACGAAAGGCTGAAAATGGGGGACCTTCATTTCGAGACATGTCGATACCCATGCTACTTGAAAAAGTCTAGATGAAGGTTCAGACAGTAGGTATGGGAAACGCCAGGCAAAATAAAGAAAGAGAAAGAGTGCTAGGAACAGAGAGACAAGAGAAGAGAGAGGATGAGAACGCGAGAGAAAGAAAAGAAAGAAAGATATAAAAAATTAGAAAGGATTCTGAAGAGGAGGGAAAGTGGATAACAGAAGATAACTCGGTTACATCTCGGTATGAGCTGGCACATGCAAGTAACCCATAGCTTACCAAGACCTGATTATTCTGTACAAAGTCAATGAGGGTTTCAGAATTCAAATTGGACTGGTCAAGTACAGAGTTATGCTAGATCTACGAATGAGTATAGGAAAGGATACGGTAATTACAGATGGTGATAGAACTGTCTATTCTGTTGCACGAGCAACGATTAACACTAATATTCAAACAAGCAAAAAACATATTATGATGTCAGATATCACTGAAATTATCAACATACAACAAAAAACACGCCATTACTAACCTCTTGTATGATAAAAATATATCCTTTTTACCTTTGACCAAAGCAAGTATACCTATGGAGTACAGAAACGAACACGAAAATGCAAAATCAAATGTATAAGCCCTTGATATGATTTTTTTTCTATATTCATTTGCTTAGCTAAGCAAAACTGCAGATGAAATTCTTCTACTCATTGTTAGGTGCAAGTCTTTTTGGACATTATTTTCGATGTAGAAAACGTATCATGATTACCCATTGTACTTACACGAAACAACATTTCTGCTATAATTGTGGCAAAATCGATATACATGTTTGACATGTTTAATCTTCAAAATTAGATTAGATTAGAGTAGTTTATTATTTATGTCATCTGTAACGAGTAACCATTTCACAATGTTGATGTCTTCTGAAGGGCCTTGTAAAGTGTGCACCATACATACATATACATGAAAAGTGTATTGGATATTACATCTACAGTAGAAGTAGAGTTGGTAGCAACAATTTGAAAGTGGAAGCATATGGCTATGCCCAAGGTGTGGTGTCATGTATAGGTCTATACCGATCTCTCTCCATGTACCATATCATTATCTGGAAACTTTTTCCCCATCCCCATCTTAACCAGTGTATATATTTCTTTATATATTTTCTGCAGAAACCTAAAAAAAAAAAAACCCTCATGAACCAATTTTCCTATTATGTTTTGGTACGTAAATTGATTTTTGATGTCCATACCATAGGCTCCCGTTAATAACAGTGGGTTTACAGCCGTTACATAACAATATGCTTCCCACGTCACACTGACGTACATGATTCTTTAGATAAATATGATCCTAGCACCATGCACACTTCAAAAAGCATGAATTCCTATCATAAATATCACCCACAATGGCATGGTGATGTGTTCACACTGGGCGTTCAGCTCGATTCTCTCTTTGATACGAATACATGTACATTCCTCTATGAACTGCAGAATATAGAACATCTGATGACAGAAGGATTTCAAGGCAAAAAAGCAAGGCTTTTCACCAACATGCATACTAGTTACTGAAATATTACAATGTACACTTATCCAGCTAGTTTGTATGTGATTCACATTTAGTATGTGTGTACGATTGTGTGGTCTATGCGTGCGAAGGTGATAATCCAGTATAATTGTAATATTCGGAAGTTCGACTGAGAAATAATTCTTGCTCTGGTATTTTAGAGCTTGCTGATTTGTGTTAGATAAAGCATAAGATACAGAAAACACCCTTTTTAATGAAAAAAAAAGGGTAAAGAGTACAGATTTCGGAATCAGAGAGTAAAAAAAATTGAGAGAAGTGAAAGGATTACCAAACGAATAGAGAAAAAATTGAGAGACAGACAGACAGACAGACAGACAGAGATAAGAATATGTGATAGATGTCTGATATGCTCACAATTGACTTGGATTTCATCTTCGAACGTCGGAAATATGATTTATGTCTCTTTGAACACGTCACGTTTTGTGTTATCCAACTCTCTGAACATCAATATGTCTTATAGTTAACTCCTCTGAAGGGCGCAGAAAAGGGGCTACTTGGCTTATCTACGTATGCAGGTACATAGCGCACTATGCTGTGATAACTTACGATTCTCTTCTAAAAGGGTTTTCTATATCCAGCTGAATTATACTAGCGTCCATTGCAGAGCAAGTTTATCACCGTTTGTAATATTTATCAGTAGCAAAGACCTCGGTTCGTCGCCTTTTATAATGATTATCATAATTCTTCTTTTGACTGGTGTTGTCTGCCAACATGATGTCTACCTCTACCCTATAATCAATGCACCAAGACATTTTTTTTTCCAAACATAATGTCTGCTAACATGATTTCTACCTCTACCCTATAATCAATGCACAAAGACATTTTTTTTTTCAAACATTTATTAAAGCTGTTGCATTTTTCGCACATTCATCGCATGCGACAATATTGTCCTCTCCATACTACAACGCTTATTATGAAATTTGGAATTCATGTTCATGTGCAGTTTCTTTACCCCTGTTAAAAACAGCAGCATGTATTTCCTAAAAGTTACAGATTTTCATGAAAATGCTGTCATAACTTGTTATCAAAGTGCTGTGCATTAAACGATCTGTCATTCATATCAACGTGTGGTTTTTTTCTCCTCCATCCTTAAACATAAATCTTTTTAAAGTTTTTTCTTCGATGTACGACAGAATTTTGATTGCTGACGTTTACAGATATCAAGACGTGTTGTACAAAATATTGCTTGATACGACGAATCATATTTTGAAATTATTTGGATATAAGTGTATTTAAAGCTCCCACCAACTGATATGATATCTAACTGAATATTCTTATGGAGTTAAGTAACCTTCAGTGTTGGAAAAGTAAAGCCCTTCCAAATGCCATGAAAGTTTTCAATGTTACATCTTTTTATCAGCGAATTGAGCTCTTTATGGCTCAGACATGTTCGTGACCTGAACTCCCGATTTGACGCCTGGAATGAAGGCTACTGTCTCAGATAATGACCATGGTTAGTTTACAAACGTCCACATGTCAAATACAGTCATTTGTATATGCGTGAGCATCTGAGCTCCCGTGCTCTGCTCTGCAATGCCTAACATTTACCATCCATGGCCCCGCATCTTCGGGCCTGCTGAGCTTCGAGATGTCGAGTAACCGATTAGGATGATCGGCGCATCCCAAGTATGTGAAACATTTTACGTTTGCCCAGGGTCTTGTTGAGAGCTCTCTGTTGGATATTGATATTCATGTCGAGCGAAATCCCCAGGAACAATGAAGGATTACCTCACAAACTAAAACATACCGAAAAATAAGAAAAATGGCTGAAGAATAAGGACTTTACTAGCGTACTATAAGCACTATCCATATACGATATTTGCGGCGTTTGTACACACACACACACGTGCACACACGCACCCAGACACACATTGCATGCACACATACACGCACGTACACATACACTAACACACACACACACACACACCCACACACACACACACACACACACACACACACACACACACACACACACACACACACACACAAATGCCTGCTGTTTTTATTCAGATAAATGATCATTTCGAGCATGTTGTTTACAGAGCATTATAAAGCTTAATACATGCACAGTAATAGGCCCCAGCAATGCCTATGTAGAGTATACGATGAGACTTTTAAAACGGCTTAACGACCCGTGTAACAGTACAGTTCAAAGATCGATTATGGCAATATACGTTTGCTTCAAAATCATTATGTTAATCGGGGTTCAAACTAATGTCAAACCTCTAACCTACGTAGTTTTATTTCTCAAACATATTGATCAAATGAAGAGATGAACTGACAACACTCACTACCCACTGTGTATGCGTTCCTGTTTATCCAGTCATCCACGAACGGAATACTGGAAGGACGTTCTTCAGCGGGGTAACTTCCTCGTGTCAATGTTAACAGATAATGTCGTTCACACGCATCAACATGTCATAAGCAGAGGACTATGCATATTCATTTACTGTGATGGTTCCTCTAAATCAATGTCATTTTAAGGTTACGCCATATTGTATCAAAGTCCTATAGTGTTATCGATTCTTTCTGTGATTCGGGAATAAACCCGCCCATGAGAGTTTATTCATGGTTGATGATAGACACTTTGGGAATTATTTGTACAACCTGCTCCGAGTGACAAAAATGTTCTTTCTTCTTCTTCTTCTTCTTCTTCTTCTTCTTCTTCTTCTTCTTCTTCTTCTCCTCCTCCTCCTCCTCCTCCTCCTCCTCCTCCCCCTTCTTCTTCTTCTTCTTCTTCTTTTCTAGGAGCTGGGGTTTGTCTGTAACGGGCAGTCAACATTTGTCTGTTGTTCCGAACATTTTGTTTTGCATAAGTGACAGAATTCATCTCCAGCAATTGTTTCACGACTCGAATTCGTTTGCCTCATGGATATTCCTCGAGACATATTTTACTTGTTCACGCTATATACATACACAGTATGTCCCCCCCCCCCCAAAAAAAAAAAAAATACAATCAGATTTTCGAACTAACACCCGATATGATTAAACCATCTAAATGCTACTTCAAGGTCTTAAGATATAACATCTTAGCTCTATTATGCAGAAAACCCCGTTCAATTTGGTTAAGCGGTCACAGAGAAATGTGTATTGTTGTAAAGCATGTCATGAGTCTGATTCTTCCAAGTTAAGCACTTCGATGTTCTTGTGTGTGAATACAATAGACAAAACTTGGAGGGAAGAGATTCCTGACTTTATCTCCAAAATTCCTTATTTCTCTTTGACCACTGAAGCAAATCGAATGGGGGTTTCCTGTAAGATGTGGGTAATGAGTTATACTTTCATACCCTGAATTTGTATTTAGATTGATTCACTATTTTTAAAGATATCATTGAGGAGGTTCCCGTTGTAATTTTTTGGGGACATACGGTATATGTATATGTGTATATATGTATGTATATATATATATATATATATATAGTGTGAGTCGTGTGTCTTCAGCTACTGAACCCCTAATACATTATAATAATGCATTACATTTGTAATGCGCTTAATACAATGTTTCTAAGCGCACAGGGAAGAGACGAAAGGAAAGATGAAAATGAGGGAAAACAGACAGGTCAAAATATAAGTAAGAATAACATGACATAAATCAAATGTGTACCAGTAATTAAACACATACAATAATTGAATTACACTCAACACATTAACTTAGGAAAGGAATCAATATGGGAAAAGATAACTTTTAAGTAGTGCCTTAAATGATTCTACTGATGGGGCTTGTCTTATATGAATGGGTAAATTGTTCCAAAGCTTGGGTGCAATAACTGCGAATGAGCGATCTCCGTAGCGTGTCTTAGTGCGAGGTCCGGGTAACAGTTGAAGATGGGCAGTAGCATGGGAGCGCAGACGTCTAGATGCAGAAGAAGTTGATGAGGATCGGAGAGAGATTAGGTTCTGTAGGTATGAAGGGGCTTGGTTATGGATAGCTTTGTAAACAAAGAGAAGAACTTTGAAGACAACACGTTCCTTTATTGGCAACCAATGAAGTGACTGAATGATTGGGGTAATGTGTTCAAACTTCTTGGAACGTGTGACTACTCTGGCGGCGGTGTTCTGGATGCGTTGAAGGGGTGCAATATGGGATTGGGGCCGTCGCATCTTTTAGGAGTGTGTATAACGAGAGTAAGAAGGCGGTAGACGTTGCTTTGAATCCTCACAAGTGATTTTACTTCAAGCTTTCGGGCTTTCTGCCCTTTGTCAAGACTGAGGACAAATCGGACAAAATACGAAATATGGATATCATATACAAAAAATAATGATGATCAAAGCAATAGTTTGATCATCATTGAAGTAAAATCTCTTGTGAGAATTCAAAGCAACGTCTACCGCCTCCTTACTCTCGTTATATATATATATATATATATATATATATATATATATATATATATATATATATATACATACATCGTGGGCTTGTCAAGTCGACTTTGTGTAAAACCTGTTTTATTTGCTTAAAAATACCACACCAACAACAATTTTATTTTCGACTCATTTTTCCTTTCCCTCACCTCACTGCTTATCACGGTCATTCTCTCCAGTATGTATTCGATTAAACCGCATCGCTTCGTGTTTACCCATGCATTAAAACGATTTCCGAAAAAAAAAAAATCGTGTTTATGTGAGGAAATGCGCTACTATAATGGGTGGAAGAGAGAAAATATGGAAATCAACCTAGCAGAGTAATTTTTCACTATACAACTGTTTTAATCTTTGCGTAGAAAGAATAAAATGAGATGCATCTGAGGAGGAATGAACATGGAAGCAGATTCTGGAGATAGATCAGATAATGGCGGTATATAGTCATTGTGGAATTAAAATGTATATCTTTTTTTTTTCTTTTTTCTTTTTTTTTGCGGCCAAGCCACACTTGAAGCGAAGGAAAAAAAAAAAAATAGCATGAAATGCAACCAATACCCGTGGCGGTTATTGATATCATTTATAAGGAGCAAGTAAGAGAGAAAAAGAACACACAAAAAAAAAACAACGAAAGAGGAACAAGAGACAACATTGTCAGATAATTTACTAGGAAACCTTCCGGATGATAAGTCACGTTATTAACATACAAACAAGCAAGCATACATGCATAGGTGCATACACACACAAACGCACACACAGACACGCGAAATGATATATATTATATATATATATATATCATCATCATATATGTGTGTAATATATATATACATATACATATATATATATACACACACACACACACACACACATATATATATATATATATATATATATATATATATATATATATATATCAATAACAGCAATAAATAGTTTCTGCTCGGAGTCCTAAGAAAGTATATATTCACAACAGTAGGTCACGAAAATTCGTCGAATTTACGTCTCCAACGGAGTTTATATTGACCTACTGTTGTGAATCTATGTATATATATATATATATATATATATATATATATATATATATATATATATATATATATATATATATATTTATAAAGACTTAGTGAGGCAGAAAGAAAGAGGGAGAGCTAAAAGGAGAGAGAAACCTATATCCGGCTTCACTGTCTTCTCACTTGAATTATTTGTCAAGTCGCAAAGGAATCATAGACCACATCAATACAATTGAGATGAAATTAATAAGACGTATCTTTCATACGCCTTGAGAATAAATCAAGGTGACACGGCGACGGGTGCAGGGAATTAACACCGTCTCCAGCTTTTGATCTTTCCGCAAGCATACGAATAATGTAACTAATCTGATGATTGGCATAACTGGGGCATAATTTTTCTCGTTGCAATTACCACCAATTCAGTTGCTTCTGACCTATATAGTCTACATTTTATTTTAGAAGCACAACGCCCCCCCTTGACATCTTTGTAGGTGTATCTGCATGGTTCATCTATGTGTGAGTGATATATAAGCATAAGCCGCTTTCGAAGGCGATAAATTGAGTTTGCACAAGGCACTGAAGGCTGTCAGTACTCAGAGATCAGAGTGAAGTAACTTTGACTTGTAGCACAAACTGTATTACTTTAATCTATATAATTATGTGAACAGACTTGTCCATGAACATGAAAAATACGTTCGCGCAAGTAACCTTTGGATTCATATTTACCGTTTGTTGATTGAACCTTGCATGGTAAACACCATTTTAGGTTCGGCTCCGGCACCTCTATTTAGAAACTAAAATTACATTGAAAATATGTCAAAAGATATGCAGAACTTGGAGCTAACAGAGTTGACATATTTTCCGATTTTCTTCATTTCATGGTGGCCGCCAACTAATTTCGACGAAGCGGAGCACACTTTACCTAAAACAAAAAATCAAAAAAAAAAAATCTCGATTTATTTTTTTCTTTTGTTTTTGGTAGGGGGCGCTTGATTGGTACCATGATTAAAAAAATTGTGCGAAGTTTAATTTGGTATGTTGTGAAGTTGTATTTGATTTTTTTTTTTTTACTCTAAAACGATTCACTGTCCACACATTATGTGTTTCGCATTCTGTTACGGCTTCGATCATCACTTTTTTCAACAACGTCAGGTATGAACCAAAACACATCGGATACCTTTTTTTTTCGTCAGCATTTTTGTTTGTCAATATTTTTTTAAAGAAAATATTTGCTGCTTCCATAATGGACTCAGAAAAGAGGGACCTTAAGCTCTGAAAACGAGCTGATGGATACTCTTTCTTATTTTCCACCTCTCTCTTTCTCTTTTCGGAGGTTTGAATAAACACATTAGAAACAAGACTTTACTTTGGTGATTTAATCTACTGCCTATTGCATGGAGCCTTATCTATGGGGGCCAAAAATATGTGCTCGGAGTAAAAAGATTTGCGGGCATCTTAATCTAATATTTTAAAGGTGTTTTCATTAGGCTTGCCGGCTTTGTGAACAGCCGGGCCCGGAGCGAGGACGGGTCGAGCCGTATGGCGCCCCCGGGCCTAACCAGGAAGAGCGGGGTGCGTCACACTACCCACCAGCGCAGCTCAACGTCAATTTTATCAGCTTAAAGATAATTTCTTTTCATGACATCGAAGACATGTTATCACGAGAAGGTGTATTATGGAGAAATTTATTTATAAAACAGTACGTATATACAGGGTATACTTTGTTTGCTTCTTAAAGGCTCGTAGTGTATTCATTTATTCAATGCCGTAAAATCGACGATTTTAAGTGAGTACGCACATTGTTTTGTTTTTCATCTCAGCTAAAGCGCAATGTAGACAAGACGCTGCACGACAATTATTCGCATGCACTGTGCTCTCTCTCTTGTCAAGAATACTGTTTTGTGAAAACATCAACTTTTACGGCCTTTTCAGTATGCAAATGTTTGACAACTCATCAGCGGATCAATCTCACTTGTGTGAGATTTCATGAATGAAAACTATGTGTAGCATTGACTGAATCAGCACACTCGAGGACGTGCACGCAAATACACACACCCATTAACATACACATATTATGCAAATTAACATAAAGATAATTCGCAAGAACAAGAATAAGATGATTATTGAGTATAGACTACATGAAGAAAGTGGCGACAAAGAAAGGGAACACAAGAAACCAAAGAAGCAGCATTAAATCGACTTTTGCTAGACATTCATTCTCTTTGTACGAAAAAATTCACGTAATTTTTAAATCGTAAATCTGTTTGTGTGTATAACCTTCTTCTTTCCATCGTTTACACTTACAGCAAGATCAAAAACTAGGACGTACTAACCGACAGCCAGCACAGAACCATTTCTTCTTCTTTTTTTTTTCGTTTATGATATGTGAGGATGCTTGAAACTAAGAGCCTTATGTTTGTATACGATCATTCTTTTTCTTAAGACCAGGATATTAAAATGTCCGAGAGCGACAAGTGCTTTACTTAATTAAATGAAGTGAAAAATGCCCAGGAGTGAAATCTGGATCTCATTTTAACTCGGCCACATTCCCTCCTCCTGTTCTCCCTCATCCTGCGGTCCTTCTCCTGATGTTTAATTCTCTCCCAGCGCCGTAAAATATTCGTGAGGTTGCATACCTGCAACCAGTGATCAGATTATCTCTTCAAGCGGAGGATGCGCGTTATAACCTTCAATGAAATATCAATATCTTGGTCCGCCATTACCGATTTACTCTCATCTATGTTAGCTATACACCAGATAACATAGGGCTGTACCACATTTGGAAAATGATGCGGATAAAATGCCTCACGAACTTGAGTATGGTATGACGGGTTGTATGTATGAATGGTGCTCATCACATTTTTTATGATTTATTTTGATATTTACCTTTTTTTTTTTGCTCTATCAAAGCCAAACAATTATAAGTGCCCCTCCGAATAAAATTAATTCTTTAAAGTGGCATTAAACACGCTCTCGGCAACACTCAATCCACATTGCCAGATGAAGGCTATCAGATCTTGCAGCCCAAACGTTGTCTTCTTCTTAGTTACAACGCACTGTGAGACAACTGATTAACTTGACTTTCTCTTCATGCGTGTGTGTGTCTGTTTGTGTGTGCGTGTGTGTGTGTGTGTGTGTGTGTGTGTGTGTGTGTATGTGTGTTTGTGTGTGTGTTTGTGTGTTTCTAATTCCACTGGTTTGCGGGGAACACTTGAAGAGTTCGTTTGCAAAAACCGATAAGTCCATTTTTGAAGATTTTGAAGTACGGTCTCTGTCATTAAGTACAAAATAATACCTTTTAAATGATATATTGGTCATTACATATAAAGGTATATTTTTGAAGTTATGGTCAAAAGAAGCAAAAATTTTCTTATTATTCTCTTCATTTTTCTTGACCTTTAATCGAAAATATCTCCATTTGGGAAATATGGACTTATCGGTTTTTGCAAACAAACTCTTCACTTGTCCCTGTCCCTCGCTTCGAATTACTGTTCCCTTCATATTGGTAATAATAACAACAGTATACCCTATGATGTGATGTACACTATCAATTTCAATCAAACACTCGTTCAATTCATAGGTGAAAATGTTCAGTACTATTATATAGAGGTGTGATGTTTCTGTCTTGTCAGCTGTATTTGGTTTCAAAGTTCTCGAATGTTCTCCATATTGAATCGAACAGAGATGCTGCAGTGAATATAAGAAGTACCTAGTTCATTGTCACCTCTATCGTCGGTAATGAGATATTTCTATCTCAGTCTCGTAGGAGAAAAGTACTGAGAGTGATGTTGACCAGGGCGTGTCTGTAAACAGAGGTGTGGATGCGGAAGATTCGAGATGTTTACCTTGTACAGGAAGCCAAAAGGTCACATCCATTCCGCATCACTGGTTGGGGTTCAGCAGGACGAAATGGGATGCAACTGGACGGGGAAGATTAAGCAGCGTTGCCTAATTCAATGTGATGTTTCTTCGACAGTTGACGCTCTTTCCGTGGTCGGGGTGCCCAGGTCGAGATGAATGCAGCTATACCGCTATCCCAGATATTCGCTTCATCTCCCTCTCCCATCTCTCTAAGGGGTTTAAGAATGTGATGGACGTGTTTGGGAGTTTCTTGTTGAAATGCGCCCCGATTTCGGACCAAGCTATAAACTGGCCGTGATTGCTTATACATTAACAGGACGGAGGTATAGAAGTGAAGAGCAAGAAGTCAAACGAGTTCAATTCATAAAATACATGTCAAACTCTCCTTGTGACATGGATTTCATGGATAGCATGTAAAAAGAAAATCTTTACCATGTTCATTGTCCACATTTTCAGAACACACTATCAGACAAACTTTTGCTCTCGTTTATGCATTCGTTTACACATCTAAGACACGCCGAACTTTTGTGAAAGTAAGCACATGTAGATGTAAACGTAGAGCGATTCCAAGGATATTATAGCGACCTTTCAGAAATATCCAAAATTGGGTTGCTCGGAAATCACGCATAATGGCACTTGCCGTTCTTTCAGTACCGATTTCTGGGCCGCCTGCCTGCTTCATCGTCCGTAAGCGATTTGAAGAACGCGTGACCTTGATTTGGTGCGCCAAAAGCGTAAGCGAGAAATCTCCAGTGGTTGCTTGTGGCGAGTACAGATACTTATGCTTGAGTAATCGTGGTTTTACTTAATCCACTTCACTGAAAACACCTTTACAATCAATGTCAGCTTACCTCCGCCACGACTATGTTTGATGATGTACCAACGTGCATGATAGTACGCAGTACGATGTTGTACACCATGTTAAGAAGGACAAGTGAGGATGCTAAATGTCTTTTTTTTCCGAACATTTCTGATATCAAAGTCCTGAAAATAAATGCCAACACATAGACAAGATATGATCTTGAGTCTTCCTTCCTCTTTTCTTGACTCATTAAATATTGTGGATTCGAAAATCCGGCGTGTTGCTTCTTTTCCAAGACATTTGGAATTTCGTTAAAAATGACTATACCTTTTTATACCATACGGCTTCGCGTATATCACCGCTTTATGTCAAAAGCCTTTCTTGTTTTGAATAAAGTTTGTGTCACACTGTAAAAGACCTTTTGTCATAAAGCTCAGAAAATAAGGCTTTTACACCCTAACTCATGATGCTCAAGTCACTGATACGTGTGTCTGTTAATGGTATTACTTATCCTCTCGAAGTCTGGTGAGTTACAAGACTGGGTGGGCGTGTACTGTGATTGCCAAGATGGGATGATTTTGGCGGGAACTCAACTCGACTGAGGCCATGAAACTCTCACTTAAGATTGTCAGTGCTAACAGCGGGAGCTTTGGTGTCCAGTGGCGCTTTTTTTAAAGTAACCATACAGTTGATGACAAATTAAAGCGGCTGCTGTTGACCTTGGTGTGGCACTGGGCGGTATACGAGGTGTGGCGACCGAATAGATGAATGCCCGCCGTGTTCATAATCTTCACTGACTGGAATATTGCCGCGATTGAAAGAGGTTGAGTTACGGTGTTAAAGATGATGTAGGTCACCTGTATATAATATGTACAATAATTATGCATACAAACGTGCGATGAACCTTGACTACGCCACTCACAGGTTTTACTCCATTGACAACTTGTTCTTTACACTGAAAACGGGTTAATTCTCAAACAACAATCTTCCTTATTCAAATTCGTGATATTTTTCCGTCGAGATGTTTTCATTGCAACTGATTAACAAATTGCCCTACATTGACGTAAATAAGCATGAATTGATCAGTGCTTATTTACGTCGATGTAGGGCAAATGATCAGTGCTTATTACGTGTACGTCGATGCAGAGCAATTTGTTAATCAGTTGCAACAATCTTCCTGTCTTGCAGAAAATACGAGTACAGTGATGCCCTGCTGGCAATGTGAATGTTTATTGTGCATGATAATCGTAAAAAAGTGAGAAACATAACGATAA
The DNA here is from genome assembly GCA_033980235.1 of Diadema setosum. Classification (NCBI taxonomy): domain Eukaryota; kingdom Metazoa; phylum Echinodermata; class Echinoidea; order Diadematoida; family Diadematidae; genus Diadema; species Diadema setosum. Next base: position 11,680,615 of record CM067063.1, on the reverse strand, counting down.
TTATGATAAAAATCCTCCCTTCTATAGTACAGAGTGACCTCGGAGTTCACCTTTCCACCTCGTTGTTATCATTTTTGTTTCACATCATAGTTGTCCGTCCATAACAAAGTATTAAGTAGGCCTACGTACTCGCCCTCTAGGCGTGTGTCACAGAAACATATGCCAATGTATACCGTTTGAGGGCGCTCTCGACATCGCACACTCTTGATTTTCTGTCCTCGTACAAATGGCTTAATTTCTTTATTTTTCATCATTTCATTAACGTATACGAAGCACTTTATTCGCATAAAGCCGTTGCTGTACCCTTGCTGGTTCATCTGGATCACTTTCGATTCCTGGAAATGGCTTCCAGGAGTAGTGGCAGAGTCACCAAAAAGAAGGGTAAAAACGCCGAAGACAACAACGTTGTCCCGGTTTCAGACCATGGGCAAACTCTTCCGACACGAAGTGACGCAGGCGCGGTGGAGCACCCCAATTATCTCGCAGAAATCCATCGGCAGCCGAGCCTCATTTGCATAAAGTAAACAACATGTACTCGCGTAGTTGAGAAAAAGTAAACAACTTCTCAAGCTAATAACAATTTCAGGAAACCTATTTTCGGATTAAAATTGAGTTAGTTTGAATTTGAAAACATGTCCGAATATGCACATATAACATATTAAAGGATTTGACAATGATAAAATGTGAAATTTTAGCGAAAACCTGGCGAGCAAAATTACCAAAAATATGCCTCGAAAATCATCCTAAAATTCACGAAGTGTGATTGCGAAACAAAAGCGCCATTTAAACAAAGTACACCGAAATTTATTTATCTGCTTGCATTTTAAATTTCATACCATAATATTCCCGGCCATGGTTGTGTCGGAAAAAAACAGAAGGTGATGTCAAAAATGACACGAACGCAAAGCGTACAGGTCGGTCCCATGTATAATTAATCGCGTCACTGTGGCGTTGCAAGTCACAGCACACACAACGCATTGCTGCATGCAGCGTGCGCGGCAGCAGCTCAGCAATCACCGCCGTGCGACACTCAGCAAAATTGACTGCGTCACATGCAAACCAACAATGAGCACGAAATCCTGAATCTCACGTACCACGCATGCCCAATATTACGGGAAAAGAAATGACGTCATTTTCAATTGTTTCGCCGACTACAATTGTCTATTCCAAACCCTGTAGAAACAAGTTGATTTCTCAAAAAGTACAGGTGGTACAAAGCGAAAACTTTCACCATATGTGGATTGAGGCCTGATGAACTTATGTTGCCAGTTTCGGACACATTGGAGCCCGGCCATAGTCCAGTCGGAAAAAAACAGAAAGCATGTTTTGCGAGAGGTGATTTTCAAAACGCGTTAATATCTCAAGTTCTAGTGCAGCAAATTTCATAATTTTTTCATCAAAAGGAAGGTTTTTAAAAACTTAGATAGTGTGGGAAGTTTGAGTTTACTAGCTGCACGCATAGCGGCACAAGGAGAAGGTAAAGATTTGACTTTTCCATGCACACAGTTTCGGGCAGCCGTGGATGCCCGTTGGAAATTCAAATAGAACGGGGCGATAATGAGATGCAAATTGGGGTGCTCCACCGCGCCTGGACGATGAAGGTATGGACAGCTCGGCTGGTCACTCAAGCGGCGGTCACTCGGAACCTACAATGGACGATCTCAATGACACTCTACAACAACGCATTGTTAAAGCTCTGTGCACCCCTGCTGTGGTAGAGGTCATAACAAAAGCCGTCACAGAAGCAATCATGGATTCCGTCACTCAACGCGTCTATGAATCACTCGACCATGACCTCCAGTCAAAGCTGAGAGTACTTCATGACCTTGAACAGACCATAGGCAATCTTGAGCTCAAATTGTCCAAAGTTGCAGAAGATCTCAAAGAGCAGGAACTCTACAGCCGTCGCAACTGTTTGAAAATAGTTGGGCTTCCTGAAACCCCGAACGAGGACACCGACGAGATGGTCATCGATCTGGCAAAAGAGAAACTCGGCGTCGAACTCGGCCCCAGTGACATCGACCGGTCCCACCGTCTTCAGGCCAGGCAATCTGAGGGAACACACGGTCCGAACCCCCTCCTCGTCAAATTCACCCGATACACGGCGAGAGACGAAGTATACCGAGCACGCTGCAAACTGCGCGGTTCGAAGATATTCATCAACGAACACCTCACGAAAGATCGACAGATCCTGTTCAACAAAGTCCGCAGCAACCGAGGTGTAAAGAAAGCATGGACACGAGATTTCAAGATCACGGCACTTACCACTGACAACAAAAAGGTGAGAATCAACTCAGAGCGTGACCTGGAAAGACTTTGATACTCAACTCAACGTCTGTGTTTCTAACGTGATGATCCATGCAAAACATGGTAGTTAACTATCCATGCACATGCTGTGAAAAATCTGTGAAGAAAAATCAATCAGCTTTATGCTGTACCGTGTGCAACCAGTGGACGCACATTATATGTGCGAGAGTTACTAAGAAACTGTATAACTCTAATGAAAAGTTTACGAATTGGCAATGCCCCAACTGTTTAATGCGAGAACTCCCATTCTATGGCGACTCAAATATATGTGAAAATAATGCTCATACTTACTTTTCTTTGAGATCTGCTGATGTAAATAATGAAGATACATTTACTTTCCCGACTAGTAAGGGACTTAAATTGAGTCATCTTAACATCAGAAGCTTAAATAATAAAAAGGAAGCAGTAGAAGTGTTTTTAAAAATGTACCCATATGACATGCTCTCACTGTCTGAAACATGGCTCGACGATAGATCATCTGCTACATTGTTCGAAATACCTAATTATAATCTTGAAAGAAGTGATAGAAATTCTGCTGGTGGTGGAGTGGCTTGCTACATCAAAGAGGGTATCAAATATATTAGACGATTTGATCTGGAAAATGAGCTCATAGAATGTCTATGGATAGAATTAATACAACCAAACCATTCACCATATCTTATTGGAATATTCTACAGAAGACCAAATGACAGTTCAGATGTTTTAAATGTATTGGAAGAAAGGTTAGAGCAAGTGTTCTCTATATCGAATAATGTTATTGTTATGGGAGACTTCAATTGTAATATGTTAACCCACAATATACATTCAAAAAGGATCAATGAACTCTGTAGTCTGTTTCAGATGTCTCAAGTAATAACATCTCCCACCCGTGTGACTCCGCACAGCAGTACACTTATTGATTTGATTTTAGTTTCTGATACATGTGGCGACCTACCCTCCGGTGTACAATCAGTGGGACTCAGTGATCATTCTTTGATTTACCTTATTCTTAAAGCCATTAGAGTAAAATCATGTCCGAAAGCATGCACATATAGATCATTTAAGACTTTACAAGAGGAAAGATTTCTTGAGGACCTAAATAGCATTGAATGGAGTGTGTTGTATTCAAAAGATGTTGACCAAATGTGGAATGAATTTAAAAAGTTATTCTTAGATATATGTGATAAGCATGCTCCTTTTGTGAAAGTCAGAAGGAAAGTTAAAGGTGCACCTTGGATTACACAAGAATATCTACAATTGGCAAAGGAACGTGATTTCCACAAAAAACAGTTTGATAAGCTTTCAACTGCAAAGCGGAAAAACACTCAGTATTTTGAGACTGATGATTCCGAGAGAAACAGACACTGGAATTTATTTAAACATTATAGAAATCAAGCTAATAATTTGAATAAGAAATTGAAGAAAAAACATTATAATAACGTTTTAAATGTATGTAATAATGATATGAGGAAAACTTGGAAAGTATTGAAGGAATTATTGCCAAACAATAAAAAAGGAAATCAGTTCAGCAATCTTATTGATGGTGAGTTACTGAAGAATGAAAAAGATTTGGCAGATACATTCAATGAAATATTCAATGAAGTGTGTAATATAAATGATGATGTAGATATTTATACTGGTGAAATGACTCACTGTTCATATATTGATGATGTAACGCATACATGTTTTAAATTTTCTGAAATAGATTCTGAATATGTTAGAAAGGAATTGAAAAATATAGATTCTAGTAAATCCATGGGAATTCTAGGTATGCATCCAAGACTACTGAAATTAGCAGCTGACCACATTTGTGAACCACTGACTGTTCTGTTTAACAAATATCTCGCCACAGCGATAATACCAGCTGATTTTAAAACTGCTAAAATTGTTCCTATTTATAAAAGTAAAAGTAAAACTGATTTGAATAATTACAGACCAATATCGCTATTGCCTGTTGTAGCCAAGATATTCGAAAAAGCTATCCATAATCAATTATATACATATTTCATAGATCACTCATTATTAAATCAATTCCAATCTGGTTTCAGAAAATTCCATTCAACTTCAACAACATTATGTGACATCAACGAATACCTATTAGAAAATCGATGTACTGGTTACTGCACTGGAAGTTTATTTTTGGATTTACGAAAAGCCTTTGACCTGGTCCCGCATGATTGTATTATTCATAAACTTGAAAAATATGGAGTATTTTCCAAAGAACTACAGTGGTTCACAAATTATCTAAACAATAGACAACAGTGTGTTTCTATAAATGGTGTTCTCAGTGAATGCCTAACGGTCAAATCTGGAGTACCCCAGGGTTCAACACTGGGTCCATTGTTGTTTTGTATTTATATAAATGACCTGTGTAATATAGATGTATCATCGAATGTTAAATTGTCTCTTTATGCAGATGATACAGTGATATTTTGTAGAAATAAGAATATCCAGCTATTACAAGAGGAAATGCAACTACAGCTCGATAAAATTTCTCAGTGGATGAAAGTAAACAAGATGATGTTAAATGTAAAGAAGACCAAAGTAATGGTGTTTGGTTCAAGAAAGAAATTGCAAAATTGTAAAATTTCTGTAATGTACAATGGTCAGTATATTGAACAGGTAAATGAATTTAAGTATTTAGGAGTTATTCTAGAACCTACTTTAAACTGGTCGAAACATGTTGATAATATTTGCATTAAAATTGCTCGTGCAATTGGAAGTGTACGAAGAGTGAAATGTTTTCTATCACGTAAAACGATTATCAATTTGTATTACTCACTAGTTTTACCCCACATAGATTATTGTTCCACCAGCTGGGGTCCATGTTCCAAATCACACATTAAGAAATTACAAATAATGCAAAATAAATATATTCGTATGATTTTTGATATAAAGCAACATGAATCTGTATCACTGTATATACCAACACTACATTGGCAAAATATTGCAGACAGGATAAAATACCAGCATTGTCTCATGGTCTTTAAAATTTTGAACAGGCTTGCACCGCCTTATATGAATCGCCTGATCACACAGCGACCCGTTTATTATGTAACACGGTATGCTACCAACAGTCCACTGTTTGTTCCTCAGGTTAACACCGAGTACAAAAAACGTAGCTTTTCTTATTATGGTCCAATGCTCTATAATAAGTTACCCCTTCCCGTCCAGACGCTGAGTTCATTGCCTCTTTTCAAGAAACACTGCCGGCCATTGCTACATACTATATGATCTTAGGTTGTGAAGCATGGTAGAAAATAATGTTTGTTTGTTTTTTTGCTCATTTGATTATACATTGAGTTGAGTTGATATAATCATGTTACCACATGTTATTGTAATACACTGGTACCCCTCTAGTACCATTTGTGAATGTACTTGTAAATACTGTATATAATTCGTTTGTTTGTTTGTTTGTTTTTGTGTAGGTCACATACTGTCTGTTTTTACCTGAAAGTTTATGTATGCATTGTATTATCGTATACAGGGCTTCCTTGAAAAGCAGGTCTGCTGGCTGTCAGCAGAACTGAACGGAATGTCCCTGTTAAAAGATGTTGTGAATAAATAAATAAAATAAATAAATATCATTATATGCGTGATGACAATCAAGGGTCGAATTTCAAAGGCAGTACTGGCAAAGTTTCATACTCTGTTGGATACACCCTACCTTTACAATTGTCCTATTATTCTGACCCACATTGTGTCATTATTCCGTCATAAAGAGAGAGAATGCTGTTTTTCTCGTTTTGTGGATGTTTGTCTCTTACCATTTGTTTGTTGGCTTTCTTGCTGTAAATCCACATGCATTTTAAAGAGTTCAGAGTATGTCCCTGTATCCTGTTCAACTGATCCGGATAAGAATCATTCACTATACACGGAATTGTGAATGACATTCCTTCAACATCAAAGTCATTGATTTTTCCATAGCCCATATTTCGTCTCAATCCAGCTCAGTTTGCTCTCCATCAAATAAAAAAGGAATGTTTGCAAAAATATGTATACCACACACGCAAACATTCATACTCAATTCTTGGACAAACGCCAAGGGAATTCACATCGTAATAAATGGAGTCGATTTTTGTATGTATGATTTCCCCACGGAAATCGGGTTTGCTATTATTCATTCGCTCAAGCCTTGTCAATCACTGTTCATTCATTTAGGGTTGTTTTCTGTTTGTTTTTTGTATGACAGGCTTTTGGTGATGCCTCGGTCGCACAGTCCGTCCTTAGCAACGGGACCAAGGGTGGTTTCCTCTCTATCAACTGGGGATGGGGTGTCGGTGTAGCACTCGGAGCTTACTTCGCATCTGGCGTATCAGGTAATGGCAATGGCGTGTGAAGTAGTGAATCAAGAGTGAAAGCCAGGATGACATATTTAAAGGACAAGTTCACCTTCATAAACATAAGGATTGAGAGAATGCAGCAATATTAGTAGAACACATCAGTGAAAGTTTGAGGAAAATTGGACAATCAATGCAAAAGTTATGAATTGTTAAAATGTTTGTGTTGGAACTGCTGGACGAGGAGACTACTACAGCTTGTGATGTCATATGAGTACAATAGTACAAAGAAAATGTAAAGAAAGTTCAACATATTTTCATTTTTTTTTCGCATAATAAAAGAGCATTTGACTTGCCTCTTTCTAAAAGCAGGGGAATAATATTACCCATAACATATACCGGTAACGAGTCAAGGGAATGTGTGCTTTCTTCAAAAGATGAAATTTTGCGAAATTCTCTTTATATTTTCCTTATATTGTTGTACGCATGTGACATCATGCACTGCAGTAGTCTTCTCATCCAGCGGTTACTGCACAAAAACTTCAAAAATTTATAACTTTTGAACGGATTGTCCGATTTTCCTCAAACTTTCAATGATGTGTTCTACTAATATTGCTACATTTTCTCAATCCTTGTGTTTATGAAGGTGAACTTGTCCTTTAATGTTTGACACCTATTTATTGTGATGATAACGAAACAAATTAAACTAATATCACACAATCGAATTCAATTGTTTCATACCAAACTAGGTAATGTGTCTCTACTGCGAAATGTCACTGCAAGATCAAGCAGTCGATTATCAGTTTAAAAAAGTCAATTGCAAACCGGGAAAACTTGACTCTGGAGGGAACTGTCCAGTCCCTCTGGAGGGAACTGCAGATTACAAGCTCTGCTTTTCAGCAGTCCAGTTCATCTCCAACATTTTCGCTTTTTTTCGGTATTTGTCTTGAAATGTACAAAATTGTATCACTTCTTATAGTTTGTTTATCATTGCATTGTTGTGTTTTTATGCACATTCAAATGTTGTACTCATAAGTGTTGGAAATGAAATTAAACGAAATGAAATGGAACGGGAATTGCGTGTTTCTGGTCAGCTAATCTATTGCCGAATTAAGTGCTTCAGGACTTTTATATATTATGCAACATCATTAGGATAATCTTCCGTTGAGTATGTCCAAGCAGCACGGAGAAAACGTTGAGTCAGGAAGCCGAGTGTCTGACACGTTCTGCCATGACTTTGTATGGCACGTTGGATGTAACAGAGTATTTCCTATAACATGTGAGCACAATTCGAGAGTTTTTCACTATTGTTTTTAATAGAGTGAATAATGATATAGATTATCAAAATACATTGCTTTGTTTTTGTTTTTGTTTTTTTGTTACAGGTGCGCACATGAACCCGGCAGTGACATTGGCTTTCGCTTGCCTAGGTCGATTCCCGTGGAAGAAGGTGGCGCTCTACATTCTGGCTCAGATGGTGGGGGCCTTCGTGGCCGCAGCTGTTGTATTTGGCATCTATTCAGGTGAGACCGGGATGGGCCGCGGAACAATCCCATGAAAGGGGGCGGGTTTGGGGGTTTGTGGCCAGTGAGAGAACGTCAGATTTGAGAACTTGAAAATTGTCCTGTTTTGACAGATTAGAGTGTCCTGTTCCTGTATATGTTTTCGTTTGTTTGTTTTTGTTTTTGTTTTTCCTTGAAAATTCACTATATCTCTCTGACGGGGGGGGGGGTAGACGTGTGAGGTATTGGCTGCTGTGAGAATCACCTGTGTTTGTTCTTGTTTTGATTTTTTTTGCTTTATCATTAATGATACACTAAAAACACCTTTCCTCTTATTTGTAATCACCCTTAACCTTTAACCCCCCTAAAATAAAAGAAGTTAATACCTCGTTAGATCATACCACTGATTGTTGAATGTTTCATCACGTATTGTGATTGATAGTGATGTGCCCTATCTAATGATTTTTTTTATTTCTCTATTAATAGACGTTTGTTGCCCTAATGTTATTTGTTCAATGCGTCGACGAGTTGGTCTTGAGTTTGATCGCACTTTGATCACTGCGTGCAGTAATCAAAATAATCGTTCCCTTTCAAAAGCTTTATGTAGCAAGGCTTTTCACAGAGTGATGATTATGACATCGTAAAACTGCAGATGGCAGGGGTGTGGTGTCCTACATGTAATATTCGGAATGAGGACATTGCTTCAATTCCGTTGTGGAATTGATTTTGTGTATTTCGTTTATTTTTCTACGGTTGGACAGACTAAGGGATTGTGTTTCTCAAACAGAGTATACATGTCTCTCTCCTCTATTGGCCAATCCCTACATCTGATAATGAGAAACTTTTGGGAATATTGCTGACTTGACCAAAAAACCCAAGATAATTTTCTGCTGCCTGAGACTGTATAGGTCAGGCTTTTGATGTCATGTAAGCTGAAGTATACAACTCTGTAGGTAGCCGTCTCTTCTATTGCCTTGATTACTGTTCTATTGAATAGTTTGTAAGATGTTTTTATTGTGATAGCATATGACGAAGTTCAGGTGCATCTTGAAAAGATGTGCCTTCGACTGTCTGTCAACTTATCAATAATTTTTTTTTCAGTTGCGTCCTTATCATTCACATCCAAATCTATGCTGTAAAATGGCAACTGCATGTGAACAATGCTGTACAATCAATGTAATGATACACGGCTTGGAAAATCTGCTAAATGCTTTAGAACAATAACCTATTTTTGCAGATTTTTACGACGGCTGTCAGTTGCCAAGGAGAGTCAAGAAATCTTCCTTTTAAAAAAGGGAAAAGGGGGTAACGCAATTATGTTTGTAGGCAATAAAACTCTTCTCCAGCATGTCCAGTTTGATTTCGGACAATTGACGAAAATCGGCCAAAAAGGCCTGTCACCACTTGACTGTCCGAAATTGATTGCGTGAATCATTGACATACGTTGCCAAAAAATCTCCCCATCGGTGTGGAAACTGTACAAATTGACGACAGGAAACATCTGTCTTAGCAGACTACACTGGAGCCATAGTTTGCTTTGTTTTATTGCTCTTCTGTTAAACTTCAACTGAGTTGTCACGCAGCTTGGAACAAACACTGGGCGATTTTACACATTGCGCGATGTTTATCATCGGAATCCAAGTCATATCCTAGTGTTGACTGCCACGGACACTGCTGATGATAATAACATCACTCCTTGGCCTGTGGATAGAATCGTTTTATATAAAAGAAAAAAAAACAGGGTTTAAATACAGACAAGAAACATAAAGAAATATTGATGATGGTGATGATACCGCTAACATCTTGTCCTTACGATTGAGTGACTGAGTCTGTACTTTTTCGTTGGTTGGTTCAGATCTGTCCTTCTGCCAAACCGTCTACTTCTCGCTTCGCTTTCGCGAAATCAGAGGGAAATAATTCAACAAATTAAATTCTCATTTTTCGATCATAAACATAACAGAAACATACAACATTGATATAACATCCTTAGTGGATTCTGGCTGAAGAGAACCAGATCTACTATAACACTAGGATCAGGGAGGTGGAAGAGAGACCACCTCCCTGCTAGGATATTGAACTGTTTATTTGCGCTGTGTCATTATTCTACTGATGTTAAGGGCCCATTTCGCTTTCCCGAGATAGCGTTGTGAAATATACGTTTCAATGCGTGTTGTCGGTATATTCTTTCTCCTTGACTGAACCCCTTACTAACCTGTTTTGCTGAAATCAGTTCACGTTCCAGATATCTCCGTCTTCACCCCTGAACTGAAACTAGGACGCTCGTTTTAGACATTATCAAAGGTCAGCTAGTAAAGGCGCTCACTTCCGGAGCAATGTAATTAGATCTTGACAACTTCCGGATCAAGAACTTTAATTCGATTGGTGGCATTAATGTCATAGCTATCAATCCTTCTTTTTTTTTTCTTCTTCTTCTTTTTCTTTTCGCGTTTACGCTTACTATATACATTTACGCTGGCATATCGTCTATAAGATTTTCTGCCATTGTCCAGATTTTCATGATTAAATTTCTGCCTTCTGGCATTGCTTCTTATCGAAACCTCTGAAATTCGTTTCTTTATCTGCTTGCCTTTTATTTCTGTCGCCATACAACCATCCCTCTCTTTTACACGAATGTAAGCAATACATTCATGACAGAGGAAGATGCAATGGGGACGGTCTGAATGAAAGCTAGAGCTAGGAGTGTCTGGTTCTATGCCTTTTGCAGTGCGAAGTCCGTGACTGAAATGTATTCATTCGAAGCATACATTTTTATATCCCGAGTACAATTAATAAACATTCTACCCCCAACACATTGGTACACCACCCTTTCGCATACTGGTTCTGTGTAGCTATTTTTGTCCCAATCTTATGTATCAACTCATAAGTGATATGAAAAGATAAACAAGATTATGAAATATGACATTGATACTCTCATCTCTCTTTTAACAAGACATTGTTTTGTAGAAAATATCCTAGCTTTATCTTTCTGTTATTCGACTCGTCTAACGAAAACTGACAAGAGACTTCTAGATCTCGTTTTCAAATCTTGTTTTGCATTTATCTTTTCATTTTTTTTTTCATTTAGAGCTAAATTGCATTCATGTTTGAGGGGTTACTGAGTTCTTCTCTTCCCCAGCCCCCCCCCCCCAAAAAAAAAGTCATTACGGATGAATTTGAATCTTGTGTTATGTTTCTGTTGAAAAAGAAAAAAAAAGAAGAAGAATGAAAATAAATGAATTGAATTGAATTGACAATGACGAAAACAATAAAAACATTGTTATTAATCAAGGCTGAATTAAGAAAGTTCCTTAATAATTTTCAATTTAAATATCCTTCACCTAAGTGGGTAGAATTCGTACAGGATTGATGGTCATCACATGAAATTTTCTATAATCATCAGGGTGATAATATTCAATTTTCATAATTCTTATTTTCATGCGATTTTAGTGCTATTAGGAAAATAATGTGATATATGAGTAGCATGTAAACTGTTTTGAATCTATAATCACAAGGTCCTTTTGTATCAGCGGCATCTGTTTCAGTTTTTATGTCATCTGAAGCAGAAAATACATATGACCAGTGAAAATTATATCAACTTGAATCAAATCAAAGGTTCTTTCGTTTTAATTGATGCTCGGACACCATTTCCAATGATGAAACGACAGTGCCTTTAACTAAAGGGGGCGCTATGGATGGTGCAACAACTGTTGTGAAGAATGAAATAATCGAGGGAAGTTGAGGACTTGGTATCCTCTGTAATGCTTGGAGACCACGTCCTCCAATATCGTTGATTTTTTATTCACTTGAGAGAGGTTATTATTTCTTTATATCTCTCCTTCCTCCAATGATGAAGGCAAGATTTGTTGTTATTGATAAAGATGTTTGCTAAATTCTTATCTCTTTAAATGTTTATAAGTTTGTCGAGTACAGACTGTAAGGAAAATGTGGCTGCACGACTTCTCACAATGTTTAAATTCCAGACGCAATCAATGCCTTCGACGGCGGCACTCGTGCAGTTCTCGGGCCCAATGGCACAGCGGGTATCTTTGCTACTTACCCACAGCCTTTCCTCTCAATATGGAGCGGATTGGGTGATCAGGTAGGATGCTAGCCGTATATCTATATAAATCACATGTATGTATATTAATTATTAATGCATGGATGGAGACAAAGAACGAGAAAGGTGAAAAAAGGGAACCATAATTATTTTGTTAACACGTTATTACCGTGACCCTTACCCCTTACAATGTTGTATTGATTTTCTGTAATCATGTGTATCTAAATGCTTATCACTTATTCGTAATTTCATTTTTGTTGGAAATTAAGTAAATGGAATGAAATTGATCTAATGAAAGATAGCTACCAATGCAAATTAAACCGTTTCATTAACAAAAAGAATATAGGTTTCCGGTCCGGATGGCAGGTGTTGTTAACCTAAGACACATGTGCATGCATATAACAAAATTACCGTGTTACAAACAATTTTATTTCCACTCTCAAGTTTTGTCTATGAGTGACAACGATCAAGATTCAATCTGAAGGATATGTTTTGAAACGTTTATTCGTCTCTCCGACGACTGAATCATAACCTGCAGATATTCGGCACAGCGCTGCTAATGTCCGCCGTTCTTGCCATAACGGACAAGAAGAACAATGCGCCCCCTAGCGGCATGGAGCCGCTACTGATTGGTCTGGTGGTCTTCAACATCGGCATCTGCTACGGGTTCAACTGCGGTTATGCCATAAACCCTGCTCGTGACCTTGGCCCGCGGATCTTCACCGCGTGTGCTGGTTACGGCAAGGAGGTCTGGGTGTAAGTATCATCAATAAGGGGTGAGGGGCAGACGCCAAAATTCACTCGAATGTTTCCAGGCTTCTCCATCTCCTAAAATTTATTGACACGCAGAATAGAATGTTACATAATACATGTAATACAGTATATTTTCTTCTTCCTGACAATACACAGTAAGTTGACTGATCCCAAAAATGAAAATACGTGTATCCTAGCTATTTGATTGTGTGGATCTACTATTATCAATAAAAGAATATTGAAAAGGTCTGTGTTTCTGTTGATACCCATACCTTTTACAGAGTCAGTATACGTGTCCAAGAGTATTCAATTTCAGCGAGTCGTTTTATGAAACTCCATCCCAAAAATACCCATATTCACTGATGATTATCTTTGGTAATAGACAATAATTGGTCATAGCAACACAATAATTACTAACATGATTTTTTTTTTCTCACGTTTCTTTACGTCACTCCGATGTCATTGATCTCCAGGCCCAACGGCATGCACTGGTGGTGGGTGCCCATCATCGGTCCCATCCTCGGGGCGATCTTGGGAGCCTATATGTACGTGTTCGTGATCGAGCTCCATCACGACCCCGACCCAACCTCGGCCAGATTAGAGGACGGTGGCGGACAATACAGTAAGACAATCCACCGTAATGAATAAAAGCAACCTGTTATAGAGGGTGATACATTACTTGCTTAAACAGACTTTGAAAAATAATGTCACCCAACGTCGTGTATATAAGATCTTACGGTAATGTATCTCAGAGATTTAAAAAAAAAAGAAGAAAATAACCCCATTTCATTCGGGAATATGCTCTCCCTTTTTGAACCGAAAATAACTGTTTTGAATTTTGGCCCGAATAAATTCATTTGGAATTCTGTAGTATTTTTTCCCTGTCCATTATAAAGAAATTTCCAGTTTTATCATTCTGGAGAAAGGTCTGAATTACGTTTCTCTGCAATAAACCAGATATTAGGGTTGAAAAAAGGGGGACACACGAACTTTTTACGTTGCAGTGCCTACTCTTCATTCCAGTATTATACACTTTTATTTCTCCAGCGCTATCGCAGTACAGTAATCGTGAATAGGAGTGTTCGTCTGTTTGTTTGTTTTTTTTTGACCAAGCGCAAAAGTCATAACACAAAATGTTTATTATCACGTGACCTCCTAACTAGTCTTTTTAAACGGTTCTGCTTTTTTTTTTTTTTTGTTCATAGCATCTATGTGACGATAACATAGGCCTACATGGCTCTTCTGATGTCATGACGTGATACGGAAGCATACACTGTATGTGATGATTAATAATTTAGCGTATTTCATTAAGGTTATTTTAAACATCTCTCCAAGTCAAACCTTCTTGTTTTGCTTTAATTTTTTTCCATGATCAGGAATGGCTGAGCTGTCCAATAAGGACGAAGAGAGTCCAAAGATACAGAATCACGGCGAGCCTTGAGAAGAGACTACGCTTTGAGCCTCAATCATGAACTTTGCTGCAGTTGCATGACGAGGCTATTGGCTCATGGTTTTTCATCGAATAGCAATTGACATAAAACGAACTTGCCGAAACTTCAGCTCTCTTTCTTCCCTTGACCAAACGATCTCACGACTATAGGATGATACTGCGCATTTTAATGAAAACCATAATATGGTGAAACCATATTTTGAAGAACTTGATTCTTGAAGGTGATAATCCATTCTCCAAGGCATTCAGACATGTGTTTTTCATCCATGGCGCTACGCGCAGTAAACCTAGAACGAAGTGTTTCTTGTTCTTTTTCGTTTTTTTCTGCTACACCTTGTTATTTGGGCGTAACTTTTTCATCCTTTGTGGTCGTCAGTTTCTAAGGTCATATTGGAAAATTTTGCCTGTCTCTCAGTCGATTTAATCCATAACAAAGAAGTATTCAAGATGCAACATCTGCCATGGGCAAGATCAATCTTGCCAGAAGAATATTGTGTATGACGCCCTCAACGTTTAACCAACACATGCACTGCCGTCGGACAACAACAACAAAAGGACTTAACAAACGTCTGAGCAATTGAGGCATTAAAGCCAACGTGGTGGTGGCCATGATATTCTAAAGCATTAAAAGTAATTATATCTGGAAAGAGTCATATAAAACTGAAAAAGCGAAGATGACATTGCATATGTTTGAGCAGGTCATTATAATAACGTTCAGGAAATTTTGACAATAATTAAGATTGCTAGATATGCTGCTCCTCAATAGAACCAGTAGTGTCATTTCGTGAACCTAAATTTTGTCAAAAAAAAAGGTCATCTATATCTTTACAATATGTACAGTCTATACCATTTTATTGACACTTGATATCGTCGGATACAAACTACGAGTAGAAATGCCTAAGTCAAAAAGAATGTTATGCTACTAAAATCTGCGAAAAAAAAATCGAAATCAATTAAATCATGATAGAAAGATTGTATTGAAATATGTGTCAGCTTCATATTTTACTTAGCGCAGTCGTAGAGAAATAGATAACTAAGGTGTAATGTGTTAGTTATTGTGATTGTTATTGTTTTTAATGTTATTATTATTATTATTATTATTATTGTTGTTGTTGTTGTTGTTGTTTTTGTTTAATGATTTCCTCCTTGACGATCTACTTGACGGGATGAATTCTGAAAACAGCCTTGCATTTTCGAATAAAATGTTGTTTTGTTTTTGGTTTTTTTTTTCAGATTTTTGCATGAAGACTTCAAATTTCATGAATTAAGATTTAATTCACTTTATCCGTTCGGGCTCTCATTCTTCATTTTGTATATGAGGAATGCACAGAAGCATAGGAAAAGGGTTGTTGCATATTGATAATGCATTACAAATTTCTTGAGTAATGGTATAAATGATTACCCCGGTGAAGATACGAAAGCCAGAGTCAAATTAATAAAATATCTTTTTAAGAAAGCAAAATAAAACAGATGAAAGGTTGTTATTGTGCTAAAAGGGACCAACACCAGCACTTATACTGTTATACGAGATAGGTATTAAGTCTTGTAAAAGTGTATGTGTATTTGATGGAGTCAATGGGTCAGTTTACACTGACCATCTTGTCACAAGACGATAAAAAGCCCACAAAATGTCGAGCGTGAGACGAACCTTTAATGAATTTTAAACGAACTAGTCACTGAATTCAGTGGAGGTCTGATTCAAAATAAGATTAAACTCATGCTCGGATCAAACTCTTATACGTATCTTCTGTTACAGTATAATGTCATAACCGTTTCTGTGCCAAACGCATTATATCAGTGTCGCTATAAAAATGACATATCTTGTAGCAAAAAAAAAAAAAAAATGATCTTACGTTGCTTTGTCCTTTTGTCGTTTTCAAACAAACTTTTAGCGGGATCCGTATAGACGTGAAATATCCGGTCCTATATATTTGCAGGGTTCAAGTAGAGACTTCGGATATTGTTTTCTTGGCATTGACGTGATTAATTAAATGCGCTATTAACGCGTTGTGTATCAATGGAATGACTTTAAACAGTAGAGTATTGCCCCCATTGATTGATACAGCAGAGACATCAATAATCCCTGCCACAACGTGTGACTCATTACTCCTTCTGTGTTATTTTATTTGGAATCTTGGGGTTTTTTCCCCATATCTAGTATTATGAATCTAATACGGAGTAAGATTTTTCCAACAGTTGCCCATATTGATCGGAGTTGCAATTTCACAGGGTTGTGATATTGTTGTTGCGTTGCATCGTATGAACCACGCTGGAATAAAATGATCATTATCGTTACCTTATCATACGGATACGCGATGAAAAATTTGACTAAGGCATAATTATATAGGCCTCTTATATAAATATTCACCATAATGTAAATAACATCTAGCTGTATCTACTACTATGTGCATGTTTCCCTTGTATTTAAAGTATAGTTGTAATGTTTATCAGTACATCTAACACTGTATCACCCAGCTACCTCCTAAGTTTGTATTATGCATATCGAGCACGCTGTTTTCTTTTTTTTTTCTTTCTTGTACATTTTCACGTATACAGGTATACACCTCCCGAGATACACAGATTACACATATTAGTCTGCGTTCATAGACGCTATGAAGACATGATTTTGATATGAAAAGTTTGAATGTACGATGAGTTAATCGCCATGTTTAAACATTTCAAAGTAAGACTATCATCAGATAGAACAAAATAAAGCCTTTCTATTGATACCTCACTTGTTGCATAACAGAAATATCTCGAAGTCATAACACATATTCTATATTTCATTAGTACTTCCCTTATTTCTCAATGAGTTTAATCGCAAATATTTCAAACTGACAAGAATAGAGTTAACTCAATTTGCGTTCAGACTCTTCAAATATTATCCAAAACTATTTAAAAAAAAGAATCTCCATCTCATTCTCTGTTGATATGGTTATATTGTACTTAGTAGCTGTAGTCTTCATTCTCGTTGATTTGTCATTTGAGAGCTACAAATTGTATCAACATATTTTTTATAATGCACAATTCTGATATTTTTTTTATTTCTTTTTTTTTTCTTTTCCAAAGTCATTGTCTCGTCATTGCTATTGTCAGGATGAATGTATACTTAGTGCTAAAATATAAAGTTGGAAGTCATGACGAACCATGTCAAAGAGAGCCACGGGATTTCATACAGTGTGTTTATATTTGTATATAGCGTGTGATTCTATAGATTAGGGGAACAATTATGTAATATAATTATACAGCTTTCCACACACAAGTGGCTGGACTAGCCAGAATTAATGTAACGTATGAAGTGTGACTAGTAGTTGCCCGTGGCTGTAGTAAGTCAAAAGAAATGCACTGGACAATATGATTGAAGGTCTGTGGTTGCACAGATTCATCATTCTCACAAAGTCGTATTTCAAAGCCAAGTGAACCGAAGCGAAGGGAAACCAAAACCCAGATGTAAATATGGATGGAATTGAAACGGCAGTATCAGTAGACCAATAAATCAGCCTCTTGTTTGGTGGTCTCTTGTATTACTGTACGGTCGGTAGACGGTCGGCCCCTCACAAACGGCAGATATTTCCCATGCACTCGTCTGCTATTCGGACTTATATTTTTACCCGACGGCGGCTAGTAGGAAACGGGGTAGAATTCCCCTTTTTTCCGTTACAAGAGATCACTGAACTTGGCATACATATCTTTATATACTCAAGGAACGAATGAATCTCACAAATTTCATGATTTATTCCTCTTCTATAATTAATCATTTTGCGTTCTTTATCATGTAAACGCGGCTTTCGAACTCTGCTCGCAGTTACTTTCAAACCACTGAAGCGAACGGGAGATATACCTGTTTGTTGTGAAGGGACGATCGTACCACCGAAAAAGAAACAGATTTATCCGTCTACAATATTAGTCGAACGCATTAGCGAAAGATTGAGGAAAATCGGACAATCAATTCAAGAATTATGAATTGTTTAGAGTTTCGGCGCCCTCATATATATATATATATATTTTTTTTAAGGGTAGACCCTATTATTTTCTCTGCTCAAGATTTCTGTAATATATTACAATTTATGGACGTTTCTTTTCCTACAGCTTAGTAACGAAGCATTGCATTCACCTGGCACCCTCCATTTTATAAGTAAGAATTCACCTAGTTATTGCGAGGGAGGACAAGCCTCCGGCTAGGGCAACCTTTGTGAACAAAGCATGCATAAAATCTGCAACATTACAGAACCGGTCTATTCAGTGGTCTATTGTATACAAATCTATAGAAGGCATTACCAGTTTATATACTACCTAAAATCGTCTGAAATGTCCCTTTTATGGCCTCGTACGTTCCATGATAGCACCGTCACTATTGTGAGTGGATGTGTCCCGTTTTCCGTAGTTTATGTAACTCTATGGATGCAATACAATTCTCAAGCAGTATCCCTTACCGAGGTGTGAGATATATCACGTATGAACATATCAAACTCTACATGCAGGACTTGACATTAGGGGTGATGGCCCGGTAGCACTGAAAATTGATGTCCGGCCACCTAATTTCCACAAGGGGTTATCTTTTAGCGGCCCGATTGGGCACTTTAGATCTGAAATGGATTTTGATGTTTCATTTTATGTCATGTCACCAAAACTTCAGATTAAAATATTTTAGCGACCCGGACACCCAGAGAAAGACAGTTAGTGACGAAACCTGTTATAATTATGTATGAGTGTTGGCCACTGTCATTAGCGTCCATTCGATGCAACGAACTTGTCGTTGGATATTTGTTTTCCCATTTCTTTTTTGTTTATAATAGAATGAACCTATACTAGCTCCGCTTCATAAGAGCTACACAAGGAAAGATGTAAACGTGTCGTATGGACGACAAAATTACTATAACACATTTTGTGCAACACGACAGAGTGTTTGTTTGAGTGCGTGTGGAATGTGCCGTGTCTGTAATCAAAGGAAATCCAATTTGTCTTCGCAAATGCTGATCACATAATAAAAGCAATTAAAATGGATGATATCCCCTTTCTTGATTATAAAAAAGATCATGAATCTATGGAGAGGACACCAAAGCGGGCAAGGCGCTTGACTTACAAGCAGAGGTCCCAAGTTCGAATGCAGTGTCTATGTCCGTATTAATAGTATTATAGACATAATGTTTGATGCTATCAAACTATGTCCCTCTTTACCCATTACAGTTGTATTGGTGGAGGTATACAGTGCTTTGACGAAAGAACGGCAGGGCCATGTATAGGAGAGCAGTGGCAACGATGAACACCCTGCATGGATGAAATTCTTGTCTTCACCATTACAGGAGTTTCAGAGAGCGCATGCGTTATAGAGAGAGAGAGAGAGAGAGAGAGAGAGATATGCTAAGCTCATTTGTATGTGTGAACGTGATTAAATTATGTAATGTCAACAATTTGCTCTGTTGCAGAGTCCACAGTGGAAGCATTTTTATTAAGAACTTTGCTACTGTTAACAAAAGACAAACTCTATGGAATCAGGGATGTGTTACAGAAGGAGCGGAATTCTCTTTCCAATTTGTGCAAATTCATGCGTATAGGTTTATAGCGTGACAATTAAATGCTTATAGAATCCCACCTGGCTTTAAAGTTCCATCATGTCCATGCTGCAATCCGCTCTTCCTTGAAGTTTTGACATGGAGACCAAAGAAGAGGTTGTTTTTTTTTTAAACAACTTGACGCTGTATTTCAGAGGAAACATTGAAATCCTACCGCAGAACTATTTGGCAAGATTTTACGGAACAAAATGTTCACTTTCCTTTAAATCTAACTTGTTATTAATACCCCAGGACTGAAAAAAAAAAGAATATTATAATTATAGTATCGCATAAAAAGTTAACATTTTAACCAACAGATCTTGCGCACATCTTGCCCTTAATTTTGTTCGCCAGGTTTAATACTTGAACTGTTGAATGCGAAATCTTCTGGATTAAGCATGTGCGTGTTTCTGTACGTTTAATAGCATTTCACAGTTAAAAAAAGGACAATTTTTGTTGAAACACTTTTTTATTCCCCTGTCTTGTTCAACACCCACTAAACAATTGCTGCCGAAAATATTGAAAGGGACTGCTACTCGCTCGATTCGTTGTGATTGATGAATGATGCATTGTACTTAAACAGAAATGTTGTCTTATGTCAAGGCAATTCATCAACACCTGTGATGATAGTGGAGCATTGGTATACAAAGGAGAGGTTCTTCATTGTTTCTTCTCCTTTTCTAACACCTCCCTGATGTAATACACTACTTACGGCAGCAGTGTACACATGTTTCTAGATCAAACGATGCTCACTTGTCACTTTTGACAAGTGCAACCTACTGACACACACATTTAGCAAATATCAGACGGGCATGTATTTGCAGAATGTTTCTCCACTTGTGTTTTAATGTCGTGGCAAAAGAATGTTCTTCCACTTTCTTTTACGGCTGTAGGAGCGTAACACCATAAGTTACTGCGGTTGTACATGCTCATGATTATTCTGATCTAACAAGTTTTCCATGTGAGATAATCTACAAGAATGTTATCACATTTACCGTATATCTCACACACCTTTGGTGTACATATCGTCTTAAGGAAACACAAAGCATTATTGATGTTCGAACTGGAACTAACTTGCATCCCGTCTCATCAGGTAAGATAACCATCACAAATTTGCTTAATATTCACAGAGTCCAAAATTACTGTGTCAAATCTCTTTGTTATACTATCGTTAAAGATGAATTGAAAATGCAAGGAGGACTATCTTCACATGCCAACCTTAGAATATCTAAGGAGGTTCAAGAGAATGGAGTCACAACCATCTTATTTCCTTTTCTCGATGTTCGATACCGCCACTCAAAAATATTTGAAGCATGTGCCAAAATGGATCTTCCGTGCAGATAGGAAGACAATTGACTCGTGTCTCATTGCGTAATCACCAGCCACTTTCCAGGGAAGATAATGTCTATATTGTGATGGTAATTACTTTTCGCCATCCCTACTTGTAAAAAGATAGATGATAATGGTAAAGACACGGGGATGTGCGAATAGAAATTGTGCAAAAAAAAAATGATGAAATAGAAATTCATAATTAGTCGACTGGCATGCCCGAGCACCAATCTGTTATATCTTTATACCTGAAAATTATTCCATATAAGTTTTATTTGTGAGAATTAGTGGAAAAATTATAAAACCTGCTTTCCAGGATGGTACAGTTTTAAACACTTTCATATGATACAGCTCCGATTACACTTTTGCACAAATTTCTGCACGGGACTGACTTTTGTTCTATATTATTGCTTTATCATGAAGTGAAATTTCCTTTCAATTAATGAATAAACTAGGAAAATATAGCCAACATTATGTTGACGTTCAAACTGAATTTTCAGATTGCTCAGCAAGACGGCGGTATCGAACATGAATCATCAAAGGCACAAATGCACCTGTGGAATTCTTTTGTACATCAATAGAAAACTGGCAACTGTTCAAATTAGAATAATTACAGCCAGATGGAACTCCAACTCTTAAACATCTTCCAAAGTCCTTTGAATTAGATGATGCCCTAAACATTATCTGACCTGTTCATACAAGGTTCTGTGAGATTTTCTCCTGAAAACGTCAATTTCTATTTAAAAACCTATTTCCGTGCACATGCAAATGTATGGATTAACTTCTTTTTTTTCTCTGAAGCTGCAATCAAACAATTTTTCCTCGTGGCAGAAATGGGATCTTAAAGCCCACTTTCTAAGGCATAAAAGAAAAGGCAAATTCTTACCTACCCTATAACTTAGCATTTCAAAGACTGAAACAAAAAGTGACACACACACGTATACATAATACATACAATTAATTTTACAAATTCAATGCATTTAAAATGAATTGATACACAACATAATAAAGGTATATAGGTTTTCGCGGTCTATTTCGTAAGTTCGTCGGTCATATTCATATTGAGATCATTCAATTTCTAGAATTTCAGTCATACGTAACCGTTTAGTCGTTTAATTTCTTTTCCGATCAGTCGAATCTGCATTTATGTCAATCAAATTAAAAAAATGTTGTCTTTCAAATTCGTAGAAAGTATTCAACTGCGCAAAGCGGTCTTTCTATTTATTAGCAAGATACGGGAATGTGAATGCGCAACTAATGCCGTAATTCAAGCATTTGATTTCGTTTAGGAGCAATCTATTTAACACTTCGAGCGATCAAATTAGCCTGACAGATGTAAGATAACGCCAGTGTTCTGGCGTTATCTTATCATGATTAACATAATTGTTAGTATTTTGATTTATTGTTTAAACTTTGATTTGTGTCCACCTCTTGTCTATGTTTTCCTCAATATCTGCATAGGTACATGCGTTAATTGTTAAAGACTTCATGATATCGTATTCCATCATTTTCATTTTCTCTCACACTTTGAACAAATGCTCATTTCCTTTTATTTGAAACATTTGAACACCAGTTTATTTATGTTGTGATAGGTGTTCTTCCCATTCCTTTTTTTTTTCCATCGGGAAACTGGTGCTATGCACACTTACATAATAATTGATCTATGATTATCTTGATATAAATAAATGAGAGTTAATTTAGATGGAATAAGCCGTTTATTTTCTTGGTGGTCGAGGCATCTAGGAAAGTTGGCCCGGGTGTGTCTATTATAGATAATATGCATACGAGTATCTATATTTTACTAGGGTAATAGTGTTGATTGTACGCTTTCCGACCTTTTGTATGACATGTGATTACATTTTAAATGAATGGTCAGGTGAGCCTCTTCTGCCCGGTTGCCAACCCTTCGCTGCCCTCCCATTCGGACAAATTCGAATGCTCTCGATGGGTATTCTAATTTGAATCAGAGAGGTGTTAGAGCAGGAGTGGAATCTCTTCTCTATTTGTGCAAATTTATGCGTAGGTTCTATAGCATGATAATTAAAATGATAAGCATTTCACTGCCTTTGATGTACCATGCTCCAAGCCGCTCTCCCCTATAGGGGGCCTACTAGTTTTGACATGGAGACCAAAGAATAGGTTCTTGATTTGGATTTTTTTTTTTATTAAGCTTAATTTCAGAGGAAACGTTGAAATCCTACCATGGAACTTTTTGGTAATATTTAAGGGAACAAATCCTTTCAGTTTTTCTTCAAATCTTGTTATCAATACTCCCATGGTTGAGAAACAAGAATACTAGTAGCGCATAAAAAGTGAATATTTAACTATCTTGCCCACATTTGTGCATATTTTGTTCACCAGCTTCAGTACCCGAGTATGAAATCTTTTCGATTGAGTATTTGGCTAATGCGTGTTTCTGCGTGTTTAAAAGCACTTGCAGTTGTGGGAAATGTTCACCTTCAAGTACATGTTGATTGAGTGAATGCAGCTATATTAGTAGAGTTTGAGATAAATCAGATAATCCGTTGAAAAGTTATGAATTTTTAAAGCTTCTGCTCATGCGTAGCCACTTCTGGATGAGAAGACTATCATAGCTTATGATGTCACATGCGTAGAATGATATAGGGAAAATAGAAAGAAGATTTCACAAAATTTCTTTCTTTTTTTCCTCGACAAGTCATTTTTTTTTATTACGCGAGAATAGTAAAAAAGAAAATAATTTCTTTATACTTTTTTTATATCGTTCTACACATGTGACATCACAAGATGTAGTAGTCTTCGCATCCCTACAATGACAGCACTGAAACTTTAAAAATGCATAACTTTTGAACGGATTATCCAATTTTCCTCAAACTTTCACTGATGTGTTCCATCAATATTGCTGCATTCTCTTAATTCACATGTATATGAAAGTGAAATTTTCCTTTAAAGAAGCGCGATTTTTTTTCCTTTTTACAGATTCTTTTCGCGTATATCCTGTTCTCTACACTCTAAATAATTGCTGCTGAAATTATTGAAAGGAACAGCGAGGTGCTTCCTGTTTGGTTCGTTGTGATTGGGGAATGATGCACTGTTAAACAAAATGCTGTCGATTGTCAAGGCAAAAGTCGAGGGCACGGATAGAAGGGAGAGATTCTTGTGGGTTTTTTTTTTCTCCTTCTCTTATACTTCCCTATTTAAATGGAGTAAATGCTAATATTGTTTGGCCGAAGTGCGAAGTTGAATGATCGAAAAACGAAGTTGAATGAACCTTCGTGAATGTTCATGAATTTTCTTCTTCTCAACTTTTTTTTTGCGCAATTTTGAATAAACCGATGATCAAATGGAATTACAAACGTACTAAAATGATTGCAAAAAACCTATTTTATTTATGCATGTGTGGAAGATATATTATAGGTTTTCCCGGTCAATTTCATACTTTTGTCACTCAAATTCATTAATGTGCATTCAAATTCACGCAGCGCACGCACGCGAAAATATTCGGTCATTCAAATTCAGAATCCGAGCGATAAATTTCATTTATGGGCGTTCTATTTCGTTTTCGTGAAATCAAATTCACCATTGGGCATTCAATTTCAAAATGCGAGCACCGACTTTCCTACTCGTGCATTCAAATTCATGCGATAGTCACGTGATAGTCACAATGAGCTTGTCTGGAGCGTTAAAATTCATTTTTAGTCGATCAAGTTCCTACTTCGTGCAATCAATTTAACGAAGAAAATGGAGTAGACTTTTAAGAAAGGGAAAAGGGCCAACACAACCAATAAAGGCTTGCATATAGTGTAATTATGGTTGTTTACAGGTTCTACATTGTTCTCTGTTCATGTATTCTTTGTTTTGCATCTCAATAAATTTCAAATTGCAATGTCCAATCAGCAGTGCATCCAAACAACACAGCGACTAGTAATCATATTTCTTGGTGATACTGCATGCTGACAACGCCCCAACACCAACCACATAATCATGATAATGACAATTCATCAATCTGAAGACAAACTGACACACAATGATCTCACATAGTCCCGCAAAAGTAAATCAATAAGACAGCAATACACAACAAACAACACGTATAAAATGTTAAAGTATCAGTTTCAATATAGTCGAAATTTTTTTTTTCTCGAAAGTGTCAAACAACCCTCCGTATTATGCTCGTCTGTAGGCCTATACAGTGCCTAATTTTTGTTTGCTTGTTTCGTTTTCCATCAAACAAGATGGCTGGATAACCCATATCCAGCTGCAAAAGCTGGTCTTCCATGGGGTCAAGTTTGATGTTCTGCTCTTTGCGATGAATGAATGAAGTGGGATCTTTTACGCGCATGAGTTGTAACTCTCTATACACATGGGACCTCCATTTTATGTCCAATCCGAGGGACATGTGCCTGTATATTCCTATTTGCTAAGCGCGAGTTCAAAATTGTCAATGGACAGGTGGACCTCTACTGCAAAATAAATAATAATCATAAATCCCAATATATTCAAAGCCGAATGAGAAAAACGTGCATACACGACCCCAAACTAACTAAATTCAGGACTTCTTTTAAATTGAATGCAGTTATTTGGAACATGGTTGCCTATTCACGAATTTGAATGACCGACGAGATTCCGTCGCCAGCTTGACATGAATTTGAATGCTCATTGATGAAATGCGTGCTCCTCTCTTAGATTTGAATGTTCCGATAGTGAATTTGAATGTTCCGATAGTGAATTTGAATGCTCCGATAGTGAATTTGAATGCTCCAACAGTGAATTTGAATGCTCGTATAGTGAATTCGAATGACGGATTTTGAATTTGATTGCTGATTCAGTGCTGCGAGCGTGGAATGCGTGAAATCGAATGCTCGGAATAGGAACTTGAATGACAAAAGTATGAAATTGACCGGGAAAACCTATATTATATACATGATATATATGTTATATAAATATAGATATATGCATACATAAAACACATTTGTTACAACCGTGAAAAGACCTCATGTATAAATTCTAAAATGCACATACGTCCACTGACATGGAAACCAATATTCTCCTTATAAAGGCCTCTGTTCAATAACACTTAATGTTTTATTTTATTGCACAGTTTGTTCAAACCATCGTCTGTACTGTTAGGGAAAAAAGCAACAACAACAACAACAACAAAATAACCATCGCGCTTATACAATCGCGGGAAGATTTATCTACTAGTATTTTTGTTGTGTGCTTTGATTTATCATACACACACTTTTACAACGAAGTAAATGTTTCAGAAATACGCTTTTCGTTTCAAATAGTGATTGACAAATTGCCCTTTGATGTGAATAAGCACCAATTATCAAGACGTGTGTTTCATAGTAGTCATAATTTGAAGTATTATACACATTATAATTTCATTACTTGTGTGTATATGTATACATATGATATAAACCATTCAAAAGATTTGCGTCCTTAAAGTCTGTATTTAGCATTAAACATAATCATGTTATGATATACGTTCAGCACAAAAGAAAAGAAAAGAGAGATAACACTTTTTACAATTCATACTTTTTCATAGAAGAGTTTGATAAAATCAGTGTATTATACCATACACGATTATGAAATGCAATTTAACTGGCTATCAACTTGGTAACCTTATGCATAAGTAAACACATTCCTTTTTCATCCTCCAGGGGAAAGTAAAAATTGCAAAAATTGACATGTTGTCATTCATTTGCAAATGCCATTGAATATAAGAATGATAACAAACAGGTTTTTGTTCTGTTTTTCTTTACAGCCCCAAACAAAAAACTAGGTGGGGAACTAAATGGGGAAATAAGAATTTTCTGTCAATTAAACTTCACGTTACATATGGAGTAGAGCCACAAAGGTAATGAAATGAACAAAATTTGTTTATTTCATTCTTTTACTTTAAGAATTTAAGCATTCAAGAGCTAAATATCATTTTCAATTTTTCTAATTTGAAATAACATTGCAAATTGCTATCATTTTTGTTACCATTGATTTTTCTCTATTGCCATTTAAATTTGGATTTGACGGAAGTTTCTTTATTTTCCCCCACAAGTTTTAGCTTTTCTATATCTTTGGGTCTACAAAAGACATATTATATGGTTTATCATAGATTTTTTTTTTTAATTAATTCGGATGTTTCTTAATTGCGTTAAATTTGTCTCTTGTTCTCATAGTTTATGGAAGAGCACTTACGCATGAATAACAATTTTAAGAATTGAAATAAAAAGTTCTTTTCAATCTTTACTTTTGTGTCTTGGAAGAGAAAAACGAAAGTGTTCACTTTAACGTAAAGTTTACCTATTTTATTGACCTACCAGGTTGAAAGCCAATTCAATTACTTTAATATTTATTCTATAATGCATTGGTTTTAGCCAAATATACTATGAGAAATATAATCTTAAAAAGGTGTTCGCTTTGGGTTTTTTTTTTAAAATCCTTTAAACTTCCGAAAGTCAAGTGATATCAATCAGCAGTTCGGACTTCGTATACAACTGGCATACATGCACGTCAATTTTAAACTAGACGCGGCTGAATCCTATGGGACCACAAGCAGGCTGCCGTCTCTATCCAATAGCTTCCACGCCGAAGAGGGCGCCAGCTATCAGGCCGTAGTCTCTACCCAGTCGATCTTCGATGACCATATCCGACCAGGAAGAGAAAGAACTAGCGAGGAAGAACGCAGACCCTAGTTGTGTTAAGAAATAAGGTAAAACGCCATCAGTTTTCATGCATCATAAAGAGGAAGTGAAGCTGAAGTTTATTGGTGCATTTTAATGAAGAGTTCCTTTCCTAAAATTACTATAATCTATGCTTTTAATGATAAAGAAAAAGCTGGAGTTTTATTTCACAAGATTCTAAATGTTTTCATGCAAGGACTTTATGTCTCATAAGAGTCCCCTATAATGGGTCAAAGCAAATGTGGCTCAGAAAAAACAACAACAACAACAACCCTCACTGATCTTTAAAGAATTAGTATGGGAGGATTTGTGATAACACCTTTAGCCTGTTACCGGGCGCCTTTTGGAACAAAACTTTCAGTACGGTGATTATGCGGGATCATATTAATACAATGCACTCGCGTTATAACAAACACGGTTATAAATTGCGGTAACAACGAAGTGAATATCAAGGCCGCAACATTATCTTTGTCTATGTACAGATGTATTCTTATTGTTTATTTGTTCGGTTAACGAAATTTCGATATAACGAAAGAAAACTGCCGGCCCCGAATCTGGAATCATTTGTTCTTTCTACATAAATATTCTCTTTCAGTTCTCTCCAAGAAATGTATATGAATAGAAATGTTTCACAGCTGATAATCACATAATGTGGGCAATCTGGGAAGCTACACAGCAAGGACAGCTAGCCAGCCTGGCATTACTCAGAGGTCAAAGTGCAGTCAAACATATACACTGGTTTTTGGCCGGATTCCGCTGGATTTAGCACCTTTTGGAATAAAACTCATTTTCATCGCTCGATTTTAAAAGACGTTGAAGAGTCTCCTCTATCAAAGTATACTAAAAATAAAATCTATTTCTGTTAAGAAAGTCAAATTTGATAAAAAATTGATTGAGCAATATTTGGAAAGCAACTCTTCATATTTACAATATGGGAAGGGAGAGAGACAAGCAAGATATTTTGAGTTGACATCAATCAATGTATTACATCACACTGATTATCTGATTTAAGTATAATTATATGCAGGGCTCCACACTAACTTTTTTTTCGGTGGCCCAATGGGGCCACCAAAATCATCAATTTCAAATTTTTGGTGGCCCGAGGGAAGAATTTGGTGGCCCGAAAAAAAAATAAAAACACATTAACTCACTGCATGCATTTATGCATTTCCGGAGCAAAAAGTTACAAATTTATTAACATACTTTTGAAGAAAAAAAATGGTTGCCCGAGGCGGGCCACCAAATTTGCCATTTTTTTAAATTTGGTGGCCTGACTTTCATTTTTGGTGGCCCCGGGCCAAAGGACCACTGTTAGTGTCGAGCCCTGTTATAACTATGGATGCTGAAAGTTCAGCTCCTAGTTATTAGACCATATCTCCAATACACCATTATTTATGCTAATTATTCTTTTAGTCTCGATTAGTTGTTATGTATTATGTTATGTATAACACAAATTATTTGCCTATAGAGCATCTTATATGTATCATGCCTTTGTTTTGGGATCTGTCGTCAAGTAATACATACTCTACTGACAGTGATTTACAGCACATTAGTGCATGATTTATATATAGTCTAATTCATTGTAAAAAGAAACTACACAATGTTTTAATATTGGTTGAGAGATGATACTATTAAGAGAATTTGTTCAGAGCGGGTGATGTTCGTTATTCCGAAGAGAGTGGTGCATTTTAGCGAACTTTCAGAACTACGAACCTTATTTTGTTTTTGTATCAACGATCCCTCGGGATAACGAAAACATTCGGAATAACAAACTTTCGGAGTAATGAAACTTCAGAATACGCCCATAACGAACATTCGAAATGATGGAACTGTAACCGTTCTAATGTCTATAGGCACTCTGGGATGTAATTCAAGGACATGGAGGGTTATACAACGGGTTTTGAAATTGTCCCTGTGTGAATAATAAGTTTATATCACATATTGAAATACGCACTTTTGCAGATCTCCTGTTCGACCAGGGACGTGAGAAAGTTGTCGTCTTTCAGGAATCGACCACCCGAATGGAAGAGGTCAGCTGAAGTAAAGAATTTCGTCAGGCCGAGGTTCCGGCGTAGACCACTGATGAGTGTTGTCTGAAGAGAGAAGACATTTCAAATCTGAGATTTTAAGCCTTATCTCAAGCGTCTTTTGCAACAAGTATTCCAATTAATACAGTCAACCTTTTGATTATCCATTCACCTCGTAGAAGTCTTCTAATTGTGGACATTTACAATATATCCATATAGGTACGAGAAAGTGATAGTGACGACGAGGTTACCTTTCAAGCGGAAGCCTGTAGTAGCGAACACCTTAGGGAGAATAAAGGTTTTGCAAATAAACCATTTTATCTGAATAGAGAACATTATTAGAGCCTACCTACGATTTGACGTATCTGGCAAATCTGTAGGCCCCCAAATAACAAAGTTATTTCAATTTTAAAATGCAATTATTGTCGCTATGAGACGTGTATTCGGTCTTTAGCGTGCTGCCACTTAATAGGATTGCAGAGACCCCCGTGAAGAAATGACGAAATTGCGCTGTACTGTGAAATGCTGCAAAGGAGCGTAAACAGCGAGGAGATAGGGGTATGCATCCCCCATCCACACTCTCCTTTGGTCCAGATCCATGAACTTCAAAAAGAGGTGACAGATAGCACAGTTTAGCCTTACGCGATGTCCTTGGTTTCCTCCCTTTTTGATTAAAAAAAAATGTCCAAATATTCCCTCAAAAGTGTGTATACAAGAACGTTGACTTTCAGTTCTAAAAATGCAGAAGCTCCCTCGTGTGTGTGTGTGTGTGTGGGGGGGGGGGGTATCGTCCTCCCACACACTTCTCCATCTTTCCATTTCCGTATACTTTTACTCATATTACGAAGGCGAAAAAACGATGTGACAAATACCACATTAGCCGCTATTATTTTTCTTACTTTTCAATCATTGACAATATTCCTAACCTTCAAAAAAAAAAAGTGTGGACCAAATTGTTGAATTTCAGTTCTACAATGCAAAAGCTCCAAACCCTCCCCTTTATAGGTCCAGTTCCCAGGTGTGCGTGTGTGGTTATTTGAACATATCGTGACCCCCCCCCCCCCCCCCATGTCGACGCCACTGCTGTACACGCAGCGGTGAAGAATGAATGCGCTCGTTCTTGACCGCTTACCCGTCATTGCCCATGCTCTCAGGCTTTCGAATCGATGTACAAACAAGAGCATATGAAGAGTGGAAAGACGAGTGGGAAAACGTTTCATCCCCTCTCAAACCCAGAGAGAGAGAGGGAGAGAGAGAGAGAGAGAGAAAAAAAAAATCCCTCACAGTTTGTCACCTTTTGGCAACATCGGCAATGCAAAGCCGAATCTAGTGGCTGACAGTTGCTACAACGGCACAAATGATTGTTCGCCAACCGGTCCGGAGGAAAGTTGGGCGATCATCATTGCTGTCTGTGCCGCTCCCGGTTGCTCCTACTGCAGGTGCATCAAACCGTCGCTGCCGCGCTCCAATTCGCGCCCTAAAAAGGTCAATTCTCGTTCTTCATAATTATGCGTGAGCACTGGGCAAGCCATCACATCAGTACAAAAAGGTAACAAATCTGGGGATTACCGATTACATATGATAAATCATGATGTTAAAACACTGAAACTTTTCACCAGCACAAAAAAAAAAAAAGGCACGATCGTCTAACGAAGTGACAGAAATAGTGTTTGCGGTAGTACAAAAAAAGAAAAAAAAAACAACAACAACACACACACACAAACAATCCGTTTCTGCTGTGGAGTTCAATGATCAATTTGATAATGACAAAAAAGAATGATCTAATCTATACTCTTAAACAAGAAAAAACAGTGATATTTTGAAAGTTTCAAGGTAATGAAATATTTAGTAAGAAACTTGTTCTTTTTTAAGTTGGAATCACGACCAAAACTATTCTTGAGTGTAAATATTTATCGTTGCTTTTAGTGAGTGTAAGCTCCGGTCACACGTTAAGTGCAAAAACGTCACATTTTCCTGGCCCAAACAAAATGGCTGCATACAACAGCTTCAGGTAAGATCGCTGCACTTAACTGTTTGATTTTAAGTTAGATTTGCTCAAATATGTAAACTGAATGAGTAAGAGTCCCTAAACTTGTATTTTGATCTTTATTTTCCTTTCAAGACATGCATAAAAAGAAATAGGAGTAGCGCAAATTAGAGCGCTATCAAAATTCAAAATAAATCAAGAAAATGTCGACATATCTCTTATTCAAGACGGTTGGTTTGTCAAGATGCAAAACTCACAAAGTGGATTTTGTGGCATTTAATTTGTATCCCTCAACACTGAGCGCGTTCAACCCGCCCCCTTTTTTTTTTCTTGTTATTCAGCAGCCTTCAACGAGGAATCGTTATTTCTACACTTGAAACAAAAATGTTTAAAATGCGACCAGAATTTCAAGTGGTTGCTCTTTCCAGGTAATAAGAAAATGAAGGAAACTCTTCTTTGAAATCAAGGATTCTATTTCTCCCTCTTGGAATTGACAGAGCCAGGAAAACCATTGAAATTTCCTTAAACTGAACTTGAATGTCGTAAGGGCCTATTAAACAGCCACAAGGAACGGTCGTAATTTTTTTGGCATTCAAATTTTTCGCCGGGAACTCCTCAGCAAGCCGATACGTGAGCGAAATGCCGGAATACTTGATATGACTTTTGACAGTGCCCCCTATAAATATTACATACAAACAAAACACAGATTCACCATTTCAAAGGTCTTTTAAAATGGTGCAACTGTTTCGAGCAACAGGATATAGTGGTTAAATAGCTGATGACTTACATTTTCATAAAACTCGGAGGCGAAGTAAACGGCTTCCAAATGTCTCTGCGTCGCGAAGTTTGTGATGTTTTTCGCCAGGGCAGCAGGAGAAATTTGATCTAGCACCTTACAAATATATTGTACGTAATCATGCTTACACCTGTAAATGCAAAGTACAGAGGAAAACAACATCAACAAAATTAATACACGTTAATTGACATACAGAAGTTTAGGTATCTTTTAATAATTACTAATCGTCTTTCTTAAGCCTCAAGATGAGAGTACACAACCTGGCAGCGTGAAAAGAGGATGAACAGGAATCGAGAGGTAGATTACCATTTACAGCAAGTTCAGATTTTTTTTTCAATCATAATATTAAACGCATGGAAAAATAAATCATGGGGTTTTTTTTATATGTAACATAAATATGTTTTGTCAGATACATTAAATTATTACAACATGTCTTTATAAACATGATTATAAAGATATGGACGTATCGTGGATTTTACATGAATTATTATTGATGCCAAAAAAAAAATGCAAAACAGGATGATTTTGATGAAAAACGAAAGTTTGATATCTAAGAAACGTTTAATTTTAATGTTAAGACTGTTAAGAATGGTTTTAATTATAAAACTGTCAGTTGTTCAGTGAAATGTTGTTATCGCTTCTTCTTTTTCCCAGTTACCTACATTAATATAATGATCTGCTCGCTTGACGGCCTTCTATCAAAACACAAAGTCATATATTTGGGCTAGGAAAAATTAATTTTGAAAAATCATGTTTTGGTTGGAAGCTAATTTTGAAAAATAACATTTTGTTTAGACGCTGAGTCTCTGGAAAATGTAAACATGCCAATTATCAAATAATCGATGTTCAGTGACACAATTATTTTCTTGGCGAGGCTGCATAAATGGTGTTTTTGTGTTAAGTGTCTACCATACGTATTTTCTCGACTGAGCATAGGCTGTTTCCCAGCCAGTGATGTCACGTCATGAAAATTAGGGCTGAAAATAATCGTAGATTCTCACAAATCTTCTGTACGTTGTGCGTGCATTAGTTATTAGCTCTTCAATGCAGGTCGATGCCGCCCCCTCCCTCTCTGTATCTCTCTGTCTCTCTCTCTCTCTCTCTCTTCAGACTTATGTTTTCTCAATACTTCTGGGGGAAGCGTTTCGTTAAAACCGCATTACGAACAAAAACGACCAAAAAAAAAAAAAGGTAATGTTAGCAGGGTTGGGTCAGGGACTTTAATAGTGAATTGTCAAATGACGCAATGACATCATTTCACGGTTATCGGACCCTTCCTCCGATTTTTCTACAACACTATAAAATTGTAACATGTGAGAGGGGACCACAAAGTCCCAGTTTGTGAAGTGGCTTGGCGACGGCTGAGGATAGTGAGAATGGGGCAGAGATGGGGGAAGGGGCTGAAATGTGTGGGTTTGCGAGGAAACAGTACAGTGAGCTTGAAGAGGGGGTTGGTAGTCGGGCAAATCAGGAGGAGAAGAGGTGGAGAAAGGAGTGGAACTGTCCGAATCAGTCCCAGTGGAAGATGATGTAGGGGCGTCGGAGTCAGAGGCAAGGAGAGGAATGTCGCAGTCAATAGAAAGAGGGGAAAGTGGGCTAGAGATGGGAAGAGTGCACTTTAGAGATCGGATTGGAGTTGGGGGAGTTGGGGATGAGGGGTGGGAAATCACTGCACATGTTTGTGGTAGTGAGGGAGGCGGGAAAACCGAGGTGCGATATGAATTACAGGCCTTACAGTGAGAGCAGAGGTCCGCAATGTCTTTGCGCATCCCATGCCAGTAGCAGAGCCCTTCGATAAGCTCAATTGTCTTGGCTGTACCGAAGTGAAGAGCTGACATGGAAGTATGCATGACAGACAGGACAGTAGGGATCACAGAATAGGGAATGACAACCTGTTCTATCATTATTCCAGACGGATGTCTCTTCCGCCGATACAATAATCCATCACGAATTATGAAACGCTCAAGCTGATGCCGGAACTTGAACAAGCATTCCTGGTAATGAGGGATGGCCGATTTTGGGGGTACATATCCAGAACGGATCCAGGCAGCGACCTGCCGGATGATTAGATTCTGGTGCTGAGCCTGATGAAGGCGTACACCATGTTCTAACAGAACACTAAAAAAGGAGGACAGGTTAGTAGGAGGTGCGGGAGGAGAGGGAGGAGATGAAATTGACGATGAATCGGCACATGCTGATGCCGATGACGGAAGTGAAGCTACTTCAATCGGTACAGCTGGTGATGGAGATGAAGGAGGGGATGGATTATGACCTCTGACTATTGTTGCAGGGAAAGATGAAGATACAGGTAATTCGTCATGGCCACCTTTGTAAAGACCACCAGGAGAAGGAGGCGGGGGTGGAGAAGAAAGCTTTCTCACACCGGGGGTATTATGTGGAGGTGGGGGTGGAGAATGAAGTCTGGTGGATGTTGGTTAGGGTGACTGAGGAGGGAAGGAATCATCCCGAGAATATGATGTGTCATGAAATGATGGGGTACGAGGGCGAGAGGAATGCTCACGATCTCGGGGATATGCATGCGACTGAGAGCCAGTGGTTCCAGATAAAACCCCAGGAGAGAGTGTATTAGGGTCATATTGATAATGACTTCAATCATCATAACGATGATCGTGACCATACCGACTGGTTGAAGTGATGGAGTGGTTAGAGTAGTTAGAGTAATGATCAGGGGAAGGAGAACGCGAGTGATAGCGATGATGTCGGGAATAGGAAGAACTATAGTCATGAGAAGGAGAACGAGGGCGATAGTGTGAACGAGAATGGGAGTAGGATGAATGGCGCTCCGGGGAGGGAGAACGGGAGTGATAAGGGGAGCGATAGGAATGATAGGAGGGTGAATGGGGTCGAAAACTGTGAGATCGTTCTCGAGAGTAATTATGATCCCGGGAAGAATACATTGTGTTGAAAAAAAAAAGTATGTGGAAAGAAGGAATATCAATGTACACAATCAATATAACCAAATGTCTAGAGTTACAATGAGGGGAAAAACAGCCAACTAAAGATAGGAACACCAACTACAAATAAGATGGCAAACAAATACCTAAATGTTATTTACACAATGGTAACACAAAAATGTCAATCAGGCCACGTTACCTCAAGGAATTCAAGAGAAAAAAATGTTACAATTATTAAGTGTATCTTTGTGTAAATGAATTGATTCAGGTATCAACATGATATGGTTCAAGAAAATTCCAATGCAATTTGAATGCAAACGAGGGGGTGGGAATGATAGTGTTCAGAGTCCCAAATTAAAAAAAAAAAAAAAAAAAAAACATGTGCCAAGAAGGAGTAGAACAGTATTCTTTATATATACTACCGACAATATTTCCTCGTCAGTATTATGCACCATTCTGGAATTCCTGATCATTATATCTAATAAACTAAATTGTATATCTTGGAACCACCACCTTGTCTCCTGCATTAACTAATTTTCGACTTTGGCTTGACATCGTATACTATAGTTGAGAGTGCACACCACGCTACCGACACATAAAACAAGCACTCTTACAATATGAATATAGGCATTCTGAAGAAACTAATACACGGACTTAATTGCCCATGTGCCCATGATATATGACTCGACCACGCAAACTAGTATACAATGCCGTTGCAAGAGGCATACATTCTTTATTTTTCTGCGCTGTCCAATATTATGCAGAAGATGGTGTTTGTTTCAGAGTAATGACTGTCCTAAATTGTTCAAGATGTTGATGGAGATACAAATCACATATGCGTGACCTATCTTTGATTACGACACTCACAGGACGCGTTTGGAGCAAGTGTTTCTGCATATAGGTTTATGACAATGCTTCAGTATCTGTAGTGGATGTTGTTTCAAAATAAGACTAATGTACTCTTCTCAGGAGAACAAACCTCACATTGTTAATATTAATAATAATAATAATAATAATAATAATAATAATAATAATAATAATAATAATAATAATAACAATAATAATGATAATACACTCCATGCGTTTTTAAGCTTTTGTTTCTGTGTATACGTATCTGTGTGAGTGCACGTAGTGTGTGTGGATGTAATTGAGGGATTCACAGTAACTTTTACCCCAACCCATAGCATTCAACGAAGCTATATAGGCATTAGAAAATGATAGGCCTATATAACATTCCGATAACACCATGGTTAATCAGTGTTAGCTAATATTATTTGATCTATTGACTGTAGAATTAGATGATTTTTTTTTTAGAATTTACTGAACTAGATTGATTATCCTTTTAGTTGCCTATCTGAAGGGACGTCTGTATGTCAACATAAAAATATGAAGCCCCTCTTCTCTTGATTCATCACGTCCTTGCCGAAAATAGAACAATGCTTAAATCCAATATTGCCAACGTGCCTATCATATCCTGGTTAAATACCTTTTATCTTCCCCTTGCACAGTGTGTGTGTGTGTTCCCTCGCTCTCTTCCATTATTATGTCATCCTTTATTTGTTTTCTTCTGGGGTTATACATCAAGCTGTGTGTTAATTTCCTTCTCATCAAGTTACCCAGCCACGATGTGTTCATTATTGGTCACATCATTGGGAATAATGTCTCTTCATTTTTTGCCTATTTTCGCAGTCCTAGTACACCGTGACAACGTCAGTGCGTCTTTTTAGCACCATTAGCTCGTTTGATAAATGCCTGATAGTCATACTTATGACATGAATTTTGGGGCTAGAGTTCATTGAACGTCAAGATTCAAGATTCAAATTAATTTTCATTTCTATCAAATAAACAAAGAAATTATATACAATGTATAGGCAGAAGATATTTGTAATAACTGGGAAAAAACACACAAAACGTCGCTATAATATTGTCTAGGACTTGTTCAAAAAGTGTTTGAAACTCGGTGACTTATACACCTTTCTGCTATTACTATACTATGATCCTTATGACTAATATGAAATTTCACAACGAATATTCCTTTATTCTTTCAATCAATATCCATCCTTTCTCTTTTGTTTTCTTGCGATTTTATATTAAAACTAAGCCCGGATACATGAATATACTATCAGGTACCCTACTGGTGCTGTTTAGGTGTCTAGGCATACCTACCAGGATTTTGACCATTCATCGTTGTATCTCCAGTGAATACACAGATATGGCTGGTTGGCCATCAGACCCTGCTGGACGATCGTGTAGGCCATCGTCTGGACATTCAGAGATTTCACGAAATACTGTGCGTAGCGCATGATGTGATCCATGTACCGCAATCTACCCAAGTAACCGTAGCCATAGAGGAATGCATTGCATTGCTTCTTCGTTACCAGGGCGTGTGGATACATGTCAAGAAAGTCATCAACCGCAACCAAATATGGGAGGTCATCAGCTATTTGAATAATTACGTCCGAGTTATTCAAGTTGTCAAGTACGCTTGGTACATGGACTCCTGTGTGGTTGGTGAAGACTTTTAGAGTTCGTTCGACGAATTCGTTGATGCGCTGACTATCGGCTTCAGTCTGATTTTCCACCATGTTGGTGCCTAGAAAACTGGCGTCAACCTTGTTATTGCACTTGCGCTTAAACTCCTGCAAAGAAACGACCGGAACCATTTTTGACAAGCTTTTGGCGTCATAGCTTTCGTCAAACGTCCGTAGCATTTGGGTTTCCGGTGATGGAGAGTGGTCGAAAAACGGGGGCAGAACAACCGTTAAATTCCTCTTCAAGGCGATGATACAGATCAACTTAAAAGCCTGAATCTGATTATTCATCCCCTGATTACCTAGTAATAACGGTAAGACATACTTTACCGCGGGCTCTGGTTTCGAATCCGTCTGTGGTCTATCTTGAGTTTGTTGACTCGGCTGTCTCATGTAGTGGTCTTGAATGTCATTGTGTT
The DNA here is from genome assembly GCA_033980235.1 of Diadema setosum. Classification (NCBI taxonomy): domain Eukaryota; kingdom Metazoa; phylum Echinodermata; class Echinoidea; order Diadematoida; family Diadematidae; genus Diadema; species Diadema setosum. The sequence continues at coordinate 11,642,072 of CM067063.1, read as the reverse complement.
CTTTCTTACTGATATTTTGAGCAACATTTTGTTCCCCTATTGGTATTCTTTCATTGATTTTGTCGCCATCAATATCCTTGGCACTTTCGGCAGCCTTATGGGAACCATGATCGTCTGCCATGTTTTTCTTGTTGTGAGTGAGACCACTGTCGGTGCGATAGCGGTAGCGGTGAGCGGTGTTGGAACTGTTCCCGTGAAAATTCTTGCGGACCTCATCACCACCTTGGTCGCCTGATTGATTGTCAGCGACGTCCAGCAAACTTCGCTCAATCCTATCCGAGTGGAAGAGAGCGAGGAATATTTGGCAGAGCATGACGAAGCAGGCGATCGAGAAGAGAAGAGCGATCTTTTGACGATATCGACCCATTTCGGAGTTGTCATTCCGATCTGGAAAGAAGAAAAACCAGATTACGAAAATACCTTTATTCATTACAGCAATTAACATAATTTGTTTTTCTACTGTTCTAACAAACATTCTTAAACAAACACAGCATTTTAACACACAAATAATTTGGCTTTCATTAGAAACACCTTCACATCGCACACCCTTCTGACAGTCATGAACCAAAATTGCTAATTCTAAATCCATTCCATACTGTTGGAATCTTTCCGGAATTCCAGTAAAGGTCTGGAATAATTCGGAAGTTGCCGATCAAACCAAAGGCAAAATGTGAACGTGAATGGTTCCTCTTCTTTCATGGCAGTTGATCTCTTGCGGTGTCACTACTATTCCTCGTGATGCATGACTTTCAAAAATCCTCAATCACTGCAATTTACACTATTCGCAGATGATTTCAAAGTATGTTAGTCTCATTTCAGCCCTTCTGAACATGTTACCAACTTGAACAATAAAGTTATTCATTCAATTATTGACTGGATGAGAGCTGACAAGTTTTCCCCCCTTAATTTGGGAAACACTAATCAATGGTTCTTAGTAATACCTTAACTGATCTTCCAAACGCAATATCATTAGATGATATTCTCTTAACTATAGTTACTGCCAATAAATTTCACGTTGTATTTTTAGACGATAAACTTTCTTGGAATGTTCGTATTGATAGAATGTGTAAAACAAACCTTTCCTGAGTGTGTGCTTGCCCCCAAACTCTGCTCCTACTTCCTACTAAAACTTAGGCCTATTTCTGTTGTCTATCGTCTAACGTCAACCCGGAATTACTGTGGAAAGTTTTCTTCTTCTTCTTCTTCTTCTTCTTTTCGTTTCTACAATGGTCTGTTTGCTTTATACATGGAGTCCCAGCCATGTTGTACGTGGCTTCCACATTTTAACAGTTTCCTGTCTGATCAATAAGTGATAGGATCTTTGGATGGATGAATGGCCAACACATTGTTTTGAGAAGTTCAAGTATGCGTGGAGGTACATTTCATATTCTGTTTCTTTGTTCCTGCTCTGCAGAAACAGAGTAGGCCTCTGCAGACTAGGCTAGGCCTCGTGTGCACAACTTTGATATACAGTATTTGGCCAACTTTGTGGTCACTCCTTTGATATAAATCAGGGGGCATCAACCCAAGTCCAGGGCCTAGAGTTTCAGCCCTCTCCTTCTTCGCGTCATAATGTTTCTATAACCTTGAATCGGCTGTCTTATGATGTCATTTTTCTTCATGAGCTGTAACCCACACTCGAGCAGCACTAGCCTCGGGACGGAGACTCGCAGAGGCAGAGTCTGCAATACCGAAATCAACAGGAATGTAATGCCATGATGTTGCTCTACCACTTATTGAAAAACGCATTATTTTTCTTGAGTCCAACATTTCATAATTACTTACTATGTCGGAAATAAAACTCCTGCTGATCGCTGTAAGAAGCGGAATGTTGTAGATCTAACACAGATTGGACAACAGCATGTTGGACTGAACACCAGATCACTTAAAACAAGGGAATACGTTCGTACTAAATATGTGATTTTGTGAAAGAGGAGAGCATTGATTTGTATCACTGAAACTTGGTTGACAAATACTCAACGTGACTCACATTTTGATTTTCACCATGATAATCTTGATGAGGAGATAAAATACAATTGCATCTAAGGTTAAATATCATCATACCCCTGACTGCCTAACCAATAGTGGGCTTCACCGTCGCCATTAAAATTGGTCGACCGACAGTCGTCAAGAAAGCTCTTTTGTGCCGGATTCTTAAACACATTGATTTTGAAGTATAGTTTTGTACGTGTGTGTGTGTGTGTGTGCGTGTGTGTGTGCAAGATTTCTCATCTGCAGTCAACACTGATTCTCCTGATGAAATAGAGTGTCTATCATCATTATATGACGAAACTGTACGTCATGTTCTTGATATTAAAGCACAAATCAAGAAAAGGCATTGTCATTCTCCGATCAAAGACTCCACGGTAATTACCAAGAAACAAATCAACCCAGTCTTTATCATTTACTTTTCTTTTTGGCTGATTTCGAGGCCCACCAGTTGAGAGGCATGCAGGGCTGTACACAACGGTGATGACATTTCCTACAGGTGGCGTTTTTCCACCGTAATGGATGCCGGTTCATGTTGTCACTGAGCCGCCACCACCTTGAGTCGTCTCGTTGATGCAGTCAGCAAGGAGGTTCTCCCCGGCTAATCGATGAAATCCTTGTCTCCCATCTGTTCGGTCAAATGGTGGTTCTTGTCCTCGAAGACAACATGTCGCCAGTGTCCAAAATGAAGCATTCTTTGCTCCTTAGACCAGCGGAGACGAGGCTGTTCTCCTGGCGAAAAACCAGGCGTGGTCAACCGTTGTGCTTGGTAACCATATTGCGTCCGAGCAATCTCCGGTTAGAGCTCCTACCGGCTGACCAAGAAACGTCGATCCCATGATCCAAGAGCGTCGAAGATGATTCGACGATATAATTTCCCGTTTCTCCTGCAGAGATTCAACAATCTGCAATTGTCTCGTCTCGTAGTTAAGATTGGATGTCCTGGAGGTTTCCGCAGCTGCACATGCCATGCTTCACCGTGGCGTTCCAGGCAGCCTAATTCCAGGATCTTACAGTCTGTATTCTGTAGTGCCGCGAGGACATCCTCGATATATCTCTGTGTATAGCCGTCCGGGCGCAGTGCCACCGTTCCATCAGACCAACGCGCAGAGCAGGCATAGCATAGGAAACGTCTAAACCGACTTTTATTGCAAACGGTAGAAAGAGCTCAAAAAAGGGGGCTTGTTCAACGCATGCGTTGCATCAGGGAGAAGAATAGAATCTCAATGGCGGCGAGTTAGGTCAGTCGGCAGCGCGTCTGCATGCCACACGATCCAAAAGACCCCGGTTCGATTCCCAGATCCCAGTTAGCAATGTTGTGTGTAAACATTTCGTCCCCTCTAGAATGAAAGAGGCAAAACACTCTGTCCCTCAAATAAGACATACAAAATGAAGGTCCCGCGTGTGAGAGAGTCACAACTCACGCACGTAAAAGCTCCCGCTTTATTTGTTCATCGCAAAGAGCAGGGTGTTTAACCAGTCGAAATGGTCCCAGCAAACACATAACGTTTTCAGAACGTTTCCTAAACGTTTTGTTTTGTTTTTGTTTTTTAGGTTCCGTACATCTTCGTATAAAATGGACTTTTTAAAACGTATACATACAACGTTAAAGTTGGGATTTAGCATTTACCGCAATGCACAGGGTTTTTTGGGAAACGTTTAAAAAACGTCAATGGACATTACAAAACGTTTTTATTATGTCTGCTGCGTCTTCGTCCTCTATAAACGTCCACAAAACGTTTTTTTATTAGGTCTGCTACGTCGGTTTGTCTTTAATGAACGTTTAAAAATGTTTTTATTTGGTCCGCTACGTGTTCGTCGTTGGTTTCTTTATCATGAATATTCAAATAAGAAAATATAAGAAATGAAAACTGGCGGAAATAGATAAAAGACATTGAAATCTAAAGCCTTATGCTGGGTTCAAACTTTCTGTGTTAAAAATAAACTTACCTACGTTATTGTTCCGTTATTCACAATTTCAAATTGTGTTATGAAGAGGTATTTTCATATCTTAATAGGCCTAATTAATTCAGGTGTGTGTAGTTTAATTTTAGTAACAATGTCTTTATGCATTACAACATTTTGCTGGAATATAAAAGAATGTGATACAGATTCATCAATTGGGAATAGGATTTAGTATAGATATACCTATAGGTGGTAGGACATTAGGAACTGGTTAGGATAGAATTGTATAGGGTACATTAATCCCACATTGTGCCTGTATAATCTCATAACTATATCTTTTTAATACCAAATAGAAAATAAACATTAGACGTTTTGAAAGGTTTTTTGGACGTACTACACGGATATGAAAGGTTCTCTAAACGTTCTGGAACGGGTCAAAAGACTTTTTTAGACGTTCTTAAAACGTTTTTTGAACGTTCTGGACGGTTTTCAAAGGTCTTCTGGACGTCCGCAGAACGTCCGCAAAACGTTTTGAATATTCTTAAAAGGTTTTTACTGACGTCTATAACGTCCAAAAGTTTTCTTTTTTGGCAGGTCCTGAAAAATTCCGTATAAGGTTTTTTATTGGTTTTCAAACGTTTAAAAAACGTTTTTATAACGTCCATTTGAAACGTTTTAAATACGTCGAAAACCTTCCACAAAAAGTCATTCTAAAAAACGTTTTGACAAAACGTCCAAATAACGAACTTGGAACGTTTCAAGAACGTTCAGAAAACGTCCAAATGTTAGCTGGGTCCCGCCTTACATCCAACTGGATCCCATGGAAGACCAACCAAATATTGCAGCTGAATCTCGATTATGGGCTTTCCAGCAATCTTTTTTTCAGATGGAAGTGAAACAAACAAAAAAACAAACTGACAAATAAACAAAAAAGTCTTTAACGAAAGAAATTAGGGAGAAATTAGACATTCGTAGCATGTTTTAACAGTATGGTATCACCTTTACAATGGGGAAACGTTACAGTAATCACTCAACTACCATTTTATTTACCTGTAGACTGTCAAATACCAAAGGAAACTGTGAAATCGAGTCTAAACATTTTTTCTATCTTTATGATTGTCACATGGGCGGACTCAAATAATGCTCAATCACACTCGTGCCATTCACTTCAATGTACAATTTAATATAAGCATTTGTGGAATATTTACAGGACTGAAATCAAGGAGTTGTGACCAACATAAAATGCAAAATCAAAATTCTTAGTGAGATAAATTTAATTACAATACTCTTATATTCGACAACCATGTGAACGGGACCCTGTCTTGGTCCGGTTCCACCTGTAATTTTGGCTTGACACTTGTTCAGAATAATTATACCAGCTTCAGTATCAATTCGTTATCCCTGACAATACACTATCTGCTATCAAGCGCAACACTATTTGGTTCACACCACCGTAGTGCTGATCCGGAGATGACCAGCCTGCACGCACGACGGTTTACCGCGGTTAAAACACTTGTCTTCAATTACACTGCTTCCGTTTACATCCGGGTTCTGTGCTAACCCGCAATTATCATGAAGTATATAAATACCAATCTTCGAATTATGTGCACATTATTTTCATCTTTTTACCAATTTATCATGACCTTCATCTCTCTACTTCAGCGACACTTCCACGTCGCAACCAATCATATCTACAGGGTGTCATGCACCCGCCAGGTTCATCGCTCACCTGCGTTGTCCCCAGAGTCACATTAATTGTCAAACTGTTCGCTTCCAGAACATGAACTGATTCGTGGGTGGAGCGTCCTTATATGCGAGGTTGCTGTTCCAGCTCCAAAGTGTCGCGAGGGACCCGCGTTCCGTATTCTTTGGCGTCCAAAGTCCTCCCTAGCGAGGGGCGGACCCAGTCGCTCTGCTGGGAATGCGTCGGCCTGGGAGTAGGCTCGTCCTCGGCCTCGGCGCCATCTACAAAATCATTTAAATGCAACATATACCAGTGGGGTGTGTTCTAATCACACACACACAAAGATTATCAGCTTAAAATCCTGACATCACAGTGACAATTTACGAACTGCATTATTATCCAATTAACATACAAAAATTCACATAATGAAATGTTTCAAACATTGGAAATATAACCGTGCATAGCTTATCAAACATCACCGCATCGTTTATAATATACTTTATCACTTATTCACGGGGTTCTCCGGGGCTATATGTGGTGCCCTGAAACACATTCACATCCTTTTACACGACAAAGCAGAAATCAAATCGCAATTTAACTTACCAATGACCGGTGTAATATAACCAAAATGCCTCTTCTTCTTGGCTACTGGAAGGCTGCAAAGGCTGTTGGAATACGCCTTCTGGCAGCAAACAAAATCTGAACTCTAATCAGCCAGTACACAGGCTGACGGTAAGGTGGACGGACGGCTCCTGGCCGCAAACGAAATTGGGCTTAGACACAAAATTATCTTGCCAACTGGCGCCTGAGTGTGGCAGGTTGGTTTCCTGCCATCACGGAGCTAACTCAATGTTCTCTCGGTGAATTCAAAATGGTGTCTGCCCCGAAAAGATCCAACTCTACTGTTAAATTGCTACTCGACTACGACACTCCTTTTCGAGGCATTTGGAATATTTGATACAACTAAAAGGACTTGAACGAAAACACCTATACAGCACTCTCCCGGAACTGGAGCTATTTCCTGTCTTTTCTTTCTACATTAATTGACATGCAAAAATAAATGAACTCCTCTCGGTCATCGATGGCGCTACTTGTAAAACATTTACACCTGTCTTATCACTTTCTCTCTCTCGCTCTCGCTTTCTCTCTCGCTCCCTCACTCGCACCCTTTGTCTCGTTATCCCTACCCGTAAACATGTTTGTCTAGTTGAATGACCGATAGGTGATGTACATGAAACAACCTGGAAATGCATTTTCAATGTGACATTTCACTCCCCCTTTCGAAAAATGCATTTCATAATTAAAAGAAATTACTTATAACACTATCTTTCTCTCTACAGCCGGCTTAGTAGGTCTGCGCCAACATTCTCGCTGCCGCGGATAGCTTCCACACGGAATCTGTAGGGTTGCAAAGCCAGAATCCAACGCATTAGCCTCCCATTTGCAGGGCTAGCCTTGTTCATGTACACTAGTGGGTGGTGGTCTGTTTCTAGCACAAATTGTCTGCCGTACAAGTATGGTTCGAACTTCTTTACTGCCCAAACTACAGCTAAGCACTCACGTTCTATGGTTGAGTATGCTTGTTCTCGTCGAAGCAGTTTTCGGCTCGCGTAGGAGACTGGAAATCGTTCGTCTTGGTGTGTTTGGAGGAGGACTGCTCCTAGTCCAACGTTGGAGGCGTCTGTCCTGAGGATGAAGTCCTGTGACAAATCTGGCAAATGAAGGATAGGGGGGTTAGAGAGTTTTTCCTTCAGTGTTGTGAAGGCCTGCTCTTGGCTCGTTTCCCATTTTACCTTGTTTGGTTCAGCATTTCTGGTCCTGTCTGTGAGTGGTGCGGCGACGGCGGCGTAGTTCGGAATGAACTTCCGGTAGTAGTTCGCCATACCTAGAAAGGATCTGAGCTCTCGTTTGGTCTGAGGCTGACTTACCTCTTGGATGGCTTTGAGTTTTTCAGGGCGGGGTCTTACCTGTCCGTGATCGATCACGTGTCCTAGGAATTCGACGCTTGTCTGTCCGATGAAGCACTTACTTGGTCTAGCAGTGAGCTTTGCGGCTCGTAGTCGTCTGAAGAGTTCTGTGAGTGTACGTAGGTGTTCTTCCCACGTGGTCGAATAGATGAGGATGTCGTCGATGTAGTTCACCGTTCCTCCGAGTCGGTCTAGCAGTCTCCTCATCAGTCGACTGAAGGAGGCGGGAGCGTTCACTAAGCCGAAGGGCATCATTGTGAACTGAAAGAGACCATCGGGGGTAAGAAAAGCGGTTAGTGGTTTGGATTCGGCTGCCATGGGTACCTGCCAGTATCCTTTGCTGAGATCTATTTTGGTGAAGAACTTTGCATGGGCGACTTTTGTGAAGAGTTCATCTTGATCTGGTATGGGTTCAGCATCAAATACAGTCACTTTATTGAGTTTTCTGAAGTCTACACAAAACCGGTTGCTGCCATCGGGCTTTTTAACCAGTACTATGGGGGAGGCAATGGGGCTTTCTGATGGCTCAATTACTCCGAGCGATAGCATGGTTTTTACCTCTTCTCTGACTGTGTCTCTAAGAGAGTGGGGAATGGGATATGGTTTACTCTTCAGGTGTTCATTTCCTTTGAGTTTGATGTGGTGTTCGCCTAACGTGGTTCGACCGGGAAGATCAGACAGGACGTCTTTGTACTCGTTGAGGAGTTCGTTGACCTGTTCTTTCTGTGGGGAGGAAAGGGCTGAGTTAATTGAGACATCGTCAAGTGACTCTTTCGCCTGAAATGGGAAAGGCTGTAGGAGAGATGTGTTAGTTAGTGGTTGCTGCGTTTCTTCCTCGTCATCATTTTGCTCTTCGCATTCGATCACGGCGGTACAAGCAGCTTCGGCATCTGAAATAGAGGGAATATCATTTCTAGCATGATACTTTTTCAGAAGATTGATGTGGAACACCTTTGGTTTCCCGTTGAGGTCGATCCTGTAGTCCATGGAGCTGATTTTGGAGATCACGTCAAAGGGGCCCTTCCATTGTAGAAGGAGCTTATTCCTGTCAGTTGGTAGGAGTAGGAGTACCTTGTCTCCGACTTGTAGCTCCCTGTGTTTTGCCTTCTGATTGTAGTATTTTGCATACCTGTTTGCTGATTTCTGAAGTTGAGTGTGGGCGTTGCGGCATGTTTCGTCGATCCTGTTTCGGAGATCAAGTACATAGTGGTAAGTAGACTTGGTCTCACCTGTTTCGGCTTCTCCTGTCCAGAGTTCTCTCAGGATGTCGAGGGGTCCGCGTACCTTCCGGCCGTAAAGAAGCTCGAACGGGGAGAACCCCATGCTCTCTTGTGGTGCTTCTCTCACTGCAAATAGAAGGGGAGTAATGTACCTGTCCCAGTCTTTTGGGTTTTCAGCGCACATACGTTTCAACATTTGTTTTAGAGTGCCATTGAAGCGCTCAACTAGTCCATTCGCGGCAGGGTGATACGGGGATGTAGTGAAGTGTTTGATGGAGAGTAATTTGCTTACCTCTTTCATGAGATCAGATGTGAACTGAGTCCCTTGATCGGTCAGCATTTCCTTGGGGATTCCGACTCTGGTGAAGATGCTCACTAGGGCTTCTGCAACTCTTTCTGTCTCGATGCTTGGGAGTGGGATTGCCTCGGGGTACCTAGTAGCAACATCAATAACGGTAAGTATGTACCTATTTTTCTGGTCAGTCATTGGGTGTATTGGTCCAACTATGTCTACAGCAATGCGTTCGAAGGGGACTTCGATGAGCGGCATCTTTCCGAGGGGGACCTTGGTTACACGACCTTTTGAGAGTGTACGTTGGCAGACGTCACACGATCTACAGTACCTGGTAATGTCAGAGTTCATACCGGGCCAAAAGAAATTGGTAAGTATCTTTTCAGTTGTCTTTTTGGTACCTTGATGCCCTCCGAGTATGTTTTCATGGGCTGTTTGCATAACCTGTTTGCGGTATTGTTTTGGTACTACCACTTGTGTGATTGTTGTGTCAGGGTCCATTTGGGGAGAGTGGAATGAGCGATACAGCATTCCGTCTTTGTAAAAGAAGGAAGAGAGACCGTTATTGCGACTTACCTTCTCTGAACGAGTATCGGCGAGTTCTCGCAGGCGGTGTAATGTTTCATCCTTCTGTTGTGCCTCTTTGAGAGCTGTTGGAGTCACGATGTCTTCCATTGGGTGTGGGGTTTTGAGGGGACGAAATGGCTTACCGTCTCGTTGAGCCTGGGCTCTCGTCTGTACGGCGCCGACAGGCATTGGTGTAGCCGTCCAGTCGGGATCTGGGTTGTCTGGTTCTCTTACTCCGGGTAGGTTACCTAAAATCAGGTCATAGAGTGGAGTTTTCATGCACAATGCGTTAACTTTCCCTACGTAGAAGGGAGTGTCAACATCTATTCTAGCGACGGGGAGAGTTTTCACTGTGCCATCAATCAGCACGCAAGTACTTTCTTCACCTGTCATTTGGTTTGGCTGGACAAGATCTTGTTTAATGACAGCTCCGCTGCAGCCGCTGTCTCTGAGAACAGAAATTTGGTTGTTATTGACTAGTCCGTTAGTAACTGGCATTTGTCTGACCACATGTTCTTTGGTGCATGCTGCACTCATCAACGGCAAGGAGTGTCCACACTTGAATTGGATATGATCTGTGGAGGATTCTAGTTTGGGGGCATTGAGTGGCATTCGAACCATCATACAAGAAGCCTCAATTTTGACCTTTGGGTTAGTGCAAGCTGGACATTGACAGGGAGTATGTGGATTTGGTTCTACCTTATCGGGTTCCGATGAAGCCAGGCTGTGTTCCGAGGTAGGGGGGTTTCCTTGCTCTGGATCCTGGGCGAGGACTAGACCTGCCGATTTCATGGGGGAGAAAGGACAATAGTTAGCAATGTGACCTGGTTTGTGGCATATGAAACACGTTCTGCCTCTGGTTCCCTGTTTTGTACAATCACGGGCAAGGTGACCGTGTTGGTGGCAGTTGTAACATTTGGGTTGAGACGGGGCCTATTTCCTGAAATGTTATTTGGAGGGATTTTACCTTCAGGTCTGGTGTTGCCCCGTGGCATCTGTCCCACGTGTGTCTGGATGTTCCTTTGTGCCGGTGGGGGTGGTTTGAAGGTGCCTCCTCTGGCGTCTAAGTACTGCTCAGCTAGTTTCACCACGTCCTTCGAAGTCTCGGGCTGCCGTTCTTTTAGGAAGATGGCCAGCTCTCGATGACACTCACTGATGAGCTGCTCCCGGAGGAGTAGATCTGCCAGCTCCTCGAAAGTGTGCTCTATACCAGAGAGGCTTACCCACCTGTTCAAGTAGTTCTCTAGTCGGTTTGCATACTGGGGTGCCGTTTCTCCTGTTGTCGGTTTGCCTGAAAAAAACTTGGAGCGAAATCCTTCTGCAGTGAGCTGAAAGGATTTCAAGAGTGCATGTTTCAAAGTGTCATAATCATTGGATTCCGCACTTGACAATCTAGAGTGGACATCAAGAGCCTTACCTGTAAGCAGCGTGCTTAAGTTGAGTGCCCAGTCTGTAGTTGGCCAGTTTTGATTTTTGGCATATCGTTCGAACCGCTGTAGATAGGCATCTATGTTATCTTTGTCTTCGTGAAATAGAGGCAATTTTGGAGATCGAGCTTTGCACCCATTAGAACTTGATTCGCTTTTGGTTTGCTTTTCTCGCGCTATCGCCAATTGTAGCTCGGCTGTTTCTCTTTCCTGTCGCCTTAACTCTAACATGTCCGCTCTTTCCTCTCTGAGTCTCTTTTGCTCGTCTGTAACAAACTGCCTAAGCTCCTCTCCACTGAATCCGAACTTTTCTCCAATTTCAGTTAACTTAGCTAGCTCCATTCCGAATTACCTGAGCACTTATAATACCAGAATGTATTCAGATCAGTTCAGATCATGTACACAATGAATATACAACGGTGCACCTATGGATAGTACATACATACAAATGTAGAGGAAACAAAAAAATCACAAGTTTTCCTCAACCTTTTTCTTTACACTTTTTTCTCCGTTTATATACCCATGTGACTTCGAATGGCACGAGTTATATTCCCGGACAAGCCCCCAGAAAATGTCACATGGGCGGACTCAAATAATGCTCAATCACACTCGTGCCATTCACTTCAATGTACAATTTAATATAAGCATTTGTGGAATATTTACAGGACTGAAATCAAGGAGTTGTGACCAACATAAAATGCAAAATCAAAATTCTTAGTGAGATAAATTTAATTACAATACTCTTATATTCGACAACCATGTGAACGGGACCCTGTCTTGGTCCGGTTCCACCTGTAATTTTGGCTTGACACTTGTTCAGAATAATTATACCAGCTTCAGTATCAATTCGTTATCCCTGACAATACACTATCTGCTATCAAGCGCAACACTATTTGGTTCACACCACCGTAGTGCTGATCCGGAGATGACCAGCCTGCACGCACGACGGTTTACCGCGGTTAAAACACTTGTCTTCAATTACACTGCTTCCGTTTACATCCGGGTTCTGTGCTAACCCGCAATTATCATGAAGTATATAAATACCAATCTTCGAATTATGTGCACATTATTTTCATCTTTTTACCAATTTATCATGACCTTCATCTCTCTACTTCAGCGACACTTCCACGTCGCAACCAATCATATCTACAGGGTGTCATGCACCCGCCAGGTTCATCGCTCACCTGCGTTGTCCCCAGAGTCACATTAATTGTCAAACTGTTCGCTTCCAGAACATGAACTGATTCGTGGGTGGAGCGTCCTTATATGCGAGGTTGCTGTTCCAGCTCCAAAGTGTCGCGAGGGACCCGCGTTCCGTATTCTTTGGCGTCCAAAGTCCTCCCTAGCGAGGGGCGGACCCAGTCGCTCTGCTGGGAATGCGTCGGCCTGGGAGTAGGCTCGTCCTCGGCCTCGGCGCCATCTACAAAATCATTTAAATGCAACATATACCAGTGGGGTGTGTTCTAATCACACACACACAAAGATTATCAGCTTAAAATCCTGACATCACAGTGACAATTTACGAACTGCATTATTATCCAATTAACATACAAAAATTCACATAATGAAATGTTTCAAACATTGGAAATATAACCGTGCATAGCTTATCAAACATCACCGCATCGTTTATAATATACTTTATCACTTATTCACGGGGTTCTCCGGGGCTATATGTGGTGCCCTGAAACACATTCACATCCTTTTACACGACAAAGCAGAAATCAAATCGCAATTTAACTTACCAATGACCGGTGTAATATAACCAAAATGCCTCTTCTTCTTGGCTACTGGAAGGCTGCAAAGGCTGTTGGAATACGCCTTCTGGCAGCAAACAAAATCTGAACTCTAATCAGCCAGTACACAGGCTGACGGTAAGGTGGACGGACGGCTCCTGGCCGCAAACGAAATTGGGCTTAGACACAAAATTATCTTGCCAACTGGCGCCTGAGTGTGGCAGGTTGGTTTCCTGCCATCACGGAGCTAACTCAATGTTCTCTCGGTGAATTCAAAATGGTGTCTGCCCCGAAAAGATCCAACTCTACTGTTAAATTGCTACTCGACTACGACACTCCTTTTCGAGGCATTTGGAATATTTGATACAACTAAAAGGACTTGAACGAAAACACCTATACAGCACTCTCCCGGAACTGGAGCTATTTCCTGTCTTTTCTTTCTACATTAATTGACATGCAAAAATAAATGAACTCCTCTCGGTCATCGATGGCGCTACTTGTAAAACATTTACACCTGTCTTATCACTTTCTCTCTCTCGCTCTCGCTTTCTCTCTCGCTCCCTCACTCGCACCCTTTGTCTCGTTATCCCTACCCGTAAACATGTTTGTCTAGTTGAATGACCGATAGGTGATGTACATGAAACAACCTGGAAATGCATTTTCAATGTGACAATGATAGATATATATAACAATATATATAATTGTATATATAATATATACAATATATTTATCGGCATCAACAAGAAGTCGTAGTTTGATCAAATATCCATGTCTTGCTGACGTTGCTGCATGGGCTAAGAATTATGCTTGAAGTCAATGTCCAAAAGACTGAGATTTTGCATTTCTCATCGCGGCTCAGTCCATCTACTTTCCAAATCGTTGTAGCTGTTGTTGGTTTCACGGTAAATAAAACACGAAACCTTGGCGTTCACATGGAACATCACCTGCAACTGCAACATGTTGTTCAAACTCATTATAACCGTATTTTTTGTTAATTTCTCTCCATATTTAAATTATGGTTATCAAACAAGTGGGCGTTAGCATTACTCGGCTTTATCAACAACAAAAAAATCTTAGAAAGGTAAACCATTAATATATGCTAGCGTTTATACACCCATCAGTAATGATTTGTTTATTCAGAACAAAAACCACAAGATTACTGAAACATAACAGATGTAACTTTGTCAATCCATGTACAACTTCCATAATCTTCCATCATCAGTATCTAACTCAATGCTTGTTTTTAACAATTCAATAGGCCTACATATGTTGAACCCATCTATCCCTTTAAAGCGGACATTATTATAATATTTCATCATTTAGATGGAACATGAAATGATGAAAAGGATGATCCTATCAAAAGTAACGCGAAAATGGTAGCAATAACTTTGTGACCTTTTTGGACATATGCGTCTAATAGGAGTACAAGACAATTATTATGATCCATAGTGGCAGTGTAGTATGGATCGGATACGAGTTGCTATTATCTTTTGTTTTTATTTCACAATTAATTCACCTGTAGAAATAAAAGGTACAGGTAATCTATATCCCTGTACACTCACTAGAATACTGTGAAGTGCAAAGTAACCTTATTTGTATGTGCTATTATTATATGGCAACATCCTAGTCTTTGAAATATAGGCCCTATATCTTGCAGAATAGAAATCACAGTCACACTGAGCATAATATGCTGAGTGTAAAACTCTCCTGTATTCGCTTACAAATTGGAAAAAAAAATAATAAATCCGCCAGGTTTTATTCCTGATTTTGGGGCCCATAATAGTGTTACCATGGCAACGCACTTTCCTCCACTTTTACAAATATGTCCTCACAACTTTTCATTAAAGTTCTACAACTAGTGTGCTAAATTTGATTTGAACGGCTTAAAAAGTGGAGGAAAAATTCCTCTGCAAGGCTCTTTCCTGATTTGGGGCCACAATGCACTGCGACTATCTCAACGCACTTCAACTAGTATTCACTTGGGAGAAGAATTTCAATTTGCAAGTCCCTTTTCTTGATTTGGAAGTCATAATATGCTGTTACCATGACAACGTACTTTCCAGTACTCTTGAAATATGTGTCCGTGTTAGTTGCACAAGTTTAAGTACATCGAAACACGTTTGTCATTATAAAATGTGCCTATAATATTGTGAGTCAATGATGAACTGGAGTAGTTCGATACGCAGGCATTTTACCTGATTTTGAGTCCGTCTGTGTATCAGTGCCGTATTACCATGACAACGCCCTTTCTGCTAAACTGAAAAAAAAAAGTGACATGCACATTTTTACGCTTAACTTCATGTGGATCAACATAAATGCCAAATTTTGATTGAATCGCTTGAAAACAGATACCTGTAATTACACAATCAATTACGACCTCAGAATGATTAGATATTGAGAGACGTATACTTTCAGTCAATTTGCTGATATTGCTTATTGTAATCAACCTTATGGGGCTAACCTCGATTTGCATAGGACCTATGCTAATTGTTAGCACCCTTTACCGAGATGTATATAATATGTATCATTGTGATTTAATCAAATATTATGTATCATTGAAATTTGGTAATAAAATTCATTCATTTGGTAATAAAAACAATCCATTCATTCATTCATTCATTCATTCATTCATTCATTGGGGCACCGTTTCATGAAAGTTGTCAGCCCTGACAAATTGTCAGTTTCTGACAATTACTATGGTAACAGTCAGACACCAGAGCTTCTCAGCCAATCAAAACCTAGGATTTTACTGAAGTTGTCAGAGACTTACAACTTGTCAGGGCTGACAACTTTCATGAAACGGTGCCCAGGATAGGCCTACCACCCCACAGGGGGGTGTTTCATAAAGCTGTTCGTAAAGTTACGAACGACTTACGAGCGACTGGTGATCAGGGGGGTGTTTCATCAACGTTTGTCGGCGCTGACAACTTGAATCACCATAGTAACAGTCGGTGACCAGAGCATCTCAGCCAATCAAAACCAAGGATTTTACTGAAATTGGTCAGCGCCGACAGTTGTCGGTGCTGACAAGCGTTGATGAAACACCCCCTGTTCTTATGCTGAATTATGGAAATTCTGATAAGTATAGCACATCAGAACTGATCACCAGTCGCACGTAAGTTGTTCGTAACTTCACGAACAGCTTTATGAAACGGGGCCCCCATATTCTAGGTCGGTACGTAACAGATCGACGACTGCCCACACGCTGATACAAGCAAAGATACAAATTTGTATTACGATCTTTGATACAAGGGGGCCTCTACAGTTCAGTGGCCTCTACCTGTCCTGTGGATGGACAGCGCATCACTATAAACGCGCATCGAACATCATCAATCGGTAGTGCAGTGGCTTCAACACGCTCACACACTTCACGCGCAGTTTACATTCCTCTACTGTGTACTGTACATTCGATACATTAGATTGGACTCGCGCGCCGCGCCTACCCTCTCATCATGCATGTGCTTTATGTAGTACAGTACGTATCAAAGAGAATCTCTTTGGTACGTATCCATAGTATGCACATTACATTTGTACGCGTACTTTACCTAACCTTTGCCTAACCATGGTGTCTTAATACGTCTAACTACTTACTTGTTGAAATCTAACAAGTGTTTGATTTTATTGTGCGTCAAGCGTCAAAGCAGGATTTTTGGTTAATATCCTCCTGATTTCACGAGCCGCTATTTAGACGCTAGCGCTAGCCGGAGGTCCGATGGTAGGCCCTACTATTATTAGAAGATCATCACAGCACCACGGTAGCGGGAAGAGCATGCAATTCTAACGTTAGATGGAAGACAAGGTAAACTCGTTTGTGTGAGTCGCACTGTGTCTGTACTGCTAACGTTTTTTACGTTTTAGATAAGAAAAATTACAGCTAATGTTAGGCCTTGTCTTGTCTTGCCGAAGGTGAACACAATCAATAGGTTGATTATCATGGCACTAACTTCAACAGGGTCTGCTCATCGTATCGACCACCTTTTGATAGAGTAGAATCTAGACCTACCTCATATCTTAGAAAATATTTTATTACTCTTTTAAGTTAGGCATAGAAACTTACTGTTAACGTTAGATTTAACGTCTAAACTCAAACAACGTTAGGCCTAACTAACTAACGGTGTTACACTATTATTAGTAGAGACGTTTCTACCAACGTTAGATCTAAAACTAAAAAAGTTAGAAGTTACCAATCTACATGTAAGATTTAAGAGTAGGGTATCTATTGTAATAAGAGTAAGACACTTAAGTATCCAAAACATACAAAATAACACATCAAAGTTGCCATTCTCACGAACGGAGATAGACCGTAACGATAAGTAGGGGCGCCTAGGCCTGTATACTGACTGCAGCTTTCACTTTACGTGTGTGTATTGGTGTCCAACCCTCAGACATAAAAATCATCCTTAAAACTAAGCAAAGCTAACATTTTGAAATAAAAAATTATTAACGTTAGATTCTATAAGAGCATTAGAATTACTCCAACATTTGAAAAGGAAACATGGCTTCAAATTCAATCAGATTTCTCAACTTTTGGTAACAGTTGTTATTCGTTGTGAACACCATAGGCCTAGACGATTCTACACAATTAAAAAAAAAAAAAAAAACCTGCCATTGGCAGACATTTAAATGAATGAAAATTCATGTTTATTTGAGAAAATGTTCAAAACTTTACAGGTTATAGATCCTCCAGTAACTAAGATCTCCCACTGAGTACCAGATAGACGCAAAAAAGAGGGCCTAGAGTACTTTGAGTGTTTCATGCGAAATCAAAAATATATTTCACTTTTCAGAACTATGTCAAACTTCATTTACCAGTAGAACTAGGACCTAGAGGTCTACACTGTTTACGAGCGTGTGTGTGTTTGTGTGTGTGTTTGTCAGTTATACTTATCACGTGAAAAGGGACAGAAACGAATTAGAAATATTTAGCTTTAAAAACGTAAAACAACATGCTTCCGATCCATCTCCAAACGAGCTGTGATTGGTTTACAATTAATAACGACTGACAGGTCGTGATCATCATCTCGCAAAAGCATCAATCATCGCAAGTTTAGCATTTCACATGAAACCCCACAAATTCTCCTGTTTAGAAAACGAAACATAGACCTGTATGATTAAAAGTCCCAGAACGAAAATAATGAAAAGAAAAGGCAAGGTAAAGGAAATATTCCATATCTAAATCTCCTGGTGGACTCTCTCTCTCTCTTCTTTTTTTCTTAATTTTTCTTAATTTTTTTGTTTGTTTGTTTGTTTGTTTTAGCTCCAGTTAGGGCTTTTTATCGGTCAAGCTTCAGAAGACTGAAGTGTTTTGGAATTTTGTTTGGACACTTTAAGGAAGAAAAATAAAGTTTTGAAAAAGAGCACTTGTACTCGTAGTGTAGGCCTATCACTTTGTCCATGTTTGTCCATTATTTTCTTCGAAAAAAATACACATTATTTGTTTCGTTCCTTCACATTCCCTTTTTTAAGGAGCTCGACCTGTTAGGAGAGTGCAATATTCAATGATATTATGTAATGTTAATATTCTAATTATGATCACTCTTGAAGACTTGTAATGACATGATTTATTGACTGGTCGTAACAAAAAGAAATGACCATGTGTTCTTCCATAATGCAGGAATCATTCATCTTAAAATGGAATGATGGCATTCAGTCAAGGTGGAGTGATCATCACACAACACAATATCACGCTTTGAAACAAGGTGGAATTGTATGTATAACGAAATATATGATGTCCAGCACACACACACACACACACACACAAACACACATACACACAAAATAAACACCAACCATTATCCTACTGAGCCTCGCATATCATCAACAAATGAATGTGTATCGTTGCTGTCATCAAGCCGCTGTATTGCTCTAAACATGTGTTCTGCTTTGTTAATGTAATCATACGATGTGAGTGAAAATTGACTTGGGAGCATGCAGGTGTCATATTTTTAAGATTATTCAGACTGTTTGCCAAACCCTGAAAGGTTAAACAAAGCAAGAAAACACAAGTTGAGGAGAAAGTACCTGATCATAGTTTTCAGTGATATATAATCGCAGTGGTATAGAAATAAGTCCCATCCCCTATCTCTATTTTGCCTTTTTTCATCTCTCCCTCTCCCTCTCTCTTAACTCTATTTTTCTACTTCTCTCCGTGTCTCTTTATCTGTCCTCTCCTCTCTCTCTCTCTCTCTCTCTCACACACACACACACACACACACACTCTTTCGCGTCCATTTTCCATCTTTCTTCTCTCTTCTCTCTATATCTGTTCCCAAATAACTTCCGTCACTCTTGTGTTTATCTAAAAATTGACCTCTCCATCTGTGCATGTACAGGCGACAGCTTGAAGGCCGGTGTTTTCCCATCCGCTGAAGTACTGGGCAAATGTTACGCCACTTCTAGAGGGAACAATGCTCGCCACACAGTACCTCAGCGAAGACACGCAGACGGTGCTACGTGCCGCCTTCTCTCCAGGTACAAAGTGGTAGTGTAAAAAACCTGTCGCTTAATGCACAGATACCAGTACAGCTGCCAGAATGATGTACTCAGTATGCTGTTGTAACAATTATCATAGCATACACATTATTTGTATCCATGTTACTTTGACAATTCAGTACTCCAACATAGGCCACTCGCTGTCATACGGCGTGACTGCATATCAAGACGTGCTTTTTTTCTCTCTCTCTCTCTCCATTTCGATCGTCTGTATTGTCTTCTTCCCATAATTTATTATGATATTCAATATCCAGGTACTGAGGCATGAAATAATTAAAGTTACGATAACGATTTTCATTCTTGAATTCGTTTGCCTCTTTCTCAATTTGTATTTTATAGCTATTTCGTATGACCCTTTTGTTGGTGTAGTGTATACTTCTTCTTTTTTCTTTTTTTCTTTTTTGCGTTGATGAAATCAAAACACTTTACGACTGGAAAAGAGAAAAGCAATATAAATGGCGTCAATCTTTGTCTTTGTAGAATTTCTTTACACATCCTACGTAAATTTCGTCGTCCAAATTTTGGCCGGTCAGATAATCTTCTGAGCAGCAAATCAAGATGCGAATGAAATGCCAAACACTAAATGACCCTGATCACTCCTTTTTATATTCCCCAGCCTTTAACATTTCAGAGCAGAGTATACGACCTGTGGTTAATCTCTTCAATAAAATCAAGGTACAGCGTAACTTGGTAACTTAAATGTTTCTGTTTCTATTACATTGTAATTTGACAACTTTTTGGCACTGAAGTCAAACAATAATCCTATAAGCAAATTCACCAAAGAGTTGAATATTTCATTTCCAAGTGGATGATTGTTTAATCAATTTCCTTCAGATCATATCTATATCTTTTATTTCCTTTGTGCTGTTACGACCAATCATTTTCATGAATATAAATTTTGGGAGGTTGTGAATAAGAACACGCTGAAGTATGTGCTAAATATTTTTGTTACTCTAATTGTAGACGTGCACTTCAAATACTCCTCAGTGTCAAGGATAACATTGACAAGGAATAATTGTTCACGTGGTGTCACATATTTTTATTTTCACTCATTTATATGGATATCTGGTATTCAGAATAGCATTAATACTTTCGCAATTTTCTTTGTCCTCGGGGTACTGTGCAATTCATTAATTTTCAGACTATAGACGAAACAAAACAACGGCAGGAATGCCTTGTTCCTAAATTTTGCAAGAAGTGCACCATTATTATGTTTTATGTGATTTTCTACAAATCATTATTCGTCAATCATGGTGTCAGAATTATCCTGATGTATTCGTACAGACGGAGCTTCCAGTCGACAAGTTTCGGCTCCTGGTTAGTTTGCTACTACAAATCGACTTTGACCCTGTGCCACTTGAGAACAAATATGACATCGTAAGTACAGCAGCAAGCAGAAACCACAATCATGTTCAATTGGGCTCGTGTCGTGTGTTGAATACTCAGTACTTCAAGAGTTTACATGTGCAGTTAGATCCCAGAGTAGTGTTTAAACGAGTCTATACGCCGTTAAGACAAATTCTTTGGGTTTGCATTTAAAATGATGTGTTTAGTCGGACTGGCGTCATGTGAGATAAACAATTTTGGATCATAAGTTCAATGACGTTTTAATGATTGCGTCTTATTTAACTCCCTTTTCATACACGGGGCAATTTTTATCGATGTTTCAGGGTCTTAATATCGCCGTGAATTATCGTTTTGTCTTGTCAATACGTTTTGAGTAGTTTGCATCAACACGGTTTATCATAAAGATAGATAGAAAATATACGCACTTTGAAGTATGGTATGGCGGCAACTCAAAGATATAATTATGATTGGCCTACATTGGTATACAAAAAAAAAATCAACTTAATATTGCCGTTAATGTAGGTTTTCTTACATTTGGAAAAGACGTGAATTACTCTCAAAACTATAGGAAGGTCGTACACGTGTGATACATGAGAAAGGAAAACATTTACATGCTCTTACATCACAATAGCTCTTTCAACAATGTATGCAAATCAGATAGGATGATGATGTCATCGCTTCACAATGTTCTCCCATCGGCTCGTACACAAGAAAGACAAAGGGGAATAATCTAAAAGCTGCATCTTTCATTCCTTAAGAGCTACTCCAAAGTCCCTAGTTACGGTACCTTACTCTGATATCATTCATTTTTATAATATATATATATATATATATATATATATATATATATATATATATATATTATGTATTCCAACCCACTAAATCATAGTGGGTTGGAACCAACATTACTGTGTGAGTGACACTGTCAAACTCCATTTGATTTCCAAACATTTTTGTCCAATTCAACGAACTTTCCACCGTTCTGTTTTTGTGAGGTTGCTCTTAATCATTTAGGTCGAAAGTAGATTGTCTCCGTTCACGTTAAACATGTTAAAGAATCGAAGTAGCACTTTGTTTTTCTCTGTTACCATGCCAACGCCAAGTTGCTGATAGAGACAAGGATTGTCCATCTGCTCCAAGACTATCCTGATCTGGCCTTGGAGGTGACGTCACTCTTACATGATGTATCCCACCAGAGGGACCACTATCTCAACTGGCTGGAACACACAAGGTTTCTTTCAAGAATGAATGACTGAATGGATTAAGCAATTTATGGATCGATAGATAGATCACAAATTAATCAGTAATGAACTTGTTTAAATATGGAACAAATGAACAATCGTTTGAAAATGAAATGGATAGGAAATGTAAATAGGCATGATTTTGCTGTCAAGAAGACAATTCATAATATAATTATTGTATACATGTGCATGTCTGTTGTTGTGTTTTTGTATGCATAAAGGAAAGAGATAATCATAGGCCTTCACCGCTACACGCTGCTTGCATGCGCATGTCGGGTTTGAAGGTAGACACCTGGAGGCGTATAGACAGATTTAAAAAAAAACCAGTGGTAGATTACGACAGAAACACGACATCTTTAAGATCGTAGAATCAAATTGAAAATCCACTTTTTTTTCTCTCTCTCTCTGTCTCTCAAATCCCGAGACTCCAACTCTCCCGTTTTCGACGGGAGATCTCCCGCCGAAAATCCATTTTTGCAAAATCTCCCGTTCTCCCGCTGGAGATTTAATTTCTCCCGCCCTGGCTATTTGTCTCCCGTTGGAAAGGATTTCTCACTTATTTCTATCGTATGTTGAAAAAATAAGCCTTTATAGATAGCACCAGAGAACATCTAGAACCCTGGGAATTTCGCGCTTCGCACACATCAACTTGGAATCTCCCGTTTGCTAGGGGTTTCAGGCGGGAGAATCTCCAGATCAGAAGGTGCTTTGGGTTGGAGTCTCTGCATCGACAATTTCACTTTAAACGCTCACAGACAAACACAATACATTTGCATGCAATCGCTTACGTTTCAGGAAAGTAAAGGGGAAATGAACGGGACTGATGATCTTTTTTTTTTTCGAAAACGTAAATGTTAGTGTTTATGCTTTCAATTTGTTTTGCGTGTTTCAGTATCGGTTTTAAATTGAATATTAGAGGGTCTATACTGAACCTTTGATATTATAGCACATGAACTGAAAAATCAGAATTACAAAGTTTATACAAAATATTCATCGTAAATTTGAAAGACGATTAACGTCGAAAAAAGATTTCGTACTTTTACGAAGATTTGGTAAGGTAAACGAATGTTGTACATGCTTGAACCTATATCAATCACTTGGATCTTAATAGACTGAAAGGTTGCCTGAATACGTGTCTGAAAGTGGAAGAGAAAGAGAGAGGAAAAGAAAATGAGATACGGACTGGATTCCTCATTACATTCCAGCGCCCCTTTCTCGAGTAATCTGCCATATGGCCTCTGGCCTCATGTTCGTTTTAGATTTTAGAAGAGTTTGTCTATAATAGCAGAGGCAATTAACTTAAATGTCGTTTGGCTCAAATGTCCATAGAGCAGTGTAGGAAGCTACATACGCTGGTGAAATTTAGAACAACATGGCCTTGTGCTCGCATTATACTGAAGCATTGATTATACCACTTTTAAGACTGAGTGTAACAACAGAATAATCAACTTTAACATTTCATCGAGCGAGCAGCAGAAGAATTTGTTACCTATATACGTCAAATGCATGTACAAAATATGAGTATTGTAAAGTTGTTGTATTTTTTGTTCGGGGGGAGGGGGACCAAAACTGATCAGTGATCTGCAAAATGAAGAAATAAAATATGATGCATTAATAATCATAATACATACCCCTCTCTCTATAATGCATAAATCATTAATCCATAACTGATTTTCTATGGTATACCTTTTTACCTTGTTTTGTTTAATTCCAATTACGGCTAAATTGGCCGTCACGTGTTGGAACGAACCGAGTGGTATTTTCAGCAGAAACAATGCTGTATCGACTGTAAACACAAAATGCTTACTCTCCGGCCACAGAATTTCCCGTCTTCGACACCGAATACTAATTAGATACGCATCGCTGGCACGCTGGCAAGTTCCATTTGTTACAAATACTACGGCTCAGACTAAACAGCATTTGCGTCATTTGCATTTCTTTGCGCCTTACTTACATTAGAAGTGAAAGCCGATTTCGGGAATCGTAGATACGTGTCGATGCCAGGAGAAGTCGGCCGCAGGCGTTAACAGCGTCATTCCTACAGAAGTGAATTTTCGTAATTGTTTGTGCTCCCCTCGTTCGACTTGACTGCTCTGATTTGCTATCATAGTTCTTTCCGCAGACTTTAAACTAGTGGCGCACAGGGAAAAGAAGGAAGGGAGGGGATAGGGTGGGGGGGGGGGGGGACTTTGTCCAATTACCCATGAGGTAGCGTGGCCAGCTTTCATTGAAGTGTGCAATTCTTCGTTGAGGGCGGTTAGGCGAGAATGCCGTTGCCCATGATGTGATACCATGGCGACGGCACACCCGCGGGGGTGATGCCCGCTTGTGCTGGAGTTAAGGTCGTTAAGTGGTCATTTCGTACCCGATATGACCAACACCCGAAAGTGAGCATCTTCGCGCGAAGATTGCTGAGCCCAAGGCAGCGAATCTCGCCTCCAGCTCTCGAGGTCTGCGTGAAGAACGACACAGGATAGCTGGAAAGCTTTCGTCCGGGAGGGAGGAGGGGGAGGGGAGGGGAACGATCCTTCATAAAATATTTGTGTGCCATATTCAGCCGAGATTTCGTGTCTCGTATGATATATTTTAAAGTGGCATTCTTGGCATATTAATGATTGATCAGAGGCGACTATTTTTCCAGGGAGGAGGAAAGAAAGAGAATCGTAATGCTGCAAGAAAATGACACATCCCGTTAATTGGAAAAGCAGCTAGATGACAATGCAATACATGATCCTGAACATGATACAAAAGACATTTGAACATTCCCTACCTGATGGCGTGAGTGAAGAGCATTTATACCAACCACGCTCTTATCCCAATCCCAACCTCACCATGAATAATAAACATTCCCGTCCATCAATACTTGATGATTTTTCATTTGTTTGTAGAGTAAGTGTGGTAACGTAGAGCCTTTTCGCTCTTTTTTTTTCCCCAGAACACTATTCCATTTATCATTAGAAATTACGCCAATATTTAGCTACAAAATAATTTGTCCTGTATCAAACTAAGTCACGTCAGTTCCCCAGCTCCTCCAAATACGCTGCTTTACGTTTAAGTCACTCCTATGATATAACATATTTCATATGCTGTTACTTCTGCTGTTCAGAAAAAAAAAATGGGTAGCAAAATTTAAGAATTTTGTTGAAATTATTAACATTTTTTCTTATCTTCACTGGCGAAATAGAGGAGTAAAAATGATAGAAATGAGCATCACCAAATGCTATGAGCAGCAATGTCAGTGTATTTATGTGGGTGCATGTGTGTGTGTGTGTGTGTGTGTGTGTGAGCAAGTGTGTATATATGTGCGCCTTTACGCAGGGCTCGACATTAGCAGTGGCCTGGGGCCACTAAAAATTGATGTCATGCCACCATTTTGCCGAAAACGGTTATCTTCTGGTGTCCGTATCGGGCAACTAAGATTCAAAATTGATTTTACGTTTGCTCTTCTTTCGGGTTACTGCATTTCTTTGTCGGGCCACCAAAATTTCAGATTTAAAGATTTTAGTGACCCAAACAGATCACCAGAGAGAAACGTTAGTATCCCCTGGTTTATGTAGGGCTTATGCATCACCTAACTACACATCCATACCATTGCCTTCTTTATTGGTTATCTTAACAGAACACGAACCGATTTCGGCCCAGATCAGCATGATAACGTTGCTAACAACAATGTGGACGCCCGCAAACTCGACGCTGAGCACGGACCAACGCCCAATCAAACGAAAGGGAAGGAGTCGGCTGAAAGGTCAAGATACAAAGACACTCGAAGTACGTCCATGGAGTTTGAGATGAGCAGACAGTTATACCCTGCGGTAAGAGGAGTTATTGAGATGAGTTGCTCTGCAAAGTATCATCAAAGACACCCCTTCCCTTACAGTATTTCCGTGTGTGCAAAATCACAAATGTACTTCAAATAACAACAAAAAAGCACTGTAAAAATGTCTGCCATGTATTTTCAGGAAGCTCATGACTCAAGGGGGTTGATATCATTTATCTTGACGAAATAATGAGCCAGCCAAAGTAGTGAATTTCCAGTTTGAAGTGATGAGGCACGCAAAAAGTTTATAATTACAGTATGTAGGACAGGACAGCAAATTGAAATTTTCTGATTCTTGACTTGTGTTCAATGTATACCCATAAGTCAGTTTCTGTATTCGATTTAGGGCCTATTACATATAACAATTATGTGTGGTTAAAGTGAAAAATATACATGTCAACGTATATGCATATTATATTACATTAAATAGTTAAAAGGAGAAAGTTTAACTCACCATTGCAGGTTCCAGCATCACTGCGCTCTTCGCTCCATGCAACGAACCAAGAGGAGCCAGGTACACGGAAGACGGTTCATTCCCATGGTACTTCTGATAAGACACCCCAAATACGAGATCCTTCTGAAGTGGCGATGATGCCTGTTGAAGAAAAGAAGAACAGCGGCAGCACTAGAGCAGCTCATTCGATTCTGACGGATGGCGGCGAAAGGAGGCTCGATCAGGCGAACGCGAGCGACAGCGCTGATGACCTAATCACCTCCCGTCTGAATGACAACGAGGAGACGATATATTCACCTGAAATTTGCTCGAAAGATTCTGACGTGAACAGCGACCCCCACGCCGAGAACAGAGAGGGGGTAAGCACACGGAAACGCGTGCGTCGTCTCGGAGCGCGGGAAGAAGACATGCTGTTACGAAAAGTAGGGAGTCACTGCATCATGATTGGTGTAAAGGAACGAAATGGCGCCACACAGAATACCGATAACACACAAAGCGGAGAAGAAACGTCGGATGGAAATCCAAACACGAGTCGACGTGAAGATGAAGAGGAAATGGTACTCTTCATTGATAATGAACGATCGAAAGAGAGACATAAGAAGCGGAAGAGGAATCCTACCGGGAGAAAGCGCGCGAACATGGTGAAAGTGACCGCGCTCTGCCGGGCGGCTGCGTGGCTTGATAAGCAAGAAAAACGGAAACAGGACAAGACCAAAAAAGGAAAGACAACTGATCCTGACACATGCGGGGATGAAGGGACGGAGATTTTAATGAGGAAATCGCAAGGTGGAATCGTCGATGATTTCGAGGCCGTCTCTACGATGACCTCTGAATATTTGACAACAGCCAGTGACTCGGTCTCAGGCGATGAGAGCAGTACGGTGGATGTCTGCAGCCTGATAGACTCCCAAGATCCATTCGCTGATGATTGCAGCGGAACGACTTCCGATGCCGTTGACATCCACGCCAGCATGGCCAGCGACTCTTCCAGTGAAAATATGCGTTTTGACAGCCAGGGTCAAAAATCGACCCGCTCACCGTCACTTCATTTATCTGTGTACCAGCGTTCACATTGCGCAGTCTCTTCTGAAGATAGTGATACACAGCAGGAAAATTCTGGTTCATCCTTGACGCCGACAGTAGAACCAAGATTAGGATCGCTAGGACATTTTCCATCCAGCTCCTCAGGTACCATCCTGGGCAAATACGACCCAAACTTTCCCTTCACCACTGCAGCTACCGTTGCAGCCATGTCTTCAAAAATGGACGTTTGTGCTTTCCCTGAAGACGCAACAGTTGCTAACTGTGATAACCAAACGCCCTATTCGGATCAGGACACGGTTTCGAGTCATCGCAGCGTCGACGTAGGCACGGAATGCAACACGGTAAAATGCCCTTTACAGGTCGAGGAAAACTCTTTCCTATCTCGCCTCCTCAGATCGCCGCGTCCACTGACTAAGACTGTCGCCGCCGAGAAGAAAAAGAGCGAGAAGCGACGACTTCGCCAACCAAAGAAAGAGCGAAAAGCGAAGAAGCCACGACGAAGTCGAAGACTTCGGAGAAAGCGATCTCGCGATGGAGACGAAAGCTTTCATCAGGATGGCGAGAAACACGTCTACACCACTGGCAAGCGACATGCATGCTGCTCCTAGAATTTGACTACTGTGCTTCGATTTTAACATCTACAGTAGAGGAGAGGGTTTCTATATTTGGCTCTTTCTTTTCGGTCTTTAATGGCGAAATACACATGTATACAGCCATAATTACACATAAAACGTACAGCTGCACATAGAATTTGAATACTTCGATTTTAAGATCTAAAGTAGATAGAAAGGATAGTTTGCCCCCTTTTTTTTTTTTTTTTTCGTTCTTTCGCAGGTTGATATTGAACATATCCATAATATTTACATACCAAACGCACAGTTGCTCAGATAATTTTAATACTTTGATTTCAAGATAGTGGGGGGGGGGGGGTCCGACATTTGGCCCCCTCCCCTTTTTTATTTAGGCTTTCACATTTGAAGTCCTCAATTTTAAGATACGGTATTCAATACAGGGGAAGGGTTCCATATTTGCCCTTTCTTTTCGGTCTTTCATGGCGCAATATTGTACATAACCATGCGTACATAACAAACGCACAGTTGCACGTGGAATTCGAGTACTTCGATTATAAGACCTATAGCACAGTAGAGTAAGCGCATTATTATATTTGCTAAACGTACTATCAAACGCACGGTGACTGTGTAAACGTGTAGCCTGTGTGTTCTATCTTATTAATTTGTATGTGCTTCTGTGCGCGTGCCGTGTTTATGTAACTATCGTCTGTTTATAGGTTCTTTTCGTATTGTAATGTATACACTCGGTAATTAGGTTTTATTGTTAGTTTCAAGCTTTTGTAAATTTTCTTTCATATTCAAAGGTTCCTACATGCTGGTGAAGAACTAGACAAATTCAACAGAAAATTGACCTTTTATGTGAAATCAAACAGGTTTGCTCTCTCACACACATCTCTTCCTTCCACTGCAGAAGTTTGCTTTCCTTATCAGGGATGATCTCCGCTACAACGTACAAACGTAAAAACAACAAAAGCACTTCGAATATCATGATTCGGAACTTGCCTTTATTCACAGGCTCTATAACGACAATGTTCACACACACAGTCACAAAGGATAGATTCTATATTCTGTGTATACCAGTGAACGCTTCAGAACCTGCAGCGCTACCCTTTGAAAGTTAGTGGAAATTAAAAGATCGCAGAATGGAGTCCTCTTACCAATTCATTATTTCAAAAAGTGAAAAAGTTAGCGTGAATACAGAAATGAATGTTTGTTGGTTGTTTTTTGGGTTGTTTTTTCTTTTTTTTTTTCTACGTCACACTGACCAACGTCAAAACAAGCACACTGTCACATGCAGATCAATCTGAATACAGCCTGCTGAATGATTAACGTTACAGTCTTGAATAAATCGGGGCACATTAATTCTCTAGAAGCAGCATGAGAGTAATCAGTTGAAATAAGAGAGAAACTAGTTGACAGCATGCAGGCATATTCATCACTGCTCTAGCGTATTAGCAATTGGCGACAAATCAAGGTTTGAATGGAATGGACGGAAAGACAAGAATACGTTTGTTCAATAATTTACGCAATAATAAGATTGAATATTTACATTCCGATAGCCTTTATGATGGTATAAATATAAGTAAAACTGTATATCACTTAGAAGATACATCTATGTAAATACATTTTGTTAAGATCAAATGCACAGAGTGTGTGATTCTTAATCATATAAAAAATTATTAAATGAGTATAAAAAAAATAATAATTTTGTGTCTTATGTACATAATTCGACAGATATTTGTACAAATGTTTGTGGTATATATAGGTATGCATGCGTATAATCCAAACAATTTTGCTGAAAATACTTTGTATAAAAGATGATGTAATTACATAATCTTAATTAAACTTGGATTTCATTTCTAAAGGTATGTGTATTGTGTACAATGCACAAGACCAATCACATTATACTGGTACTATGCATGAACAGTTTCAGCAATACTAAATCTTTACACTTGTCATCGTCTAGAAAAACAAAACAAATAAACAAACTGAGTTACAGCACACATGATTTGTCTTGTTGAATCCTTAATAATTGAGAGGCACATGCATCTACTTTGCAGAATAAATCTTCCAAAATGTCGGATTCCACCATACCATGCGTGATATGAAGAATACCTTACTACATGCAGCGCCATGGTTCCAAGCCCTATTCAGTTCCTATTTTGTACAGCTCATATGCATTGGTCAATTCATTTCATATCATCAAATCTCAAATCTCAGGATTGTGTATATAAAACTTTTTACACTACTGTTTGAAATTGTCTCTTTTAAGCGTAATTCATTCACGTAATATGTCTCTATTATATACATATTATATTATATACATGCATGGCTCAACATTAGTGGTGGCCCGGTGGTCCAAGGCCAGTAAAAAATTATATCACGCCACCAAACTTTCAAAAAGCATATCTTTTGGTGGCTTGATAAGGCAACTAAGATTCAGAACGGTACTGTTGTTTTCTTTTATTTTACATACATTCGTATTTGGGGCCACCAAAATTGGAAATTTAAAGAAATTAGAGGTCAGAACAGGCCACCAGGGAAAAAAGGTAGTGTTGATCCCTGTACAAATATATGCTTGTGTGTGTGCTTGTATGTTGTCGCCAATAACACAAATTCTAAACATGACACCAGTTTCTATAAGAACAAATTTGGCACATGCATTATCTCACTTGGAAAGAGCTTGCAACAAAACATTTGTTTTCCTAGTGACCTGTGTTCCTAGTAAGCCTATACATTTTATTTGCATATTGCAATGATCACGTCTGGGTTGAAGTTACTCTATAATGGTAAAAAGCATGGACATTTAAACAAACAAAAGTAGCATTTATGAATAATGTCCCCCCTCCCCCCAAGTATCCATAGAACCAGAAACTTGCTGCAAACTTCCCTTGGTTTCTCCCAAAGGTGATTGTTCATTTCTTCCAGAAAGAGACCTTCACACCATAAAGAGAAAGAGGCACACTGCTCCTGGAGAAGGAGTTCTTAGGACTGTACTAGTAACCTAAAGGTAAACTCAATCCATTCTTGATTCAAGGACCAGTAACTACCTCCCCCATTTATTCATCTTTAAGTCATACTGGAAATGGTCGTAGCCACTTGCAAACTACAATATTATGTCTTAGATTACATGAGATACAACACACACATTAAATCCTTCTTCATTTAGACAATCTGCAGATAAGCACACAAAAAAAAGTGACAAGAAATATTTCTAAATAAGGCTATCTATCTCACATCGCACTGAGAGCAATTAGCAACTTATATGCCACCAAAGAGAAAAGACATACCAGGGAGACATTTACCAACAATTCTCCAGCAACATGCCACATTAAAACCTCTTCATGATAGAACATTACAAGAAGAGCATCTACCAGGATAGCAAACAGGTGTGTTGGCTACCACAAATTTAGGGGGCAGTCACTGCAGGAAGATGATGCCCCGCTGTAATGCTGCCGGCCACAAGCTGTTTAATCCAAAATGAAAGTAAAACTTTCATGCTCCTCATGAATACATCCCTGCTCTTCAAACAATGAAAACAATATGATTGTCTATTTCTTCTGTTTTGTTTTTTTTCAATTCAAAGAATTTCTTCTATGCATCTTCCTCCTCCACTGTCTCTCCTTGCTTGAGCTTGGCAATGATCTGAAACAAGGAAAAGAAAACAAATACAACAAAAGATCAAATAACTTGCCAAACAAGAAAATTCCAACAAGCTTACTACACCTTAGAGAATTTGCATCTAAATCTTGCAAACTTGACAAGTCCACCGCTCACACCATTAGCAAAGCTTCAAAATCTTTTTAGAAAAGCAACTCGATTCGTCACCCCAATTAATTGGACGCCATGAAATAGTGGTAGTTGCTATCACAGTGATGTAGGCTCGGATTGAAGTATGACCTCTCAAATTGGCAAAATAGAAGTTAACTATGGCTATCACATAAGCAAAACAATAATAGAATGAGAAATTTTTTCCTTTTCCCAATGTTATATCTTTCTTTCCACGTGGATGGCAGAGAAATGTTTACACAAAAGCTTTTAAATACCATGTGTGTTTTGCAAAAGCAAGATCTGTCTTGAACCAATAGTCTAAACCACAGGTGGTATTCTGAAAATCTTCCTAAATTTCTTCCTAAGTTTCTTCTTAAGTCAGAAACTCATGAAGTGCCTAGGAAAGACAGAATTGGTATTCTGAAATGTCTTCCTAGGCACTTCTTAATGCAAATTAGGCCATTCTTATCCCCGCCCACGTCCTTTCTTAACCCGTTGAGGACGGTTTGATTTTGCTACAACACGCATTTCCCATAGACACTTGCCCGAGTATACTCGGGACTCGTCCTCAACGGGTTAAGCCAATAAAAAGTGCCGTATCATAAGGAACCAACCAATGACAATTGCATATTACTATGACGTAGGGTCAAAATGCGCGGCATGTCCCCTTTCTCACACTCATTTCACACATCAAAGTACATGTGCGCGCATTTAATGACAAGTGCGCCTATCACGATGTTTGCAGCTTGCTATTCTTAACAATGTACTTGGGACAGGGGTGGAGCTTTCCTAAATATTTTCCTAAAATTCTTTCCTAAGTGCATTCTAGAATACCAACTTCTTCCTAAGTCAGAAATTTGCATATTCCCGCCCCCTACCTATGTTTTTTCCTAAGTATAGGGAAAAAAAAAACCCTTAGGAATAGACTTTAGGAAGAAACTTAGGAAGATTTTCAGAATACCACTTAAGAAAAAATCCTGACTTAGGTTCTTCCTAGGAAGGATTTAGAATACCACCCCAAGTCTGTAAATCATCACCTGCTGGGTACTACTCTCTTCTGATGAAAGCACTTTGCATGCCCTTTTTATGAGATAATTATATACCGGTAAGTTAATGGATGTAAAGCAGATGTATCATTACCTCCTTGAGTCTTGCAATTTCTTTGTTGTCTGCATTCTTTGAGGCATCATTTGTGATGAGTTTCACACGCGATGCATATCTGTGGACATAAAACCAACGGATAATGGCAAATTGCATTAGATTATGAGCAACAGAGCAGTAATACAAGAAATAAAGAAGTATGACATAAAATACTTAGTGCTTTAAATTTTACTCTGGGAGACTTTCATGTAAAAATTGATGGTGCACAATTCTTATTTTGATAGCAACGTTTGAGATTAAAAGAATGTGAAAGCTTTGCATTCATATTTTTTCTTGCAAAGTCTTGATCGTGGTGCCCCTTTCGGCCTCGTATATCAACACAGTTTTTACTACTTGATAGGTCTAGTGCACTGGACATGATATGTTAATTAGTAACAACATAAATGGAAGAAACAAAATATTGTAAGTCAATCCAGTCTGAGTTTACGCTCGACTTTTTGAAAGAGTTCTCGTCTGCTGCAATTATTAAACTCAGCGGAACAATATATAAAGCATCATGCAACGAGTTCAATAAACCTACGCTGTATTAACAAGAGTTTAAACTCCATGCAACTAGTAGACTTACGTCAGCGAGATGACCGTTTCTTCTGCATTGTAGTCCGCTGGTGAGATGTTGACAAACATGAGGGTCTTGGCATTGCCGCCCAGCGAGTCCTGCATCAGCATGGTCAGTTTGTTGTTCCTGTACGGGATAAAGGACTGCTCACTGGACAGGGCTGAGATCACATCGCCCAGGGCACTAAGTGACTTGTTGATGGAGTTGGCTTCCTATTGGTCCAATGTAAGGGGGAAGGGAGAAAACATTCAGGGTTAGAAGATGGATTGGCATTTAATACATGTTTATAAGCTTTTCAAGCGGGATTTCCATTTTAGTCCACTGATTTTCCACCTAAACATAAATAACAATTTACAATGGGAATACAATAACTTTCCCAAACACATACTTGCACAAACGTGAATTATACCCACAAATGTTACCAACTGCAATATGTTGAGTAGTATTCAATGTGCATATCAAAAGCAGTGAAACTTAATCGCAAGCATAGAGTGTCACACATGAAGATAAAGAATACCTTCACTATTTACATGACTCGTAAAGTGGAATAAATGACATACTTCCAATGTTTTCACACATCGGAGTCTTGGGCCTTTTACTTTACTATTTCGTTTATATGCTTGTTTATTGTTTGCTTGTTCAAAAGACACTAATGCTATACCTTGAGCTGCTCAGCCGTGGCCCCCGTCTTGGCGGCACGCTCGCTGCCCGCAAGATCCACCAGGCTGAGCTTGCCCTTGGTGACGGTCCCAGTGCCCAGGTTGGTGCTCTCGATGATGATTCCAATGATGAGATGGGAACGTGAGCTCTCAGAGTTCATTTCTGGGTGGTGGGAAAAGGTAAGGGAGACATCATGTTATTGCCTTTTCATTGCTGCAGCAGCACAATACTGTAAAACTTGAATGCCTTGCATGCATGAAACTTTCATGAATTTTGCGAGGAGACAAGATTTGTGAAAGTAAAATGCACACAAAAGTTTGTAACTACACAATGTGTAACTACACAATGTGTTGAATAATAGTTGCCAATTTGAGTAAGTTTCAAGCCACAGAAAGGGTCATTTGCTCCACAATGCAAAAGATTCATGCCGTGAACGTTTCTGGTTCTACAGTATCTACCTTGTAATATTCTTCTTTTGGAACAAAACATGGGGACAAAAGCACCTTTTCTGCCAAGACTGGTGCAAGTGAAAACATGCTTTCAATAATGTGCATTGGTTATCAAATTAATGATAAATAAAGAATTGATAATTGATTACTAACTGGTTGATGCCACATGCCGGCTGGCCGAGCCCTGCTCAAAGAGACCCATGAGTTCTTTGGCATTGCCTGCTTGCTGGACGACTGACCCATTGATAAACACCAGTCCTTTGTTATCTTTCTTGATGTCCAGTCTGGGTGGCTGTGGTCAAAATAAAGGACATGACATCAGGTGAACAGACTCCGAAGTTGCATACTCACACATTCACAGACATTCATTGCTATTACATTTCCATCCAAAATTTTGCAAGGACCATTGTAGAATTTGTGCCTCATGGAATGCAATTTACAATAGTTGGATTTTCTCTGCAAAATCACTTTGTCTGAAATTGCCTTTCACATCATCATCTAGTTTTGGGCAAGCTTAGTCAGGATTGAGGATGAGTTATTGGGCAAACAAAATCAAATCCTGACAACACATACCGCCCTCTACACATTACAAAATCTGCACAGGGACATTAAGGGGCTTACACAGGTTTTACACGCTTCCTAACACTTGTTCATACATATTTTGACTATGATCTACATGCAACTCCCGTAAAAACCACAATCCTTGGGACCAGCAGTTTACTTTCCTTATATAAACATTTCCTTACAGCTAAACAAACAGAGTATAATTATACATAACAATTTTGAGACCTGAATGTTTACTTTGTTGGAACGAAGTTTAGCTGTATTAAACCATGTTCATTATAATGGGAATGCACTGTAATTGTATGTAATATGATCTTGCACAATTTGAAAGAGATAGTCACACAGAGATGACACACACATATATACATATCTCAAAAGAGTACACCAGCAAAACTTGTATGTATGTAAAAGCAATATAGTTCTCACCTCTCCCTTGGTCTTGTTGAAGAGGTCGATGAGTTTGTCATTGTACAATTCCAGCATGTAGGTGTAGACCCGGAAAGAGAATTTGGACCTTGCGGAAAGGAATTGACATGGGAAAAATTTCAGTGTTTGTCCATTCACATCAAAAATTCAACCATGTAAAACATAGGGTATTGACGTAACAAATTATTGATCAGATCTGTTTGCTACACTTTAGTTTGATCAGAAAGTATTATATTACTAAAATCTCTGCACTATTGTTGTATTTTCATTTGTACATTGTATTCTTGGAAAAAAAAATGCTGAAATAAAGTGAAAGTGAATTTGAATAAACAATACTAGGTCAATGAAGTGGTAATGTAAACTGCAGAAATTACTTACATAAGTATTTCTACAATTTCTATTAATTCTACTAATTTCATATTTTGGCTCATTACTGTGTATCTACGTCATTGACTCTTCATTTTGTTTGTTTCACATTAAAAAAAAAAAATTGTTTCATATAATTAAAAAAAAAAGACTGATTTTGTTCTTACTTGTTCTCCTCCGTAACTTCAAAGATCCTCTGGAAGGCTCTAGGAGCGATACCGGGGAATCTTTGCTCTTTGTCGCCAATCATAGTGAAGGTCTTTCCTGACCCAGTTTGACCGTAGGCAAAGATGCAGACATTGTAGCCATCCACAGCCGATTGGATCAATCGCTGCAAGAAACAAAACACAAGTACCAGTAAATGAAAACACAGTCCACATTGACATGTGTTAATGCGATTGAATTTGAGAGATATTCTCGAAATTTGATTCAAGATTTTATTACATGATTGATGTAAATGTTTTGCATATCTTTTTTGGTGGGAAGCAAAGAAAGACAAAATAATAAAATTTAAAATCATTTTGAACTGATGTACAGTATTTTCATAAAACACCAAAGATAGAGGTATGGTAGTCAACTTGTCTTGAGAAAGTGTTATTTTGTCAGCTTTCAAAAATCACTTTGTCAACAAGTTAATTTTACGCAAAGATTTATTCTGATACAATGTACATATTGTTCTCTTTTGTGCTACTGCAATGCATACTTGGGCAAACATTTGAAACTATTCACAAAGGAATCATCTCCCAACTTGCAATATTGCATCTCATAATACAATGCACTATGTATAATCACCATGGTAGAAGATAACAAACTTTTCCACTAAAAAGGGAAAACAGATATTCCTCACTCTATCACTCTGGTTCTCAATTGCAACTTCAACCATTTATGTTATTGTCTCACATAGCTAGTCCAAATTTGCAAAATACACTTTCGATTTTCTCCTAAAAACACTTCAAAAACTTAAAGGGATATTAAGGTATTGGTTGAGGTAAGAATTCAGCTTTTAACTCTTTGTGAGGTATTTGAAAACCACTCTATGAAATATTGAAAAGCATACAATTCTAAGTGGAATTGAAAGTTTAATTGATGAAAATCGGTTTTGAAATGGCTGAGATATATATTCCAAGAACAAAGTATGGTAAAGCGATCCTATCAAAATATGGGGCCATCTTTTATTAAGATCACTTTGATTTGGATATCTCAGCCATTTCAAAACCAATTTTCATCAAATAAACTTTGAATTGCTCTTGGAATTACAATGTATATGCCCTTTCATATTTCATAAGAGGTTTCTCCTTATCTCAAAAAATCATCATCAAAAAAACATAAGAAACCTCAAGCCCCATATAAACTGAAACTATACCATCCCTTTAAAAACTAGAAATGTCGCTACGGCGACTGGTGTATGCCTCTGCCACAATGCATGGTTCTCCTAATAGGTCTATAGTACAGTGTCTTGACAATGTGTGATGACAGTTTCACACAATTGGCAAAATATTAAAATGACAGGTTTGCCACAAATGTGCTGAATGTTCACTTTCCTAGAACTAGGTTCAATTGGATGAATGATTAAAATGTCAGAGTGCAGGTATTTGGGGGAACTGATGATTTTTCACTTGACTTTTGACCCTTTTACAAGATTATGCATTGAGTAATTTTCAAGGTATTGAGAAAAAGTATAATTTCAGTATCAAATGGTAAAATAGTATTATCGAAACCTAGCCTTTGACCTTTGACCCAACAGTTCCAAAGAGAATCACTGTTAGGTAGAACATGCATAAATATGTAAGTTTCATGATAATACCTTGAGTTACTTTTGAGATATGGAGGAAGAAGTGCAATTTAGCACTATCACTTGACCTTTGACCTTTTGACCTTTGACCTTTTGGCAAGAAACTTCCCACAGAATATATATTGGGTTATACATGCATACATCAAGTTTTAAAAAAATCCTTCAGGCATTGCATAAATATAAGGAAAGTATTGATATTTTGAGGAGTTGACCTTGACCTCTGACCCCCTGACCTTTGACCCATGACCCCCAACTTCCCTAGATAATCACTGCCCATCGGTACATGCATATGAAGAGTTTGTTTGCAAAAACCGATAAGTCCATATTTGCCAAATGGAGATATTTGCGATTAAAGGTCAAGAAAAATAAAGAGAATAATAAGAAAATTTTTGCTTCTTTTGACCATAACTTCAAAAATATACTTTTATATCGTCGCCGGTCACATGAACCGACGAATCACTCAATTTTGGGTCAAATTTTCGATTTTGAGATTTTCAATCATTTCGATAGTAGACATTCCATACTACATATTATGATATTCTCAGTGTGTAATTCGGTGTAATTTTTACGTAGTTATCACTTTTGTAGAAGCATGTAATTCCATTTGTGAAAATTATTTGTTTTCCCCATAGACGCGTGTGTTAAACAATCAGGCGATTCGACGGTTCGGTGACCGCGCGTACTAGAAAACTAGTACGCGCGGCCACCGAACCGACGAATCAGTGCGCATTGACTTGCATGTAGTTTTTGAGATTCAACAGTTCATTGACCGTGCGCAGAGTGCGCGTACTATGTAATACATGCATTGACAATAACAACGCTCAATGTACATGTACATATGGACACACATGAAAAACAACAACGTTCTTTGCAGACCGAAAATACATGCATGCAGCTCTTTGACGATTTCCCGCTTAACAATACAATTCGATAAAAACTTCACAAGTTAGAGGAAGAATTGAAGTCTGATGTACTACAAAAATAATTGGAAATTATAGACATGAAAATGTAGCAACCATAAGTCAAATATGGGTTAACTTTAAAAGCGATTTTCTCGAATTGTCATTCTTACGCAAACCTGAGGGATTCGTCGGTTCGTGTGACCGGCGACGATATGTAGTGACCAATATATCATTTAAAAGGTATTATTTTGTACTTTATGACAGAGATCGTACTTCAAAATCTTCAAAAATAGACTTATCGGTTTTTGCAAACAAACCCTTCATATATACTAAGTTCCATGAAGATACCTTGAACCATTTGCGAGATATGGAGAAAAACATGAAATTTCAACCTTTTTTTCAAAAGATAACCTGTGGCCTTTGACCTTTGACCCCGTGACCCTAAAATCGAAACAAAGTATTTGACCTTTGACCCCGTGACCCTAAAATCGAAACAAAGTATGAGGATATACCCTCATACCAAGTTTGATGCAAAACCACCTCACGGTTCTCGAGATATCGACAAAAACAAAACTGGACGGACGTACGGACGGACGGACGACCCGAAAACATAATGCCTCCGGCCACTTCATTGGCGGAGGCATAAAAAAAATAGTAATAATGATGAAGAAAGTTGCCTTTATAACTTAAAAGATGCAGTTAAAGTAGGCATGTTAGTCAACATACGGTCTCTGATGCTGACTCTGATGCAAGTCAAAGGAAAGGGGCTCAAAAACTCACGTCTGTATCTTCAAAGACATCTTCCTGTGAACTCTCTGGCATGAAGACGTGATCAAACTGAAACTCTTTGGTGCCACGCCCACCTGCAACCTCAATACTGTACTCGTCAGGTGCCTTGAGGATTGAGTGATTGCCCTAGATGAATAAAAGCACAAGATGATATATCAACAACAACAACAATGACAAAACAAAAAATAAATCATAACATCCCATGTGTAGACTATAAGGTAATAGACTCTGATTGTACATTTGCCTATCATGATTATGAATATTATTTGATTATGCAGGACGGTGGCATCAACACATCTTCTGCAAACATCCAACACAAATGTGCATGTGTGGGACTAATATAATTACTTTTTTTATTTCATTCACTGAAGATAGATATCATTATTATAATATAAATCTATTTACACAATTGTTTCCTCTGTGGGTTTTTTTCCTGCATATTTGCATGAAAAGAATGAAGTTATAATTGATAGACATTGTCTTTCTTTTATCAGATTGTTTCCTCAGGTCATTTCGTAGGTCTAAATTTTCCAATCTTCAAGAATTCCTACAAAGATGTACATTTGTATGCACTGAACTCACCCTCTCCTGCTCTGATCCACTGAGA
The DNA here is from genome assembly GCA_033980235.1 of Diadema setosum. Taxonomy (NCBI): domain Eukaryota; kingdom Metazoa; phylum Echinodermata; class Echinoidea; order Diadematoida; family Diadematidae; genus Diadema; species Diadema setosum. The sequence continues at coordinate 11,602,278 of CM067063.1, read as the reverse complement.
GGTCTGGCTCTGCAATACACACGGATCTTCCCTTTCATGTCCTCCACCATGTTGTAATATTTCTTCCTCAGAACCTGCAAACAAGTACATATACCAAGTCCATTCAGGTGACTTGCAATCATGAAATGTGAAGAAATAAACTTGGCAGCTCTACTCTCTCAATAAAACAGTATTATCGTTCTCTCGAAATATCATTCATCTGAGAAAATGTCACATGAAGCTTCAAAACAAATTCAAATGGTTTAGAGGAACATGGAAATAAAGAGAAGTACGTTGTAGATATGTATAGCATAAAAAAAGTAAACCTTGAAGGAAACATAAAAATGCTATCTTGTTTTTATAAGGTATTTGAGGTATGCAAAATAATATTCTACTCTCAACAGGATCCTTGCATTTAAAAATTCAATATATTTTTTTTTTTTCCAGAAAATGAGATGAATACACAAATTGAATTGAATAGCTATATTTCAAATTGCACAACAAATATCGCTTTCTATCACTCATTATCATCTGTCATTTGTTGACACAAAAATTTTCCCCATGGAAGGAGATCTCACAGTTAGTGTTGTCCCATTTCTGACTGGTATTTGACTATTCAAACTCATATCTTAAAATGTATTACCATGTTAACATATGAATGAAACAGTTTCTGGCTGATAGCTTAATCAAAGTAAAGATCTCAGAGATAGAATCAAAGAATCATCCCATTATTGATATCAAAATATACTTATGGCACTGAAACAAAAGATTAATAATAACATTGAGGTTCTGGGGCTTTTGATAATTGTATCTTTTTGCAACTCTGATTATTTGAGAGGGGGATTTGATCTACAGCAATATCATTAAGCCTCCATCACCATGGAAACTATCCCCCAGCAACCCCTTCAGTCACCCACCCTCTCACTGTTGTAGTTCTCTACGGCTGCCTTCAGCTCCTTCTGTAGCTCCTTGTGCTCCTTCTCCAGGGTGGTCACCTTCTCCTTCAGCTCCAGAGCCTCCTGGGCAGCCACGCCCAGTGATGCGATTTGGGCCGTCAGCTTGGCAACCTCCTCCTTCTGAGCATCTCGATCCTTGGGGGTAAGGAGGGGAAAAAATAGATAAGATAAGAGAAAATGAACAGGCAGGTCGCAATTCTTTTAGAAATCATGATTCTCTGTCTTTTCTTTGCGAAAGAGTCGAGTATGACTACAATAACTGAATTGTATGAAGAGTTTGATTTCAAAATTGGCTAAGCACCATTAAACAGTTCAAAGTAAGTCCATCATCAAATACAGCAAAATTAAACTCTTCCGGTGATATATCACTTGAACATAACAAGGAATGTTCTGGAAGTAATGATGAAAAATATATCATATTTTCTGATTAGTTTCTTTGTTCTTAGGCAGCTTTAATTGCAATCTCAACCAGAATGGAGTAAGCTTGTCTGGCAAACAAACTTTTGAAATCATTTCATACTGCACTTAGATGGCCATATCATTGCCCCCAAAAAGAATAAAGCCACTCATGGTAAAGTTGCTGCATGCATGTACACACTGTAGTGTCATGAGCTTGAAATATGTTGAAGTCCCCTATCATTTGTCACTCCGATAAATTCCAGCGAGTAGTTTTCTTGCTAGCAGGGATGCATTCTGTCATACCCAGGCAGACTCCTGACACACATAACATCAATTCAAATCTAAATTTTCAACACAGTTACATGGCATACAGTTCTATCAAGGTGATGTTTTTATACCAAAAGGACAAATTTTGTATCAAAGTAAAGACCATAATCAATCAGCAGGTTATATTCCTCTACAAATATCAGACTGTCATATGTTAGGTATTCTATATTTACATAATGGAATGAACGCAAGTACAGGGGTGTTAACTTTGGAGCAATGTGTTTCCATCTATGTCTGTTACCTTTTCCATAGTGTATAGAAATGACTCTGCAATAATCAACGTACCTTTGTGGTGGTTTTGAGTTGTGCGTCCAGTTCCGTGGCTTTCTTCGCTTCCCTCTCATGTTTCTTCGTCTCCATCTCCAGTTTCTTCTCCAGGTCCTTGATCTGCTTCTCAATCTTTTTAGTAGCTTGTTTCTATGGGAACCAAGATAGGCATATTCAAGTTGATCCACATGTTGAGAGATTGTTTACAAACTTGTGTAAAACCAAGAATAATTGCACTCAGATTTTGCTAATATTTATAGAGAATCTGCATTTTTAATTTCACTTTCTCTTCTTTAGTTACATCTCCAATGACTCATAGATATCATACACCTGTTGTCAACTATTCTTTGATGCTTATTATTAAGTAATTTTTCAAATTTAGAATGATGTATATTCAAGTACTACTGATTAAATCCAACATTAATTGAGTATTCCCAGATACAACTGAGCATAATAACTGGGTATTCCCACATACACTTGGAAACAGCAGATGTAGGACAGAATATTCAAGTAGAATTAATTGCACAAGAGCTTGCTGAAATACTCAAATGGGACAGCACCATTTTGGCGAGCAAAGGTGCAAATTACCTCTCAAACAACACGGAAACACAGTTCTTTAATACTCCCAAGATTTATGGTGGAAAGGGTTAATTCATACAAGAAGTGTGAGCAAAGTCGGCAGGGGCAAGTAATTGTGAAAATGGCTGATTAACCTCACTCTGTAATTACTGATTTGTGATAATTTAGTTATGATGTTAGTGGGTTTGTATCAAAGAGCTGGCAAAACAGCAGATGTCAAAAAGAAATGAATTAATAGACATACACATTTATACATAATGATAATCACACTTGTTGGGGAATACTTTCAGGGTTATTCTGATGTGTTATTCTGTTTTCATTATCAGAAATTTTGGGAGCAAACTCACATCTCCAGCTCCCGCTGCCTTGGCCTCCTTCATGTCTTTCTCCAGCTGCTTGTACTTGCCCACCTCTTCCTGCAGCTGCTTCTTGAGGTTTGTGTTCTGTTCCTGCAGCATCTGAAGTTTCTTCTCCGTCTTGGCGTCCGTCTGGTGGGATACCACAAGCAGAAACACAGAGCTAACATAGGAACCTGCTCAATGTGTATGGACATGTTGGCAATGTAGGCTACAGTTCTCTGAAAAATGTTTTTGGACTGCATATTGCATAATTATTCGCTAAGTCAAAGTCTACTGATCCATACACTTTCAAAAAATGTAATATGCAGCTTTAAAAAATTTACACATAAAACCAAAAATTAAAAATCTGTCGATCGAATGTCCTAAAGTACGCTTTGAACACAGAAATATGTTTGACATGTTTTCTGCACATAAAAGCAACAGTGACAGCTTAACCGTTGAAGACGAGTCCAGAGTATACTCGGGCAGGGGTCTATGGGAAATACATGTTGTAGCAAAATTAGCCCATCCTCAACGGGTTAAAGACACCACAAACAGGGAAAGCCATCCTCATAATACACCTATTACACACTCTGATGATATTGTGAAATGTTGATACTTTCCACTCATGAGGCGTATCAGTAATACAAGTATATGTAGCACATTGATACAGAGAGGTCCATTCCACATAGCACTTGTTTGACTCATTATGTATGTTTACAACTGTACATATATTGTAGTTAGTACACCATGTTTTAGTACATCAGGTTGCTGTGGGAACCTGTGTCTATCCACATTTGAATTCATCTATTTCCCTCATCCCCAAGCATGACAACTTATGATCCCTGCATTGTACACCGAATCAAGGCGATTCTTACCTTTGCACCTCCACCAGCTTTTGCACCAACAGCCCCGGCAGCAGCCATTTCTTTCAGCTTCTTCTCCAGTGTTGTTATCCGCTGCTTGTTCTCATTTAGTCGATCATTGTATTTCTTCTCGGTGGCCGCTATCATGTCTTTCTCATGCTTGTCTTTCTCAGCCATTTTCTTCTTCAGTGTTGCCTGAAAGAGAAGAAGAGAATGCCTCAGGACCATCCCAAAAATGAGCAGAACCATGCAAACTTTACACCCCTCTTACACATATAAATCAGTTGTCATCTTGGTGTCTTTCCATCATTGCAGCTATTACAAATGAAATGTTAAAAGCTGATTGGCAGCATCAGCAATGCTACCTTGTTACGCCATTATTGTAAGTCATGCATTTTTTGTTGTTGTTGTTCATATGTATTTCACATAATGAGGCAAAGACATCAAACTTCTGACAAAATAACCTAGAACTTACTGGCAAATCATACAACACCACCTGTTAGATACATATCCAGTCTCGAAAAGAGAGAAAAGAAATGAAACACACACACATAATCACAAATAGAATCAAATGTTATTTTTTTTTTTATTAAACATGCACTCCTATATTTTTGTTGTTTCAAATTTATTGTAACACATTTATAGTTCAGTATATAGGGGAATGAATAATGCTTCAATCACAATTCAAATGACTGAGCAGTTAGCAGTAAGATTTATGATTTCAAACAATACTTACAAACTTAGAACACAAAGGATTATCCAATGAATCATTTTTCTTTTCTTTTTTTTTTTTGTAAATGAAAGACCAATAAGCTGTGGTGTGTTTATGACACTGACATAAAGAATATCCCAATGTCCTTTAAAATAATTAAGAATGTATTTCAAGAGAAAAGGACAGGGGGTGTAAATTCTTACCTGATTGTTCTTGTTGATTTCGCGTTCCTTCTCAAGAAACTTCTGCGTGCTAGCAAAATCCACACTCATCTTGTTGGCCTCAGCTGCTTTGGCAATTGCCTCTTTTTGGGCTGCATCGCGTTCCTTCTCTAGCTCCCTCTGTAGTTCAAAAAGAGAAAGAGAGAGTAAAGTGACAGTTGTTTACTTGGATTGGCCTGTGACTCTTTCCATCTACCTAGGGCCTTCTTGTTCAACAAATGTCCTATCTCCAAAAGAGTGCATCAAAGTGATATGAAAAGTTTGATAGCAAAACAACTTAACTCCATTTCTTTTAAATTGAGATTTTTTTTTTTAAATAAAAGCTGTTTAAAAAAAAAAAAAATATGTGATATTTCTTATTACAACTTTAAGCATCAGAATATTTTTTGTAATGTTTCAAGTGAGGTACATATATCTCCGGAAAGGTTTTATTTTGATTTATCAAATGATGGATTTACTGGAAAATGCTTAAAAACTGCACTTATCCCATTTTGCAATCAAACTCTTCATATATAGTATCAATTCAATTCAATTCAATAGTTTTTTTTCCAATTATCAACAGCAGCTTCAACAGCAGCTTCAACAGAGAGAGGTGATTACCCTGTGAAGAAAAAAAAAAAAGTATCGGGATATATGTCTCTTGGAGACATCTGGATTTGTAGCATATGTAGGCTATGTTGCAAATCCAACATTAGCCTATATCAGGCCACTCAGAAACTCACAAACATTTGTCAGCTTACAAGACTGTTCGAAGACACCATCCTCGTCCTTGAAAGATTGAACTACATGAGTCGCACTAACTTAAAAGCTGAAATATTCAGCTTCACCAACAATCTCTTTGATGCAATTTAAGACTGTCACTGCTTCTGTAGAAATAGTAGAGAAAAAAATGAGAGGTTTTGCTTACCACTCTGTCGTAGAGACTGTTAATTTCTTTGGCGGTTTCTGGAGGGACGTTCTTCAGTCGCTCTTGCTCCATCTGGGCAATCTTCGCCTCATTTTCTTTCAGTTTCTGCAAAGTTCCCATGTGATAAATGAAAACAAAATCACATGTCGTCAGTGTACCCTGACAAGATGTTTACATAATGGTCAGTACTGGGCAGTTATATGTTAATTCTACAAGGTTAATTTGTATAGGTTTCTTTACATAGTACAAAACATCAGTATATCTAGAAATATCAATGTATACAAACAACTTCAAAAAAATACAATTTACATTGTGTAAATCTAGTCTGAGGTTGCTCATGGATTTATGGGGAGAATATGTACTTAAATGCAAAACCCTATAAGCCAGTTCGTAATTAGCTCATGGGCACATTGGTACAAATGACCTTTCTTTTTTCTCAGTTGGTTAGGCACTTCAATCGTTTTCAAAAAGACATTATGGGTACCGGTAAGCTTGCCCGACGTAATAATTCATGGAATTTGTGTTCAAGCAATGAATGAACTTGCATAGACCAGGTGACCAGAATGGTCCGTCAATCAACCGTCGGGGAAGCATCCATTTCATTGTTTTGCATTGAATGCATTAAAAAACTGTTTTATTCTTATTGCCAAATACCAGGTTTGCTGTCAGGTGGATGTACTGGCAAGCAACATTTAAAAGGATTGCATGTATAATCATTGTATGACAGATGCTTATCTCAGTGAATTTAAAAACCAACTTGCCTCTTGGTACAAAATATGACCTTTTTCTGCTCATGCGCAAAGTGGAACTACGAACTGGCTTATTGTGTAGTGTTGATGCCAAAGCTTCACATTGTTTAATACAAAACAAAGAAAAAAAGACACCTGTGGGAACAATGTATGCAGCAGCAGTAAAATAGATATGAAGGTAATAAGTATGAGTATCACGAATGGTGAGACCCATTTGTGTGGCAATACAAAGACAGTTAGTGCAACATCTCCTTTGTTCTTGTTGCTGTTGCTGTTCTTGTTGGTGGTGGCATTGTTGGTGTTGGTGTTGGTGTTGGTGTTGGTGTTGGGTATTCTGTGTTGCTGTTCTTGTTGGTGGTGGTGGTGATAACTCAAATTCTTACCTTAGCCTGGAGGGCAATCTCGGCAGTGAGGGCAGCATTAGCCGCCTCCACCTTGGCATCGCTGCCAGCCGAGCTGTCTGCTTTCTCCATGCGGAGCCTCTCAATCTCCTCCTCCAGAGTTTCCACCTCTTCCTTGGTCTTCTCATGGGCCTCCTTCTCCTCCCGCAGCTCCTTCTCCAGGGCGTCCAGCTTCAGCTGCAGTGCCGTCAGCTGGCTGCTCATACCCTGTGAGATCAATATCGGTCAGCAGCAAATACTTTAAATTGTCACTTTCAAGAAAGTCGGGTCTCATAACATTCTGGGCAACTAGGCAGCATTAGAGAATCTTGCCATACGCACAAAATATTTCTGTAGAAATGCTGATGGAATTTTAGAAGTCTAATGACTGGTCCCTTGGTCAAAGAACACATTGCAGCATTTGCTACCAATAGTACAAGTAAATGCATTTATTGGCACTATGGAATCAGGTTAGCTTACAACCTACCAGCTGTGAGCAATAGCAATGGTACTCTGGTAGCTGCAATTATGAGCACTACCTTGATTCTATAGATAACATTTCCTTCTTCAAATATAGATGCTCTTTGATTGTTTCTGTGTTTCAGACGTATCATCCAAGAGGATATAACAGCAATATTTAGAGGGGTTTGAACCTACAACCCTATGACCAATAATGGAATTATGCAATATTGCAAAACAGCTGAAAGACATTCTACTTGCATTTAAAAGAAGGAAAAACTCTTTCGACAAAAAATGAACACACTTTTGTCCCTTCTTTTTCCCCCAAAATTGAATCCCAGTACAAAATCAGAAAAAGCCCGTTAAATCATACTTCATACCATAACTGCTTTAGGAATACCTTACAGCAGTCACGAAAACCAATTCTACAAGGGGAAAATTAGGCTCTTGATGCCTTCTTTGCAAATGAGCATACGGAGTGTCAATACACTGCATTTAAGAAGAAGACTTGATATTGCAGGCCATTTTAGGAAACCACAGGCACTAACCTCCATGTCATCATCATCGACATCCAGACTTGCCAGGGCCACAGCTGCTGCTGCAGAGCCTCCGACGCCTGCCCCACCACCTCCTGCCTCAAGTTCCTTGATCCTTGCTTCCAGTTCCTCAATCTTCTCCTCAAGGTCCTCCTTGGACTCCTCCAACTCCTTGTTGCTGTCCTCAAGCTCCGAGTTCCTCTCTTCCAGCTCCTCGATGCGGGCCCTCAGCTCCTCAAGTTCCTCGTCCGAGGCTCCGCCCGCAGCGCTACCACTCCCACCTGGAGTTTGATTTCAAAGAAGACAGAGGTTAATGTCCCTCAGGTCAATGGCAGCAAATTTAACTGGCAAGGCATCATGTGTTTCGATAGGTTTGTCCCTATTACTTGTATGCCTTTCTAGAATTTATACTACCAATTGAAATGGCAGATGTTACACGTATATGGAAAATATACAAAAACTTAACGAGAGAGGAGTGGTAGTAATAGCAGTAGTGGCACTTGCTATTGGGTTTCTGATGTCATTTATGAAGAAAGGAGTCAATTCGTAAAGATGTAGTAATAACAGCAAGAGATTTGTACACGAGTCTTACCTGTCACAATTACTGAAGCTGCGATCATCCCACCCAGTTCCTCAGGGATCACCCCCGTCTGTATCATGGTAAGAGCCAGGATGTCTGTCTCCAAAGATACAGCTTTCTGGTTGGCCTCACTGAGGGCAGCATACATCTGTCCAGCTTGTTCATCCCTGGAACATGGAGTGCATCATGATAAGCGTCTAAAAAATCTAAGATTTTTTTCTTACACTCTATATAATGCAGTCCCTTTAAAAAAGAAACAAAAAAATAATAACGGCAAACATGTAGCCCTTCTTAGTTACAAATACATGACTTTGCCACTATAAGCTGAGCAATGAAGACACACTGCAGCATTTGAAAGTCTGCTAAACAAAAACAAAAAAACACAACAACAATAACAAAAGAACAAAGTCATAAGAATGACAAACAATGAACATACCTGAGCTGAGCACACAGAAAATTAAACAAACAAGTGCAATACAGTTGAACCTCACTTATCCGGCCTCCCTTTATCCGGATCTCTCTATTATACGGACGCAATCTCGCCGTGATTTTTGTTTTAATAATTACGGGAGGAAAGGGGGATTCCTAACTCCTACACAAACACACATGAATTACATATTACTTCGAACATGATTAACATACATTGCATCAAATTTCCTTCCAAATTGCTTACCTTCAGACATTTTAACACCCCCAAACATCCCCAAATGTAACAACGAAAGGTTGCAGTATACACATTACTACATGTGGTACTACAATTCGCTACATCAGTACATATGTATGTACGTGTATAAAGCATTGAGTCTCCCATATCCAGCCAAATCCCTTATCCGGATGAGCCCCGGTCCCGACTTGTCCGGATACGAGAGGTTCAACTGTATATCATACAGTGATCCCTCATCACTGGACTGAGCTGGCGGATCTTACTTGTCATCCTGCGACGGTGCCTCTCCACTGTTCTCCTCCAGGTACTTCTCCTTCCATTTCTCCACCTCCTGCCTGGCCTGGTCTTGAGTCTTCCCCAGGCCGGCCTTCTCCAGCTCAGCCTCCTCCAGTCTGGTGGCCACTCGCTCCTTGGGTGTGATCTCCTCCTCGTTGATTTCATGGATCTGGGAGGAAGACGACAAGCAAGGAAGACAGATGATCAAAGTTTGATGAGGTACATGTATATCAAGCCATTTCCAGCACATTTGGTAACTGCAAAAGCTGTTATTTTCACATACGTACAGATATTTTTCGAGTATGAGGTCAGAGACATTTTCATGAGATGCTTCCGCAATTTCACACCAGGGCCATCATAAGTACATCAATGCCTGTCCGTTCACTCTGCCAATTAACTGTACATCTAGTTAGTATACGACCGAGTGCCACAAAATGAGCATGTTGATATTTTCGTGCCACAAATTTGATTCAATCAATATCATGAGGCGATATTTTTGTGTGATGTTAAATATGTGGCACAACAGTGATTTGTGAAATTCATGAAAATAACAACTTTTATAGTACTTTTATACACATCACAAAGAATGGTACATGATCCACTAAAGCCCACAGTTCGATGTGGTTAATGTCCATTAAGCCATTCCATTCATGATTTGCAACTATCCAAGAGCCTTGTGTAGGTAATAGATTGATTTGGCAGATTCACAGCTTTCCATCATGACAGCAGCAAGCCATAAGAGACAACAAATATAAGTCTCTTCATGCAAACGCCATTGTAAGACCACGGCATCCTACAAAATGTTTGCTTTCAATCGCTATAATGCCCTCACTATATATCATTTTATGGTCACCAGATTTTTTTCTTTTTTTTTTAAGAGGTGTGAATGATTACTCACGAAATCCCTATAATATATCTATTCTGTAGACACCTAATCCCTATATACCAAAACTTTGAGGTGGCAAATTGGAAACTGGGTACTCATACCATATTGCATATTATTATCCATACAGAGGATTATTAGAGCCCAAATACAAATTGTATTTTGTCGATGCACCTCATAACCTCCGACCCACTTAGAAAGTTTATTGAACTAGACCAATATTTTTTGCCAAGGCGACCAATTATTTAAAATATTGGATGGCAAGAGGGGGATTCCCCAAAGTTTTTATAAACTGCACCGTGATGGGTTGAGATATACAAGATGATCTGAAATATGAAGTAAAAACGTCTGTGATTGGTCAATCACGAATTAACTAAAGTATCGGTTTCTTCTAAAATTCTGTGTTAATACAAACAAATTTCATATATTAATTAGTTAAAATTGTTTTTCATACAATTTTTGAAAATATCACTTTCATAACAGGAAATTAAATGTAGGTTTGTGAAAACAAGTTGCAATTTTTTGTGCAGGCAACGATCGATCAGCTCAGCGCTACTGCTAAATAGCCCGCGATACACAAATACATATAGCCGGCCGAAAATATTCTTTGCTAAAATCCTCTGTAGGATAATAATGATAATATTGGATGTCCTATTTTCGGTCAATACAAGGAAATACTGGACTCGCTAAGCAAAATATTGGACTCGTCTTCGACTCGTCCAATATTTGTGCATAGCTCGTCCAATATTTCCTTGTATTAACCGCAAGGCCATCCAATATTATATAACTAACCGTTGACATTGCACAACAAATACAGTCTGTTTAGGATAACTTTACTGCCGCTCTCAAATGGATGAATCACAGCTTTCCCACTATATTGTTGCGATGCAATAAAACACAAAGACAGCTTTAACACACTAACACAATATATTAATTTTGTGGAGCGACTGGGGGCTCAAAATAATGGGTACTTGTCTCCATTCAGGTGAAGGAGAAGTTTACCTGTTTGAGAACGGCCTGCAGTAATATTCTAAGATTCCTCTCATCCTTGTCATCCTTCTTGGTCCTCGTCACTGTCACTTTCTCCTTCTCCTTCTTCTTGCTGCTCATCAGCTTCTTATTCTCCTTCTCCAGACCCCGGAGCTGCTCCTCCAGCTCCGATATCCATTTCTGGGCTGCAGCGAGGGCTGCCACCGTAGCAGGGTCTGGAACTGTAACCTAGGTTGGTCAACAATAAGCACAGAGATGGTATTGACATGGACCTGTTTGTATAAATCAAGAGATTACTTCCACCATGATTTCATACAGGGAAAGCAAGGTGAACAACTACTTTTCAGAAGCAATCAGCATTTTTTGTGTACCACATACATATTGATTTCAGGCAAGATTTTCATTGATTTTACTCTAGATTCTGTTATCCTTAATGTCAAGGTAAATGGAACATAGTACAATCAATATCCTTCAAACCTCTCTTTGTGAAGTTTCTGTCCAGACACACATTGTGGGAGCTATACCAGGCCTTCATGTCCACAAACTCACTTTTCATATATCATAGTCCCAGATGTAAACATACATGCGGTCTCACGCCATTGACAATCTCAGATTTTTTTTGTGACTATACATCACAACAACAACACTTCATATTTTACAAGTTAATGACCAGAGTCAATGACTGGTCTCCAGTGTATTCAGTGCTCTGTCACTTTAGTCATCGACCTGACTTCACTCTTTTTTGTTAAGCAGTAGGGATTGGGATACAGAGTTGAGACTGGGTAATGGAAGAATGAGAGGGTTGTTACCACACAGCTAAAGACCGACCCAGCATGCTTACAATTACGTATATATCTTCACTCACAACTACAAAATGAAAAAAGGCTTGCAGAGTTCATCTTTAACCACTACAATTGTAAAGAAAATCATTCATTACTGTACCCAAGCTCTTTTGTATCATATCTCAACAATCTCTCCATTCCTGCCCATGGCAGGCTAATCAGGCTTGACTTCACAGTATGACTTTTATTCCCTTGAGCTATTTTTTATGCCATTTATTGTCTGCCTTCATCAGGGTAGGGCTTTTATTTGACTCTCTCTTTTGATAATGAAATAATCAATAAATCTCATTTTTTCTTTCACTGAAGCTTGGAAGCACAGAAATGTTGTAAACAAGACCACACTAGGGTTCAAATAGGGTTCATACCTGATTGTACACAAATATACTTTATTGCTGCTGTGAACAGTTCTATCATCTATACTTCAAAAAAAAAACTTCTCATGATATCAATTAGAGCTCTCTAATCCCATGTCCAATATGAAAGTAATGCAAAAATGTAAGTCTATTTCTATAAGCTAGTTATTGGTAATTCTAGAGCCATACAGAACACATGTATTCCATGGACTGTAGCACAATATCTACTTTAAAAGTAAATTATCACAGTGAAAAGTAGCAGGATCATTCCTCCTACAGGTTACAGTTTTACATCTCTGTTTACCTAAGGTTTTTTATAACTTACAAGAGAAGTGCAACACTAATAAATGCATGAATTACCTCAATCTAATACATGTAATGCCTTCTTAGTGCTGGTTTCATATCTTCAACTCACACTTGTCAAGCAGTACAGCACAAAAGCAAAAAGAAAAATAGCCTACTACTTTTATCTCTCATTTCTGTGCAGGATCTGAAACTCAGTTTCTGTGAGACAAGTATAACATTTTAAACTGATTACACTGTTCACACAACCAAATGATTTTAAAAGCCTTTCATGCTACCTATTCTTTCTAATCTGTCCTGTAGAAATAAGCGAAGAAAAAAATATAGCTAAGTCAGGTCAAGATACAGTGTATATGTTCTAATCTCCTTACAACACAACCAACTGTAATAAATAAAATCATCTTTGCAATATTGTCACATGGCTGGCAGATATTCTTGCTTCGCTTGTCAGTTGATAGTGTTCTCAGCTATTCAACAAGATGATAATATGATCAAAATCATCCACAGTTAGCATAACAATGATATGACATAACATAGCAAAAGGGTGTATGCAAATGAGTTTAGCTTAGGTCGTTCTGCTGGACTTAAAAATGATTTTAAAAAATAGCAAAGGGCAGTGTCCCTCTGTAGTGATTGGACTGACCTCCACTGTCTTGATGATGGGCTCCGGCGCTTTGACAGATTCCGGCTCAGGGACGTTGCCCTCTTTGATTGCTGTTAGGGTCGTGACCTTTGTGTCTAGGTCAGACTGCATTGTCTGCACCTCGTCCAGTTGGGTCTGTAGCTCTCTTACACTCATTGGCCTGCAAGAGACACGACCAGTTACAATTAACTACTGCTAACCTTAAACATTCAATATTACATAAAAGGTTATGAAAGAAAAAACAACAACACACACTTAAAATGGGTATTCTCCTAATATAATTGGTTATATGCAAATGATCAATCATAAGATTAAAGTGTTTTCAGGATAATACTGTTCCTCACCTGTAGAATAAACTTCCCTGATAAAAATCCTTCACTTCATATTCATGGGTGTTTCTATATTCCAAGAACCTATGCAAAACTGTGTCAGCAAGAGTACATGTAGCAATTACCAGGGCAACATAGAGAATTCCTAATAAAAGCTGAAATCAAGCTCTTACTACAGAGTTAGAGACTTTGGAAATATTTGCTCAAGGTCTCCTGTGCAACACAGTCAAGCAGGGATGAGCACTTTAATAGTTATCAAGCCACTGCACTTCACATAACAGAACCAGATAATATCCATACTCAATGAAATAAATTTTAAACAGGCTATCGAAGCTTATACAGTAGGATGATGAAGCTAAAAAGTAAAACTCACCTGTCTTCCTCCTCAGGCTCCCTCCCATTCTTCTCCTTGAAATCTTCCTCCCACTTATTGATCTCCTCCGTCAACTCGGCCTCCTCCTCCTTCATCGTGTCTTGGTCCTTCTTAAGGGTCTCTATCTGCTCCTCCATCTTCTCCCCGTCTCCCGCTGCTGCTGCCACGGCAACCAACTGGAACTGGGCCTCCAGAGCTGCGTACTTGGCCTGCCAAGTTGCAAGCTCCTACGGAAATACAGACATAATAAAAAGGGAAATTCAGTTCTAAGACATTGGGTCTGTATGCCCATGACTTTTCATCATGGCAACTTCTGAAACATTGAATATTGATTTTATGATTGAAAAATATACTGAATAAAGGTATTTATTGTAAGGGAAATCACTGAGACACATCATCGTTAATCATCAAATTTGATCTCAACATGCAGTGATGAAATCCAAAGACCTAAAGTCCATTCAAACTAATGAATTCTTGTGTCAAGTTGTTTTTATTGCAACTGATTGACACATTTCCCTTCATTCATTAATTTGAGTAGTCTCTAGGTCATTGATTTTTTTAACTGAATATTTTGATCATAAATCAATATACTTCCCGAGGTAATTTTATCCTCCAGCCAAACGTAGGTGAAAATATACTTGATGTCATACAATATAATACAATGCCATATCCCTCACCTTCTCTGAGTTGATGTACTTGTCCTGCATTCGATCTCTCTCTTCCTGCAGGCGTATTCTCTCCTCGTCATCCATGCCCGGTGCTGATGACTCCACAGAAGCCACGACCGGTACCACCACATCGCTGGAGTCCGCTGGAGCACGCTGGGCCGACCTGAGGGCGGATATCTCTTCCTTCAGTTTGTTCACCTCATCCTTCTCTGACTGGAGTTGATCTTCAAGAATCTAATGCAGTATAAATCAGTAATATAAGACAGACATGTTTGCATGCTCCAAGACATGGATGTGCCATGAAGTTTTTGATGCTTGATTTACAATCAGATGGCTATGGGTTCAAATCTCAGTCAGTGCTTGGCATTTATGGCCTTCAGTCCGAAAATAAATTCTGATGTACTGTTTTCTCTATACTCCAGAGTGTGAAGAACAATTTCTGGATGAAAGTGATTATATTTGAAAATCTCTGCTACAGCACTATAGAAACAGGAGTATTCCGAGTGATGTGTAACCTTTTACTGCTTGGAGTACAGCAGCCCACTGCCTACTGGTACACCATACCTAGTGAGTCTTGTATGAAGTCTTCAGCGATCTCGGAATATGTAACTCATTTCCTGTGTCAGTTGATTATGATTTGACGACATGCATGCCATATGAATAGTCATTCCTTTGAACTTCTTTATAAAGGGTATATGATTTCTTTCAGGCTAAAATATATGTATGTATAAGCAATACAATGTGTAATCTGTGAAACTGATAGATCTGCATAAACAGCATGTACTAAATACTTATTTAAAGCTATTGTTTTGATCTCCAACCTGATGTACATATACATTTGTACCTTCAGGCATTTGACTCCACAGCAGCTCATTAACTCAGATACGACATATCCTTTTCCAGTGTGCATATGATTATCTTGTGGGGTATGGCTCATGAGAAAATTTATTATCTCAGAGTTTTTCCCAACTAACCATCGAAGGCACAAAGTTTCTAAATCAGACTCCCAACATGTAGATTGATAGCACACAGCCATACAAATGTATTCTAGCATTTATGCTCCAGTCTTTTGACAAACCGACCTTCTTCTCCTCACTCGATGCAGTTAATTGTTCCTCCAGCTCTTTCTTGGTGCTGGTAACCTGCTGGTGTTCACGGTCAATCTTTTGAGTGAGTGTGCTCGTCAGTTCCTCCTGGAAAGATTGATGAATAGTGTCAACATTCAGTTTCCCTGATACCTGTTTGCTTACTCCTCTCCCTCTTGCAATGAACATGATTTACACACTTCAGGTGATGAGATGTGAATAATAGTATTCATCTATATTACAAGTGTAGTGCTTCATTGTGCATTTTACAAGTTCTAACGACTACTCTCCTAAGAAAAAGAATTGATAGGTGCAGCAAGCTTTGAAAAGATAAGGTTATACACGTAGCAACTGAAAGTTTGAGCTTGCACTAGTCATGCCTTTGCCCAGTGCATCTGTGTAGTAGGCCAAGGCCACATATCCATTAACCAGTACCCTCCCTACGCACAGCATGATGTTGGTTCTATCTGCCAAGGTGGGGTTTGGGCACCATTCTGATATATGCAGGGATACATTATACAACTGTATCTTTGTACGAAGTGTGTGTGTGAAGGATAGAGAACAAACAACCGACATAAAGTTGGCTTGAGGTACAAATGTTTATTAAAGCACACATGTTTGAATGCGACAATCCTAACAGAAGTCACAAATAAGTGTGCATCTATCTTACTAGGTATGCATCTAACCTGATATAACTCTGGTATATTATCTTCTTCTTGAAAGCATTTTGTCACTTATGTTTGTTACTGCATCAAATTGACATGTGAGATGGAAGTATGATCCCCTTTCAATGGTGTGTTTTTCACTTGCAGAGTTCAAGCTATCCACAAAAGCGAAAAGCACATACTGCATATTCTCACATTACTCAGCTTACAAGTTCTCAAGTGATGATTGCTTCACATTTTCTCACCTTTTCTTTCTCCAATCTCTCAATTTCCACTTTATTGATGATTAAAAGTCTCTTCTTCTCCTTCATCAATTCCTTGTTACGTTGGCTCAGACTCTACAAGTTGATGAAAGGAAAAAGGAAGTGAAGAAAATCATTGTAAATCCAGGTTATGAATATTTCACTGAGAACAGTGACACTATATTTCATCATTTTCTAATAATCTGAAGTTACATATATCTGATAAAGCTTCTTTGTAAATTAATGTGAAATGATACTGAGAACATGAGGAAAGGCTCAGAGGCCCTGCGGAAAGAGAAAATCCCTTTTATGTGTACATATTCCCATAATATAGGCACAATCAACAAATTGTACCAGCACACAAGAAAAGAGTATGTACATGTACACTCATATTACACTTCTACCGGAGAGGACGCAAAAGTAATCAGTACTAATGCAATATGACTTTTGAAACTTCAGTTATTTCACAAAATAAGCATATTTCACATCATATACATATCCCAAAAAAACAACAACAAACTTTGCAGATAATAAGGAACTAAATGTGCACACTTGTTGCCATGTTTGGAAGAAACAAAGACATTGATGAAATGGTTGGATTTATGCTCATGGAAGAGGTAATTCTATCATCATAAATATAGTTTTCATTGTTTTATCTTTATCCATCGTCCTCTCTGTCTGTCATCGCCCTTACCAGTAAAGTCTGCTCCCAGTAAGACTTGTGGCTGTCCAGCTCCTTACGGTGTACCTCAATGACTTGCCTAAAGGTCACAACCTTCTCCTTGTACTGCTGCCTTAGACTCAAAACAAAGACATTGAACTGGTCCTGCAATAAACATACACCAAAAAAAAAACATGGATATCACCATCTTCTCTGACATATCACTATCAACTTTGATAACATGACTGAACAATACTGCTTGTAACTTCCTACTCCTAAAAACGGTAACTTTTTGTTGGTATCTAACCATTAAAACTTCAAAGTCCCAGGGTTTCTACAAGATGAGCTTTGCAATAAGAAAAGATATCTGATGTTGTGGAAGCAAAATGGGACCACCAGCTTGGTGCAAGCAACATGTTGGACACATTTATGGCAACTGGCTAATAAGCCACACTAAGCTTTTTCATTAGCATTAAGTAATTCACCCAAACATGATATACTTAAATCGTTGCTCGCCCGCACAAAGGCCACTATCGGTAAATTTGGTATATAACTAACTTTTTATTCGCGACGTTATAGGCTAGCCACCTCAGGTGTAGCAATGTGCCACAGTCTAACATTAACTTTATGTCGACATGATAGGTAGGGATTATATGATCTCTATTCATTGACAGCACTTAACTTTCTAGACATTGACGCCAATCGGCAAAGAAAACACTCCAGAGTGCGTGCCAACCAGCGAACAAAGCATTATCAGGGGTAACATGATGCCACACCCTGTGATGACCTCCTCCAGTTGACGTACCTGTGTCTGGTCCTCTATCTGCCTGTAGTTATCCTGGATCTCGTGGACAATACGGATGTGGTTGGTTTTCATCTTCTTCATGTCCTCCATCACCCTGGCGATGCAGTCCCTGGCATACACAAATGGGACGTAGGCCTGCTGCTCATGCTCCATCTGAGGAGGCTGCATCTGGGCGCGGGAACCCCTGGAAGCAATGCTCCGGTTATCTGGAAGGTAAATTCAGAAATCTTATATGTTCTTGTATACCGTTCTCGTGTACGATTTTGGCTTGTTTTGTTGTGTTGTTTTGTTTTTACTAAAAGGCATCTCTGTTTTATTATTATAATATGGTGCATTACAACAATTGGCACATTAAAGAAACATACTACTAAAAGCAAAATCAGTTGACAAACAAGTGAGTTATCATTCAAGTAAACTTACTTAACCCATTCCCTTCTGAATTCTGAAATCACCATAGAGTTAATTCACAGACCACCAGGTGATCCCTTATGGAACAGGTTAACATGTTGACTATGTTATAACAGGCTCTAATAATTATTGCACTATACAAAAAGGCGCATGAAATATTCCATGAATACATTTAAGTTGTGACCCTTGCTTTGGACCTTAATTAAGAAGGGACACACTAATATACACACATATTTACACTCACTGGTACAGTACACCACAGAAAAGAGAAAAGCTGTGCCAGTAATTCAACAAAATTGAACAAATAAAACAAACTAGGCCGAGTTTCACACAGTACCAATGAGGCTAGTAATGTTTCTGCTAAGCTACATCATGAGAATGTAGAGCAAGAAGTGTCTAATCATACCTGGCTCTTGTCTTGGGCTGGTGACAGGCATGACGGCAGGGGATTTCCTCCCATCCGTCGTCCT
Organism: Diadema setosum; assembly: GCA_033980235.1. Taxonomy (NCBI): domain Eukaryota; kingdom Metazoa; phylum Echinodermata; class Echinoidea; order Diadematoida; family Diadematidae; genus Diadema; species Diadema setosum. Next base: position 11,583,363 of record CM067063.1, on the reverse strand, counting down.
GGATGGACCCGATACCAGTCCATCGATCCTGTGTTCCTCTGAGGCCTCCTTCACACTGATAACAGAGCGCATGCTGGGAACACTGCCTGTGTGACCCCCTTCACCAGGGGTGCGTGTCCGTGACGCACTGCGGGTCTTGCTAGCCGTCTTCGGCCGACCCTCAGCATCATCATGGAGATCAATCTGACTGTTATCACTCCAGGCTGAAAGAGGAATGAACACGATGGTGATATACTGAGACTTGATTTGCTCCTCATAGTAACAATGCCTTTGAAACAGTTGTTTTCATTTTGTTATAATTTGAGAAAACATCAAGGTATTTGTATAATAACAGCTGATCCAATCATATTTCCCAACAGTTACTAAGCAGTTTCAGTAATATAAACACATATCATTTCAGAAATTATCCGTTAGTCTTTCAAGTAATGAAACAGGAGTTTGGTACACACTGCAAACTGACCTTGATGCTCTCATAATTCATTCTTTGTTTTTTTCTATTTTTTCTTACTTTTATTTATTTATTCTTTTTTTTTGCCAAATGGCAAAATTCCTTGAGAGAAACCCACAGAGAAAGAAAGGAATCCTGATCAACTGAAGACCTGCCGAAGTCTAAGTCAGAAGTTGTTATGTCAAGACATTTGCATGGCCAGTACAATAAAAGCAGTGCATTTGTGAACAGTCCAATATTATGCTGGGTTTGTTTCATACAAATGATTCTCAGATAAATTGAGCAAAGATGTATAATCAAACTGAACAGTCTCTATCGCCAAATCTTAATTTGAAGTACATCTGTGTTAGAATTATCTAGAGTAATGATCTTGAAGTATTGCATGGAACTTCCTGTGTAAGCCTTGGACAGTAAACTAACCTTCAACGGGTTCTACGACCGGTGAATGGACAGCAGTAGCGTTCACATCAACATTTGGTAACTCTTCATCCGTGGGCATCACTCTAGCTTTCTTCTTTCCCATGATGCCGTCCAGCGGACTCAGTCGACCACTGCCAGGGGTCACAGGTCTATCCAGGAGGTTGCCTGGACTGGGGGCACGCGGTGACACAGGGCGATCATCCTGAGCATAAATCAGTGAAATAGTAGATAATTAAACATGATGCAGGAGTTTGTATCAAAAAAGGTCTATAATTTGTCGTAAGACACAAAACTTTTGAGCTGCATATCGATTTGGATAAGAAGCATAGTCAAAACATTTTTCTCATGTCAGAAGAAGTTGCAGCACAAACTTTCACGATCTACTACGGTGTACTCTGCCATACACTTGCAGACATACAGCAATTACACTGTGCACTGCATTTATGCTAGGGAATTTCAAATGCAAATGAACGAGAGTGTTTATGTGTGTGTCATGAGACACATGCTCGAGTATACTCGGGACAAGTCTTCAACGAGACACATGCACTATCATTTGTGGCAAGAAACATTTGTGGCAAGAAGCTTTCACGAATTGGAGCCAATGGCCTTTTTCATGGCACGAAACTTTCACGAATCTTGGCTCTTCGCGAAATTCACAAAAGCTTCAAGTACACAAAAATGTCTGGTTTCCAGAATGTTGTAACGTACTTACCTGAGTATCTGCCCCATTGTCCAGTTCCCTGACAGATATCACGCTGCCTGCTCCAGGTGTGAGGTGCTGGATGGGAGTTGTGACCCGTTCAAGTTCCCCTTCCCCGTCGAGGTCTTGTCCTACCCATGCTGAGGTGAAAAGGGTAAAGAAGCAAGACAGATATTAAGATGTCATAACATTCATATTCAACAAAATCATGCATGCAACAGGAAGTTAAATAAATGCTTCTACCAACCTATTGCATGATCCTTCCCGACTGATGGAAGTTTTCTGCAAAAACCATGCATGCTCTACTGTCCAAAATTGATCTGTGGGAATGAATCTAGGGGTAAAGTGAAATTGAGTGCTCTCGACAAATAAAGTTTTTCATAGTAGAAGTATTTAATATCTACCACAATATAATACTGTCTGATGAAATACGCTGCCTTTGAAAAGATCACTCATCATACATTAGTCACAGGCAGAATTGGTGTCGTGAGGTTGTCACATTTTGTATCCCCTGATTTCTTGATTTCCACAGAGTAATCAAGTCATAAATTGTGCTAGTCTACAAATGTACATGTATGATTTGGGTAATGACAAAATTCAGAAAATTTCACCTGTAAGATCTTGCGAAATATTAAATCGAACACGCTTGTAAAATTTCAGCTCTGAATACTTTCAGTGCATGACTCAGGTTTGTTCCTGCATTACAAACCATCGCGGAAAAGTGTCACACTTACAGTTATGTGAAGCAGCTGAAGGCGGCCGCTCCAATTCTGTTGATGGGGTGACTTTAGGCGTTGTTCTCTTTTTAGGTTTCGCTGGTCTCTGGACAGTCGCCATGGTTTAAAAAAAAAAAAATGCTATCCAGCAAAAGTGTTCATGTACATAGAGTGCCAAGTGTTAATCTGCAGAGAAAGATAAAGAATCAAAGTGTTAAAAGTTTAAATACATTCAACAGTATGCTGTTATTGTCTATATTTAGAATAATTAAATGGAATACAAAACAGCACATTGGTTCTTCCCAATACAATGTATGTATGTAGACTCCAATAAAAGATTTTTTTTTTTCATTTCTATTTCTAAACCATGAGGATAAGACATTTAAGTTACAGCTGAATAAAAACAAAACAAAACTTGTCCCACTGCTTCCACAGTACAGAACTTTATATTCTCTATAAAGCAAGGTTAACTGCATGCTGTCTATCTAGTGCAGAGCTATACGTCTCACGCATTCTGCGTGAGACTTGCACATTTAGGGTCCGTCTCACGATCTCACACATGGCACCCATTTTTCTCACGCATCGGGACCATAGCTGAAAGGATTAAAGTGATAGTTGCAATTGAAGGTATACATTTCCCTTAAATTGTCTCTCAAAAGTAAGTAAAAAATAGTCACCATTAAGATCACACCATTATTCCCATTAACAGCTAAATTAAAAATTGAAAAAGCTCCCTACCATGGGGGGGGGGGGGGAACCCCTCCCATGTAGATGATTTTGCAACCCCCTTTCTTCTCCTTCTTCAGTACACAGCTAGTCTATGCAAAATAGTCTGCTTCCTTGAAACTTGAACTTACATTCTCACAGAACTTGGGTAGATGATGATTTATATAATTTAGTGTGTGTCACAGGATCAGGGTGCATGATGTGCTATTTACTTAATACAAGGGTCTGTAGTAAATGTACCACTAGACCTTTCTACTATTCTATGTGACAAGAACTCGGTATCATACAATTCCACTTTGTACTCCCAAGAACATAGGGGTCTCGGCAAGAAATGAGGTCCCCCCATACTTTAGTAGCACATCCCGTCCCCCATGCTATGGCCATGCCATTGCCTCAACTGTTACACCACTCTTTAAACGTTAGACCTATGATAATTTAGGGCCTAGGCTTGGTACCCCTACATGTTTCAAGTTCATGCATATAATTAAGTCAAGGATTCAACTATCTATTAAATCTACATGATCTAGGACTCTTAGTCTTATCTGAATGACAATCTAATACATGAATTTTGATTGTCAGTCCGGAAGCATTCTTCCGTCGTCATAAATGCACAGACTGACGTGAGCTCTACATCCAGACCCCATTGCGAAATGGTGTGGTATAACACGTACGGATATGGAGAGACTCCATATCAATTGAATTTATCTGCAGGAGGCCACTTTACAGTACGGTACCTCCATCAGCATCACATTATTCGTTGGTGCTTTGGTGGAAAATGGGGAAAATGTTCTGTACTCACCGTTACTCATTCTCAAAGTAATCGCAGAAATGCTTAGCAAACCATCCCCCAGTATCACGGATCTACAGTCCTTCAAGATAAAGAATCATCGTACCAGGAAGCACACAGCCATATTGGTTCAGCGTGTACCAGTTGCCTGGCAAAACTCTCTTTATTTACGGTGCGACGTCACTCACCTGTTTGTTATGCTAATGAGGGTATGGTTCCCTTCAATCGCACGGATGGGCACACTCGTCAGACGGATAAAAATACATGCATTGTCCCTGCGAAGTGAACAATAAAGTATAGGATCGACCTACAGTATAAGTCGAGGGTACGTGTGTGTGGCTTTGCGTTGTTTTGTTTTTCTTTTCCTTCATAATTATAACATCCACCCTGTGTTATGAGTATTTTTTTTTTTACTTTCTATTCAACTTATTTAAAACCGCCCCAAAAGGATAAAGGATTACCGCAAACCATTTATTCCTCATCTTATCCGCTCTTTCTCGATCTCTTCAAAACTGATCTCCCAATCTTGGTCTATCTGCATACACATGTACTCTTCTCACGATCCGATCTCTGTAGGTAACGGGTCCATCTCAATTAATTAAGGGGACGTCTAGTATTGGTGGAGGTGAGCATCGAGCTTTTAACTCTTTACGAGATACAAAAGAAACCACTTGATACATTCCAAGAGGAATTCAAAGTTTATTTTATGAAAAATGGTTTTGAAATGGATGAGATATCCCCCCCCCAAAAAAAAAATAAATAAATAAATAAAAGAAAGATATACAAATAAAAGGTGGATCCCACCTTTTATCAGGATCGCTTTGTTTTGGACATCTCAGCCATCTCAAAACCGGTTTTCATCTAATAAACGTTGAATTCCCCTTGGAATCACATGCTCCTTCATACAAATGTCATATTTCATTAAGCGGTTTTTCATTATCTCACCACAAAGAAATAAAATAGGAACATGAAGCCTGACAGTCTCAACCAGAGCAATAACATCCCTTTAACCTTTCATATCTTTCTCTTCTCAAGTGCAATTATGGGGAGATATCTTCCTCTTCTCTTAAAGTGCAATAATGGGGAGATGCCTCTCCCCTCCTCTCTTCATGGCTGTAGATCACTTCTTCTTCTCTTTTTTTTTTTCCAGCCCACCTTTATGACCAGGACAATCAGAAATATAGTTATTGTCATTCGCTTCTGTAGATATGGAGGGAAAAGAATGCCATGGGGAACGTCCTCCACATTAATAACAAGAAGAAAAGAATAAGATTAAAAAAAATGAACACATAAAAGATAGACATTTAATAGGCAATTAACAGGTAAGCAACAATAACAAAACATTGAATCTTACTTTATATGTTGTATCTTGTTTTGTTTTGTATCTTGCTTGTTAGTTAGTCTCCTCTCTGCTGGATTCACACACTTTCTGTAATATTGTATCAGCCCCTTAAAACAATACACATTATGTATGCACGTTTAATTTTGTTTAAGCAGTTGAACTGAGTTTGGTGATGTTTATCCGAATTTTATTTTATTTTGTATGTAGATAGGCCTATATCATGGTGGGACCCACAATCTACAAGCTTCACTTTTCAACGGGTGCCCCATCTCCATCTTCCGATTCAAAATGCCTACATGTACTTTTACAACCTTTCCCCCTTTTATAAAATGTACACTAGCCTACTTTATACTCCCATGTACATTGTGCGTATATGTTATTATGTTGAGATGGAGAAAAATGAATAATCTTGAACGCAGAACTTATTATAATAATAGCCATTAGATCCCATCTAATGTAGTTACAATAATTATTATAGTATACCCCCATTCTAGTGTGCACACACATTCAGCTGTGAATACACGTTGCGTTTATGAACCACATAATTCACTTCGTAGGCACTCTGTTAGTCTGGCTGCCAGACCCTTTGCTTGCACTATTTCGCTATTCAGGATATTGACGCCCTTAACATCGAAAACTGGTATAGTTTGAGGTGGTTTTGTCCTGCAGCAACTACACGGTGACTTCGTCATGGGGCGGCGACTTCGTCGCCGCGCAGTCCAGTTGGCAAAGGGTCTGGAAACCAGGCTAACACTCTGTAGGCCCTTAAAAGTGAATTTGATGGTGAAGAATATTGCTTATTTTGTAGGAGATGGTAATATGGCATACGAAGAAGAAAGAAAAAAAAAGATGTTGCGTGAACTATTGGTGCGAAATGACATTCAATTAAGGAATTCTAAGTATGTTTATTGTACTAGTATGATATTAAGAATCTGCCCTTTTCACTGTTGACACTTTCAGATGTTCATTCTTAAGATTTGAGTTGTAATAAGGCGTAATCAATCAGTAGGAAAAAAATCATACACGTATAATTCTAGTTATTGTGGTTGTAATTTGGGTATATGTATGTGCGTTAACTTTGGTGCAATAAAGCTTAAAGCAAAATTTTGTGTTTGTGTGTCATCGTTTCTGAGTACAGGGTGCATTCCACATGGAATTACACCTGAGGGGCCCACATTCTACGAGCTTTGTCTTTTTACTGGGTCCCTTCATTTTCCGATGTTTTGCCTATTGCTATATATCGTCTTTATCACTTCAGTCAGTCAGTTTTCATGAGTTGGTATTGTTACTCCAAGGTTCAACAATCATTATATTTTTTTCTCAATTTACTTTGTTGTGATTATGTAACCTTATTCTCTGTTACCAAAGAAAGTGATACGTTTATGTTCTTTTCGAAAAATGAAATAAAATTTGAATTGAATTGAATTGAATTAAACTACTGTTTCATTATAATATTTCCTTTACGCGAATAAACGTGTTTTGTTGATTCTTCTTTTGTAAGTACTAAGTAGTGTATTTTTGTGGATGTGTCTCTCCAACAAAAATACATTTGAATCTGTCTCTATTATGTAGGTCCTATATTATATTGTAGTTAATTATCTCAAGATCATGTGCTAGTAGTAAGTTTGGTCGTTAGCAACAAATGTGCTAAAAGGAGATCCGTGACGCCTGTGCGACACGTGCCTACTGCAAAATGCAAGGTAAAATATTACTGAAACAAAAGAATGCAAAAAAAAAAAACGACAAACAACAACAACAGACACTTCTCCGAAACTCCACTGAAAAAAAAAAAAAAAAAGATCGCGTCGTGTCCACGATGCGCACTTATAATAGTATTCATTTCTAATCGCGTTTTCATTATGACGACATAGTGGATTTCCGCGTATAACCTAATCTTGCGCGATTTGCTGCTGATGTTGCTCCACGGCAACATCCACTACACACAGAATCTCTTTTGATTTTGTTCGTAGACGACGGCTTGCTGTCAATCTTCCGAACTCTTCGAGTTTTTGCGAAGTTATTTCTACTCTTGCCAGTAAGTGTTTGTCAACAGTTCCACGTAGTAAATTTGAATCATTTTGATACGTCAACATGTTTCCCCACCTGAAACATAATAAACGATTATACATGAGAGTAGTTTAGTTCATAGAAGCAAAATTGTATCAAGTAACATTATTAGGTTTGTATGTATCCATTCTGAATTCTAGATATTATGTCATTGCAAATGTATGTAATATGTTCATCTTACCGCATAAATAGCGAGTTGATATTTACATGATGAATTTTCAATTTCAAAACAACAAATAAGGTGTAGATTCACTAGATAAGATACGAGTTTCGACAGAATGCACTGAATATAGCATATCACAGAATGATCTCGGGACTAAATTAGGACATGATATGAAACAAACAGGTATAGAGATCGGTATTATTGTGAACATTTCAGGGTGAATATCATCGATATGATTCACACGGCAAATACTCGTTACTGGCTGCGTTGTCTTGGGCTCAGCTGTAACGGCTTTCTGCGCACACAGCCTGACTTCCATGTAAGTATGGACAAATTTTAGTCTGCTAATATTTACCTCGAATTTTATAAATATTAAATCAGCATTCAATTGAATTTGTAATCGATATACCACAATGTATTATTGCTATGTCTTGTGCAATGAAAGAAAGACATGCATCGATTATGGGTTTTTTTTCATACACGTTTATGGAAGGAAGCCAGTTACTTGTTGAAATAAGAAGTAACTGTTTATTACAAGGTAATAAACAGTGTTAAAAGGTAAACTTCATTTGGTCTTAATCTGAATACATACCACTGGTAATCATAATACAATTTGTATAACCAATATGCCAATCAAAATAACAACCAAAAATTTCAGCACTTGGTTGTAACGACTTCATGCATGGATATATCAAATCAGCAGTCAATTTAATTCGTAATCGAACATTGTTATAGGCCTACTACCTTACATGTATAAATATATCTTAAGTCTCATTACTATGCCTCGTGCAGAGAAAGAAAGAGATGCGTCGATTATGTCTTTTTAGACACGTTTATGGAAGAACTTAGTTTTGAGGTAATATAAGCTGTGTTAAAAGGTAGACATTATTATTGGTCATAACTTGAATACATAGAACTGCTGAATATAAACAATGTTAAAAGGCAGACATCATACAGGTCATAATTTCAATAGATAGTACTACTAATTATACAACGAATAGCCCAATCAAATGACCAAAGATTTTCTGTTGTTCTCAGCACCTGGCTGTGTATTTCTCGGGAAGGCTCCTTGTCAAGTACAAGACCAGTGCCGAGAGAAGGAAAGCGTTTTCAAGGCAGCTTAAGGTATCCAAAGCTTAAGTCTTGCATATGCTTCCTTCGGTATCAATATTAATGTCGGCGTCATCATTATGTTATATTTAATATAGTTGTTACTTCTGTTACGTCTTTTATTAGCATCTAGAAGTCGGATTTTTCCTCACTTTTTTTTTATTTCATTATTCTTTTTTTCTATCTTCAATATGTCAGAAATCATATCAGAGATGATTGAATATCATCTCTCATTAAAATACGAGTCTTACGACAGTGAGTGATCCAAATGAGTAGAAATGTTTCTTTCTTTTTTATTCCCCAAATGTATGCTACCATATCAACTATAACCCTCTGAAAATACGCTTTGAGAAAATGTGATTCTGTGTAAACATAGTTTATTTAGATACGAGCTAGTCTTTGATTTTCAATCAGTAATTGAAGACAATTTTCAAAGACACAAACGCAAAGAATAGTAAGCACCATGATTTTGAAATGATAACTTAAGACTGCATGAGTAGATAAACATAAGCAATATTATTGTGCAGTAAACATACCAAGAAAAAAAAAAGATGTACATAGATACGACATACAGTAAATATCAGAGATATTTGAATGCAGGAAACCACCATCGTGAGCTATAAAGCTTGAAAGGGGTGGAGCCTCAATACATAGGATAATGTAAGTTACATCACCGGCTCAGCATTAAGTCATTTAACGTAGCCGTGTAACATTGTATTACATCTCAGTGCTTTAAATCTTTCCTACAGAATCTGGCTGTCCGAATGGGCGTGGCCATCGATGGAGACGATCTCCATTTGTTACACTGTATCACTCAGATGTGGGAGGAATCTGAGCGAATCAGGATTGAAATGGAGGTCAGGTTGGCGGTCGCGGAGTGGAGAGAGTGTCAGGCAAAGCGGGCTCTTTCAAGCCACGTAAGGAAAAGAGTGACAAACTTTTAACAAACTTGGCACAGTAAAGTATGAGAACACTGTGTAATGAATAACAAAAATACATATTTAACTGCTCAGTGTGTTGTCTTCAAATTTGACTTTGTTGTTGTTTTTTATTGTCGTTTTTGTTCTATAGGCCGGTTCTGACCTCTTAGCGCCTACTTTGAGGAATTCATCCATCAACCTGAGAAGTTGTAGGACCATCAACCCCGCACCATACCAATCACCTGTCCAGTAAGTTTGCATTCATGATTTGGCAGTTTCAAGTTCGTTCACTTCAGTTCAGCCCCATCCCCCCCCCCTCCTCCACCTCCCCCGGACTATTAGACGTTATAACATGTATTGGCATATCATTTTAATTTCATCTTTCCTCGCACATCACACTGTTGATTTCGTCAGATCTCAGATGGTATATTGCAATTGATGAAAAGAAACAGGAGTTTAAGTCAAATTACGAAAAATGAAGATGTAATCATTCTTCCTAATTGCAATGTTCTATGATGCGTTAAGACAGACAATGGGCAATGGCTCTATGATGCGTTAAGACAGACAATGTTAATCGCAAATTCAATGTTTATGTCGATCAGATTTCTGTTCTATATTCATGCCCGTCGAAAAGTTAATACATAGGAGAGTGAATTTTGAGCAATTCCAAGTTAAAGTTCAGCTAAGATTGTGAAAATTCTGGGAAGACTATGTACTTCAAGTACATGAAGTAAATTTTTCTTTGTTTGTGTGCGGAATAACACCAGCATCTCTGCTTTCGTTTGTTTTATGTTATGCAGTGAACCTGCAATTAAATTCATCACCAGACGTCCCCGAAGACCACATTGCACTTCTACAGGAAGTTCACCATCTCCTGGAGTCATATCCCCCACCCCATCGTCGTCTTCTGACTCCGGGACCGTGTCATCATCAGCACCATCACTACATTTTTGTTCATCGGTTCGCAGTGTGAAATCAGTAGGGCAAACCAGTCCTTCGCCTCAACACCAGAGTCATTCTTCATGTTCTGGACTTGTGGTGGCACAGGCCACCCCGTCACCAATCTGGGGTGTAGCTCTTTCTGGACTAGCAACATCTGCAACCCCTTCTACCATTTGGGGTGCTACTCCTCAGCAAAGTTCCTCATCAGCAGTAGCACCAGTAGCAGTAAGCATTCCTCGCGGAAGTCTTCAATTTCAGGACCTTGTGCCTATGGACAACACAGGTTATCTTCGAGAGCTTGGACGAGGTACATTTGGAGTAGTTTATCTCGTGAAGCACTTGCAGTCTAAGACACCTGTTGCCCTAAAGCTCATCACTCTTCCGTCAAAGTCTGACCCCGATCATTTTCAAAGGGTGAAGGATGACATCGACAAGGAGGCTAACATGTTATTAACCTTTTCTTCACACCCGGCATTTCCAAGATTTTACGGTTCGTTCAGGATCGACAATGAGCATTGGGGGATAGCAATGGAGTTCGTCGGAAATCACCTGACCGGAAAAACGACTGAACTGTATGAGGCTCTGCACGGTGGGCAGCCGTCACTTTCACCTAATGAGTGGCTGCAAATAGCGGGAGACATCTCCAAGGGCCTGGAATACATTCACATTCAATCTTTCTTACACAATGACCTGAAATCTGATAACATTCTCCTCCATCAAGATCAAAATGGTAAATGGCGAGGTAGAGTGATTGACTTGGGATATCTATGTCATCAGTCATCACCTGTCTACTACCAATTTACAGATGCCCAGAAGCAGGACTACCTGAAGGGTAATTGTTTTCCTCACATAGCGCCGGAGTGTGCAGTGCTTGATGACGGGACATCGATTCAGAGTGATATTTTTCAGCTGGGTAGGCTTCTGAAGAAAATTGGCGATGTATCCTGCCTTCAAGAGCTTCACAGACTGGGAGAAAATTGCACTCAAGAGAGCCATTTGAGGAGGCCGTCTATGGTAGAGATCTTGAACAGCCTTGCTAATATGGTCATTCGAAGGCAAGCTCCGTAGGTCTCGATCCTTGGTAAAAGAGCAGGCTCTCCATACCAGTTCTCTGGGAGCCATGTGACACGGGCACTGGAGCTTCCCTATCTGCTCAGCTAGCATCCGAACCCTTTTCCTCCATTCATATGATTAGGTTAGTACAATGTTCCATGGTCTACGTGCAGTCATTGTTCTCGATATCTTCTTACAGTTTATGTAAATTGCTGGTGTATTTCTCATGAAGATTGAATATGAATTGTCTTATTTTGATAAAGACTGTGATGAAAATTTTCATATAGAAAAATTTCAAGAATTTCAAGTAAAAAAAAAATGGACAAAAAGATGGTTTTGAAAATTTATTTTGATTTTTAGATAAAGCCAGGAAAGTGACGTGGTCAGTGCATGGAAATGTATTTGTGTACATCAGATATTACCGTTATTGGTGATGTCGTGGAATAATGTCATTGTCTGTCAATCGCCTTTTAACAAAAACCTATTAAAATCGTATTTGTGTTCATTTAAATGCATGTTATATTTTCTAATGTTTTGTTTCACAGATATCGAATTTTTTCCAGAGGTCTTGGAACTGCGGGATCCCTTCTGCTTCTGGCGTTTATCAGCCCAGCACATCACTTAGTATGCAGGCACAAACTCTTGTTGGCCGTAGACGAATCTATGGCAAAAGATCTCAGCTACATTGCACGGTCATGGGACACTGCTAGTGCAAACTACACATCACAGTCTTCCACATTTGGCCTCTGGTTGGACGAACCGAGCGGAACCTAAATTTCAACGTGAAGATCGACAACTTGAAAATACTTTTAATGGCAAACTCACCCGTGACCTTGAAATCACGTCCTACCTGACAGAGAACGGGGAGAAAGAAAGAGACGCACGTTAGGGGTCCGGGGGGAGTAGGGGAGGGGGTTTTAACTCTATAAAGCCCAAGCTATTTCGACCCCTTCCAGGCCCAAGGGGGGGGGGGGCAATTTGTGCCCCCGCTACATAACTTCTTTATTATATGATGTATGACCGTCATATTTGGCACATGGGTAGAGCAACTCGTACTCTACATGACCCAACATTTGAAATTTCTCAAGGTCATCCACTGAGGGCGCTATTTACCAAAATATAAAGAAATACATAGGAAATACGCTAAAATCATATATTTTGTATTTCTTTATCCCCAGTATATATCTTTTTATTTCATATCAATCAATTTCATATTTACCACAAAGGAAAAGCAAGTCAACCTTCAATATTTGTTATGGTTGAAATTTCTCAAGGTCAACACATGGGGGCGCTATTCAATACAACATAAAGAAATATATAAAGCCTATGATGTATTGCTTGGAATGAATACATATATTGGTATCGCATTTCATATGTCCAAAATATTGTAATTTTGAGTTTGCAGATTGATAATATGATAAGCAAATGATATTACAGGCAAAGCGTGTGTGAAGATAACACAAAATAAAAGAGTAGTCTTTGGAAAATGCTGTATTTTCGATTATTTTTATTATATCTATTGTTTGATGCCTATGTCATATAGAAAATAAGGAAATAATAAGAAAACCATTTCAGGGTAATTCACAACCATAATTCCTTCACCCTTTGGTCCTTCAGCAAATTACAGCCAAGAAAACCCCCATTTCATCCTTTTTTATACAGTGCACTCCCGTTATAACGAAATGCTCGGGACCGGCAGTTTTCTTTCGTTATAACGAAATTTCGTTATAACCGAACAAATACAATATATAACGAAAACAAGGAAACCACGTACGTATATCATAATCTGTTTGCTGAATACTCATCATACACTCAAAAGCTATGTGAAATGTGATGGGATAACTGTATTACAATAATAAACGCAAGTTCCCCTCAGAAACTGTGCGTGACACAAGGAGCAAACACACACAGTGATGTGAAGCGTTCACCAATGCAGAGACGCTATAAATGCTTGTTTCGCTCTGTATTTTCGACAGCAATTCGCATTTCGTTATAACGGAGCACATTTCTTTTGTTTTTCTTTGTCTGTGGAGCTCGGATAAGACTTCGTTATAACGGAAATTTCGCTATAACCGTGTTCGTTATAAGCGAATTTTGTACCATAGACTTTAATGGTGATAATTTTGGGACCAGAAGATTTACTTCGTTATAACGAAATTTCGTTATAACCGTGTTCGTTGTAACGGGAGTGCACTGTATTGTTAACTGAAATTGGAACAGAAAATCATGCAAAATCTGACGAACATGGTTGTCAGTTTATGGTTACCATGGCAACCAGCAATATCGAACATAGCTAAATTATACATCAAAATGTGCGCAATAAGATTTTAGGAAAAGTCACCAAATTTGGTTGAAATCGGGTAAAGGTTGTAGGAGCGGCAAACGAAAATATGGTAGGGGGCACAATGTGCCCTCCCCCCTTGGGCTTTATCAACAGGGTTAAACCGAGACAGGTTGTTGGTTCGACGCTGCGAAATTACGCAGTCAGATAGGTTAAGGTGAAAATCCGAGTGCTCGGGTGGAGGGGGGGGGGGATATGTTGTCATTTCTATCCATTATGTATAAACAACAATGTTTTTGATAATTTCATTTTTAATTGTCAAGTCCATAGTATGCAATTTGTTTTCCAATCTTTGCATTTGATTGGATCAATAAAGAAGAAGTTAAGATCTTCATCTGATAGGAAGGCAAACTGAAATCTAACTTCATCTTTAGCTATGAAACTGCAGTCTCTAAGAATAGGTTCATGCCTAATAGTTTCAATGTCTCATAGTCTACTGCAGTTGTTACTATTATCGTTGCTATACAACGACCCCCCCCCGAAAAAAAGAAAAACACTGATTTTTTTTTTATGCTCTCAAATCTTAAATGAAGCGGTCTTGAACTAAGAAATAAATGGGAATATTTGGAAATATGAAAACGCCATATTTAAGTACTAGCATTTCATTCTTAACCATTATTAACGTAATAAGATAACCACAACATAAACCTTGTGTCGTTGGCATGTATGTTCGTTTCGTGTTTTTCTGTTTGTTTGTTGTTGTTGTTTTTTTATGTTGACGTGAGTCGTGATAATTCATATAATAGGGAAAAGGCTGATTAACATATTATGAGATTAAAAAGTAAGATGGAAATGGCAACAACATTCTCATGTATTCTCTTTACATTGTTTTGACTACAATTAAATAAAGTGAATTACTGTGAGGAGGCATTGACATTCAGTGTCTGTAGTGAATTCTGATTGCGATCGATAGATGGTTATTTCAGTTCACACGAGCAATATTCAATTCCTTCAACGGAATCTCAAGAGTATTTTACTCTAGGCCTGACTTATACCTTTTGTGAATCTTTGTAGCAAATTTCTTTTCTGACTTGAGCTGCATACAAACGTATTTGCAGGAAGGTACAGGTTTGGGCAGGGTTTCTTTTTTTCAAGGGAAATTAGTGGGGGTTTACAGTTTGTGTATGAAATATATTCAAATATCTCACAAAATGTTTTAAACGAAACAAAGATGTTTCTGTTTATTGTATTGATAGTATTTACACACGGCATGAATCATAATATTGTTAACACTGTTGAACAACACACATACGCAGGAATACACACAAAAACAGTTTCAAAGTGCACTTACACACCGTTCTGAGCACTCTCTAAAATATACATGAATATGAAGATACACACCAAGAGTATCTTTGGTACAAATGACAAATGCCTTTCCATTTCATCCAGAAGTAATGTATCATCTGAGAGTATTACATGTATTTTTGTTGGCTTGTGGATAAGCCACAATAAAAATGAAGTTCCACATATAATAACGATCTTCTTATCTAACTTTAATGAAGACACTCTTGAGATCGTTAAAACAAAATTACAAAGAAATCAAAGAACTGCAGAGGATAATCTGGTTGTGAGATATATAATATATGTACTGTTTATTTTTTTTTCATATTATAACATGTGGCACATCATGACATGTGTTCATAAATGATAATAGTCACGAATTTCTTCACCGTACGTGTACGCTTAACTGATGATGATGGAAAAACCAATTTATAATCTTCATTATTTTCTCTCTATAGACTCTAGCCATTGAAAACAAGATGAACTTCTGTTCTATAGCGCCTTGAGTATCTTTTTTAGGTAGAAATGTGCGCTTTATAAGACTCTCACTATTATTATTATTATTATTATTATTATTATTATTATTATTATTATTATTATTATTATTATTATTATTATTATTATTATTATTAACTTCAGCTCCCTCTAAGGTTTCCTATACAAATGATATACAGTGAAACCCCGTTACAACGAGTTCGGTTATAACGAGGAACCGCTTATAACGAGGTGATCGCGTCGGTCCCGTTTTCCTTTGCGTGTAAACCTATGGCAGAACGAATCGGTTATAACGAGTTCGGTTATAACGAGATTCCGGTTATAACGAGGACAATTTCGGTGCATCATGATAAAGAAAAACATAAGCAATTTGATCGGATATAACGAGGTTCAATTTCTTGACTAAATTGCCGCTTTCAAACACGCGACAAACGAAACACTGAAAACCGAATTCACGCCATCCACGTCTTTTCCCGTTTTGCAGAGAACCGTTCCTTCCATGTTTTCTTCTAAATCACGCGATAAGAGACAGGAATGCCTTCCGATATGTTCCTACTAAATCGTTAAACATAATCATTCGATTTTCTTCTCCGCGAGATACGCGTGCGGGATATTAGGGCAGACCACACCGCAACGAGAGAAAAAAAAAGAGAAAAAGATAACGCATTCAAAAACTTTTCATGTAGCGACACTTGTAGCCAAAAATGGACAATTGGAATGCTTGTGCAACTCATTATATCCTTTCCATTTTTAGTTCCGACTTCCAGTTCTTTTCCTGGTTAGCAAATATGAGTGTGGATGATTGAAGCCGAAATAATTAATGAAATCATCGCGATCCCGTCGGGTGACAGTACGTTAAAATAGTTGAATAACGCATGTTAACCTCCTTAATCGGTGTTCAGAAAAAGAAACAAACGCATTTATTAATTTGAATAGATCTGGATTTGTTCATTATCATTTAAGAAATGATGATTTAAATATGAGTGCATATGATTAAAGCCGAAATAATTAATGAAATCATCGCGATCTCGTCAGGTGACAGTAGCGTAAAAAAGTTGAATAACGCATGTTAACCTACTTAAACGGTGTTCAGAAAAAGAAACAAACGCATTTATTACTTGGAATAGATCTTGACTTGTTCATTATCATTTATCAAATGATAATCTAAATATGAGTGTGTATGATTAAAGCCGAAATAATTAATGAAATCATCGCGATCTCGCCGGGTGACAGTAGCGTAGAAATAATTGAATAACGCATGTTAACCTACTTAATCGGTGTTTGGAAAAAGAAACAAACGCGTTTAACAGTTCAAGGATGTACAAAACGCGAAGAGATTTTCGAAAGAAAATAAAGAACGCATTTTTAATCCCGTCGGACGCAAAGATCAGACTGTACATTGTATGAAATTACAGCCGAAATTATCGAATTCCCGCTGGGCTCCAACAGCGTAAAATACCTCGCAAGTTAACGGTAAACATAGCATGTACAAATATACTATGTTATCTCGCCAGGTTGCAGTAGCGTAAAAAATAGTTGAATAACGCATGTTAAACTGAATCAGAAAAAGAAACAAACGTATTTATTAGTTTTGATAGATCTGGGTTTGTTCATTATCACAATTTTAACACTGCATTTCACAATGAAGATTTTTCTTTCTTTCAGAATGGTCTGAGGTACAGATTTGCGTGAAAAGGATCACAACGTAACCTTCCACATTCAATCCTGTCGCATATTTTTCAAGAACGGATGTACAAAACGCGAAGAGATTTTCGGAAGAAAATAACGCATTTTTAATCCCTTCGAGCACAACGATCATGGTATCATATTGTACAAGATTACAGCCGAAATGATTCATGAAATCATCGCATTCCCGCTGGGCACCAACAGCATAAAAATACCTCGCAAGTGATGCTAAACGCCTGTATTTTACTCTATTTGTTGCGCTGGTGTTGGGAAGAATTAACAAACAAGAATTACCATAACGAATTATCTCATTTCAGCCCCTACTTTTTCGTCTAATTCACAAATTATTTCCCTTTATTATCTCAATAGTAATGATCCATAATTGTGTAATAACAACGCAAAGGATGTTCTTAAGTTTCCTTCATTGATGGGTATATATTCCGATGTCGTGCTCATGTTTTTCTTTGTTTTTGATGCGTACGGTTATAACGAGGTACCGGTTATAACGAGGTAATATCGCCGGTCCCACGGACCTCGTTATAACGGGGTTTCACTGTACAAACATTTCGAATCGCGGAGCTACACGTAGTGTTGCTAGCTCTTTGCAGTTTGGTTATGATTTTAATGTTAACCTTTCTTTTTCTGCTCGAATCATCTATATATCACAATGGCAACTGTCAATCAGCGAGCTTAGCGTTCATATAACATAAGCCAACGTTGGCTGTGCAGATCTAGACACGCAAAAACAATGACGATGATAAATTCTGTTCTCATCGGACTCGACACACACGAGTCTTCACACTAAGGTTAGGAGGAGAGCGATATAATAACAAAGGCCAGTGCCTTGCTGTATGATATATAGAGATACTATAGCATGGCAGGTACCATCGATATTATTGGATGTTGCCACATTTAGATTAAGTAATATATCAAACCATCAGATAATGTATTTATATCAATTATTACAACCGAAGTTTACAATAAAAAGTATGGAACTAGATACATGTAAATACTTGTTCGTCTCCTAGTAAAGCAATGGAAGATTCGGAGACAAACTCTTGATTCGGACTTCGATCTCTCACTTGGACTGTGCAATGACGCACAGCCAAGAGACTACTATAATATTTCATGATGTATATGCATGCCTTATAGAATATATTCTTTTTAATAGAGAGGGGAAAGCAAATCCTAGTCCGAAAAGACGGCGGTTTTGCGCATTCATCCGTTGTCTCGCGGCCTCCTCCATCGTGGTAAACTAGTCTCAATGAAGTCCCGTGGCGATGTGGAATATAAACCCAGCACGTATTATCAAAGAGGGTTGACAAAAGGCTATGTTCTGGGCAAATTGCTGTCTCATGAATATTACCAACTCTGAAATTGTTTGTTTGTTTGTTTGTTTGTTTATTTGTTTGTTACTTTGTGTTCGTGCTTGTGTGTGTGTGTGTGTGTGTGTGGGTGGGTGTCCGTGCATATTCAAGGCAAACTTTGTGCCACCATTATCTTAAAGAAGGAATAGGAGCGCAGTTTCTGCGGGATCTTGTACTGGCTAGGCGTGGCGTTGGTGTTCTGCAGTATATGGTCTCGGAGCGCCTCAAAGCCCCCAGATCTGACGGAGTATACCCTTGGGTGAGATATGCTCCCTTCGCGACGAAGGCGGTCGTAGTCACCGTTACGAAGACGAAGCTCGTCGTCGACCTGGGGATGATGACAAAGGGGATTTCCACGAAAAGATTATTACTGCTAATTGCTAAAGCTGTTATTCTCTATTACCCAAAGCTGTAAATAAAGCGCAACAGACTTGCAACAGTAAGTTTTATGCATCATAAACGATAAGCTTTATGAACTTTTGATCAAGATATTTATACCGTAACACCGCTACATATGATACACAGGCTAGCATTGATAGCCTCCGTCATGATCGAATACATCTATACGCAATGTTGTAATCAAAGTTGCAAGAGCACTGATTTCTCAAATAAGTACTGGCACAGACGGAACAGCTTCTGAGAGTAAATGAAAATGTAGCCTACATCTACCATAACGACAAAAACATACTCTTTTAGAATCAGCAACAACGGAAATACCTTTTTTTTTTTGCAAATAACGTAGCGAATTTCGTGACAGATATCAGCAAAAAAACCTCCAGCTCACTTAACAGAACATGATATATAACAGTACTCTAGAGAGTAAAACAAAAATGTTACTATAATGCGTGCGAAAGAGTTGAAAAGAATGTTTGATATACTTGTAGTTCCATAGTCAAGCTTCCTAATTACACTTCCGTTGCGAACAGACAAAATAAAATCTATCTCACCGCTTTTTTCTCTTCATCCGTCAGATATTTTTGAGATGGCGCTAGCTCCAGAAAGACATAATAGTAGGGTAAGTCTTCGTTGGGTTCGTACTCTGCAGTAATACACAATCAGTAATACAAGGTTAATACTTGGTTACTGACAAAATAAATGGTATGTCAGCATGTGATCTATGGCAGGAACAAATCTGCAAATGATATAGATTACAATATTACAAAACACCAGAGAATGTGTGTGACCATTGCTGAACTGTTTTTCATGTTATCAGGCGTCCTACATGTCATTTTAATGCAAATGATAATATGATAGCTCAAAATAATGATTATGTTACGCTATTAAAACACATTGTCACCTGGAGAATCTTCGGGAACAAGTGGACTCTCGGCTACGGTATACTCCGTAAGACTGACGCCAGGCCAGCGGGCCACTGCTGCCTTAATCGCCTCATCGACCACGTGTGTGTTCAGTTTCTCGTAGCACAGGTTGAGAACCAGGCCTGTTCTATAGTTAGGCAAACATTACAGATGAATGGGAGAGGGTTCATATGTATGGCAACTGAGAATTGACACGATCCCGATGAGATTCGGAAATACCTGTACCCATGCCACTCCCTGGGTTCTATAGGCTATTATAAAGATTAAAAAAAAACATTAAAAAATGAAACTCACTTCTAAAAAGTGTGAAATGGATCCATAAGCATTAGTGAAGATAGCCATCACTTCTAGTCATTCACTTATCCGTGTACTACATTTATAAAATTGCACGAATTAATCAGTGTGCAACGAAAATACGCCCACTTATTTAACAACTTTATCAGTTGTTAAAACCACAAATTTGCTTTGAATTATTCAATCAATCAATTCATCATTAAGTCATCCGTAATAATCCTTCTCGAGATGAAATGGTAACAATTCTTCTCTGATATTTTGGCCATGAATAGATAGCATGCAAACCAAGTCGATGTTTTCAAGGCTTTTCACGAGCTCACCACCTTACCCTATACATTCCTAATAATTATATCACCCGAAATATATATCCTGATGATAATCAGTATAACTGGAACTCTTCAAGAAATACATATTCCCATTCTGAGGGAGTTTATATTTGGATTGATTGATTTTGTCCTCTATGTTGATATCATTTACTTGAAACAGAGCAGAGTTCTAACATTCCTATAGAGGCGCAGTTTAAATAAAAGGAAAATGAGGCTGGATCCACAAACCTGTATTGGAACTGTAAGATTGGGCAATTCTCATGGAAACCGACAACTCGAAAGATGTCACCCATTCGATAACGGTAGAATCCAAACCATTCGTGGGTTAGAGCGACTTCGTAGCACCGTCCGACTTCTACTTCATCCATGAAATATGTTTTAGGTTGACTCTGATCCCTGACAAATATCAAATACAATATAAAAATGTCGAGACAAATCAGATTGTGCTTTATCTACCATTGCAGACAAATTTGTCTAACAAATCATGATGCCTATAACTCAGAGGGAATAGATACAATATGTATAGGAGCCTGGTACACAAAAGTACAAAACATTTATTTCCTTCTTATGACTGTTTCAAACCCCTCATTTACGACTAACAAAGTTTTTCACATTGAGCACATTTGTTTTATGTTTTAGTTTCTAAACTCCTCAAAAGCTTGCCAAATTTCTAGATATATCTGTCTCATATATATATGAGCTATATATATATATTTCTGATGCTATATATTTCTGATGCTACTTCCGGGTTTCAAATTATTAAAAGGGGAGGTGCACGCGCACCCGTTCATTTTCTTTCTGTAGCAAAAAAAAAAAAATGCTGCTGAAAACTACTTATCCAATAAAGGCTAGGCAATGGAGTAAAATGGAGTCAAAAGGGGCCTTAGCTTTCGATCCTAGCAGAATCTTCGTCAGAGGCAGAATCTTCGTCAGAGGTCATTTTGCCTCTGACGAAGATTCTGCTATAGGATCGAAAGCTCAGGCCCCTTTTGACTCCATATTTTCTTTTTATTTTTGTTATTTTCAGAAAAATTAAAGGGGGCACCCGGCGCGCCCCTCTCTGGATCCGCCATTGATGTTGAACTCACGAATCCTCATCTTTGATGAATTCTGTAACAACAATTGAGGGTAGCGGCACATGGCCATGTACGTCCATGGACTTTAGACCCAGGTAGGGGCAGATGAAAGCTTCCGACGAAGCAAACATTAATGGAAGATGATCCACTCCTGCAAACGAGACAAGGAAAGGTCATAATCATCCTTTCCTCATTTTCCGCCTTTTCTTTAGTTTAGCTTGCAGCTAGAACTGACCTATTCAGTTGTACAAAACTACTATCCAAAGGCCCGTGCTGTTTTACAATGATTTATACGTCGATCATAAAAGTATCAGGAACATATGGATAAATGAATTACAAAGATCAAGATATAAAACTGTCAGTGAATCAAGCAATATATTTATATACATGTATCATATACATACACTATCATAAAATTAATATTACAACTCAAATGGGAAGAAAACTATATCTCTACGTACACTCAAAAATCGCAGATAAAAGGAAGAAAAAGGAAACAGGAAGGTCAGCTGCACTCAATGAAAGCACACGGACGTCCAGATTTCCTTCCGCTCAGTTCACGTCTAATTCTATAACTTTGCAACCTTCATGTATATTTCTTTGACTCCTGCTTCGAGGGACATGTAATTCTATAAGGAGTGGACCCTACAAAAGAGAACATTGTACAAGATAGCGTCAATGGATGTCAATTATTTTCTTTTATATTCCGTCCCTGGACGGATCATTTGGAAGGGCATTTTATTGAATATTTCTTGTATGTCTTTATGTAACTTTTGCTCGCATCGAACAATTAGAGCTAATCGAAAGCATATACTCAAACAATGTGTCAAACGTGATTTAAAAAACAATATTACCCGAGAATGTGATAAAGCGATCACGACTTTGTCTCCAGGTAAACCTATAAGAATTATGGTTTTGAAAGGGTGCGAATGGAGAATGGGGAATATGTTAACAGACGGGCTAAGGGGTTGTTGCATGAAAGTTGAAATCAATTGCAACTTCCGAAAGTCCATGGCAAATCCTGCAATTATTATTGCAAGTTGCAATCGATTCTGTTGCTAGAAAGGTGCAATTGACTGTAAAACAATATTGCAACTTCGCAGTTGATTGCTAATTGACTGCAACTTACGATTGGTTGCAAGTTAAATAGATCTATCCATTGCAAAGTTTGCAGAAGATATTTGCAATTGATTGCAACTCAACTTTCTTGCATCACCCCCTAACAAGGAAAAGTAGAAATTACGCGTTGCGTAATATATGTCCCCGCCGGAAGTAGCATTTTGTAGCAAATGTACAATACAGGTAAAAAATCAAGGTCAAAGGTCAAAGAAGTCAAAGGTCAAAATTCTGTGTAGAAGTTTTGAATCCCTCACCTAGTGCCATCACATAAAGCAAACGGAATCGAAATCGGGTTAGAAATGGCGAAGGAGTAGCATTTTGTAGCAAAATGTACAATACAGGTCAAAAATCAAGGTCAAAGGTCAAAGAAGTCAAAGGTCAAAATTCTGTGTAGAAGTTTTGAAGCCCTCACCTAG
This sequence comes from Diadema setosum, assembly GCA_033980235.1. Taxonomy (NCBI): domain Eukaryota; kingdom Metazoa; phylum Echinodermata; class Echinoidea; order Diadematoida; family Diadematidae; genus Diadema; species Diadema setosum. The sequence continues at coordinate 11,560,249 of CM067063.1, read as the reverse complement.
TGCCATCACATAAAGCAAACGGAATCGAAATCGGGCTAGAAATGGCGAAGGAGTAGCATTTTGTAGCAAAATGTACAATATAGGTCAAAAATCAAGGTCAAAGGTCAAAGAAGTCAAAGGTCAAAATTCTGTGAAGAAGTTTTGAAGCCCTCACCTAGTGCCATCACATAAAGCAAACAGAATCGAAATCGGGTTAGAAATGGCGAAGGAGTAGCATTTTGTAACCAATGTACAATATAGGTCAAAAATCAAGGTCAAAGGTCAAAGAAGTCAAAGGTCAAAATTCTGTGTAGAAGTTTTGAAGCCCTCACCTAGTGCCACCACATAACGCAAACGGAATCGAAATCGGATTAGAAATGGCGAAGGAGTAGCATTTTGAAGCAAAATGTACAATATAGGTCAAAGGTCAAGGTCAAAGGTCACAACTGAAATTCTGTGTAGAAGTTTCAAAGCTCCCATGTAGTGCTATCATATAAAGCAAACAGAATCGAAATCGGGTTAGAAATGGCGAAGGAGTAGCATTTTGTAGCAAAATGTACAATACAGGTCAAAAATCAAGGTCAAAGGTCAAAGAAGTCAAAGGTCAAAATTCTGTGTAGAAGTTTTGAAGCCCTCACCTAGTGCCATCACATAAAGCAAACGGAATCGAAATCGGGCTAGAAATGGCGAAGGAGTAGCATTTTGTAGCAAAATGTACAATATAGGTCAAAAATCAAGGTCAAAGGTCAAAGAAGTCAAAGGTCAAAATTCTGTGAAGAAGTTTTGAAGCCCTCACCTAGTGCCATCACATAAAGCAAACAGAATCGAAATCGGGTTAGAAATGGCGAAGGAGTAGCATTTTGTAACCAATGTACAATATAGGTCAAAAATCAAGGTCAAAGGTCAAAGAAGTCAAAGGTCAAAATTCTGTGTAGAAGTTTTGAAGCCCTCACCTAGTGCCACCACATAACGCAAACGGAATCGAAATCGGATTAGAAATGGCGAAGGAGTAGCATTTTGAAGCAAAATGTACAATATAGGTCAAAGGTCAAGGTCAAAGGTCACAACTGAAATTCTGTGTAGAAGTTTCAAAGCTCCCATGTAGTGCTATCATATAAAGCAAACAGAATCAAAATCGGCTCATAAATGACAGAGAAGTAGCAAACTGAACATTTTGATCACACACGGACGCACAGCCGGACGGACAGACGGACGGACACACACACGTACGGAGCCCGTTTCATAGTCCCCTGCTCGAACTCGTTCGGTGGGGACAAAAAAATGTAACAGTATGGGACAAACCTTTGGCCCATGTTCCTTCTATTTGTGGCCAGATTCCCGTGTGGTCAATGGAGTTGATGACTCTCAAGCGGGGCCAAACTCTTTTCATCAGACCTGAGAACCCTTTCTCAAACTCTCGGCGTAATTCAGCGGCCCTCCCGGGATCACCACCTCCCAAAGCTGCCGTCAACGAGGCACGGATATGCGGAGGAAGATCGAGGGAGCTCTTGATAGTCCCATGTTCAATGTCATGGACGATGTCCGGCCAACACCGACTCAACTGTCGGAGGGCGCTCCGTAAGAAGTGCATAAAAGTCACGTAAATCATGCCAGCATCACTGTCGAGCAGCCCAAAGAGGAGGTGAATGTAATTGGCCTCAAAGATCGTTTCGAGCTGGAATCCTTCCGGTGGAGAAGTGTAGCCCAATAGAAGAGTTTTATACTCATCCGGAAACCGTCCTATTGGTTCGATAAGAGCACCACTCTTGGCCCTGAATACCCGGGGTGACACGTAGAAGTTCAACTGTTTTTGCAGCAGACTGACATCTGGATAATTCTCCATTAGTGTCAGATTTAACGTTGTCCCAATCCTTCCAAACAAATCAATCTTAGAGGTGAGTGGGATGTGCTTCGACCGTCCAGTGGTTCCGGTTGTTCGAACGAAGCTAGCGGGCGTTTTTGCGGTGAGAATGTTGGTTTCCCCGTTCATCATCCTTTCCACGTACCCTCGATAGTGCTCATAAGTCGTCAACGGATGCCGTCTGCGTAAGTCATCCAGAGACTTCACCCCCTGCAGACCAAATCGCCTCCCGTACTCGGTGTTGCCATTCTTCTTGATGATGTCGATCAACAAACGCTCTTGATGCTCTCTAGGCTTTTGCCAGGAAGCTTTGGCAATTGGGTAGCTCCTCAGATTGTGAAGGCATTTAATGACCAGGACTATCAATCCAAACTGGCTCACAGTTTTAAAGGTATGCCGCCTGGATGGCCGCTGACTAAGGATCCATAGATACACTAGGGACAGCCCGAGCAACCCAAGGCCCAGCATTCCTGAGAAAACAGAAAATATTGATGGCAACTGTTATTGGCTCTGAAACAGAGGGAAATAAGGACAATTTGATGGGACAACGGCAGGACGAGGTATAGCAATATTTTCAAAAGCTGGCATGTTGATACCAATAGTAACCCTTAAACGTTCATTAGAATGTGTATCGGTTGTCAACCTTGCTTAAGTCGGCTGGATACAAGGTGAAAATAGCTAAGTCGAAGGAAAATTGTACCCTGCGTGGATATAAACACATTTTAATGCTATTGTCCAAGTCGAATATGACGGAATGTCGGAGGATTTTCTACAATCTCTTTGGTCTCTTCTAAAGTCTCTTTGGACTCGACTTAGGTGAGGCTAAGTGTTTACAAAATATCGACTGCTTCGCGTTGTAGTTAAAACTATAATGCTACGAGGTAATTTCTCAACAGTGATGATAATTATGTGTATATGTATATATAGGTTCTAAATCCCGTGACATCAAGTCCCATGAACTTTTGACGATATGACAAGGTCTACAAAATGCAAAAAGCCGAATGATTTGATCAAAATATGTAGGCTTATACGTGATTTTTTTTTATTCATTTTCCTCTTCTTTTTTATGTAGTCAATAAACGCTCTCCATTATCACAATCCTTTGTCTCAAGTTCGTAATACCTTCCACCATGAAGTCAACTGCTATACAATAACAAAGGGCATCTAGAGTAGAATAACACCTCAGAACCGCAATCGGTCATTCCTACGTGAGAAACGTTTCAGGGTTGAGTATGTAAGGTGCATAAATTGGGATTTGCCAGATGATTTTACTTTGATAGACATCGATGAAAGAAAAGAGGGATTTTTGTTTCTTTTATTGATTACAGTAAAATACAGAAATATTAATTTAAAGGGTGTGTACAGTTCTGATCGAGGTGAGGATTTAGCTTCTAACGTTTTGCGAGATATTCAGAAACCACTCTATGAGATGTCAAAGAGCATGCAGTTCTAAGGGGTATCAAAAGTTTATTCGATGAAAATCGGTTTTGAAATGGCTGAGATATCAAAAAACAAGGTGAAACAAAGAGATCCTAATAAAGTTGTGGCATGTCGCCTTTTATTATTAGCACTTTTTTGGGATATCTCAGCCATTTGAAAACCAATTTTCATCAAATAAACGTTGAATCCTTCTTAAAAGTACATGCTCTTTCATATTTCATAAGAGGCTCTTCATTATCTCACTTAGGAATGTTCAAAACATGAATCCCCACCTCATCCAGTACTGTACAGTCCCTTTAAGTATTCAATTCAATTCAATTCACTTTTATTTCCATTTCCATTGAATAAACAGAAAAAAATATATATACAATACATTTACAAAACAAATTTATAGCAATTTCAAGGAAAACGTACAAGTGGTCACGAGTAACAACAGAATTTCGTTTCTGAGGTATATACCTAATTCAAAGATTAGAATGGAAATGGAGGGTCCCACTTAAAAAGCAAAGCTTGTAGGGTATGGGACTCTCAAAAAATACGTACACAAAGTCAAAGAAACCAATGTCAGCTGACATGAAATTAACTTAGGAAGGGGAAAAAAAGAAGAAAAAGAAAAAAAAGAAAAAGAACAAAAAAGGGGGAAATGAGACTATGGTACAACACACGTACGCCATCGTGGACACAAGCGTACTGTACTTCATGATGAAAATCCAATAACAAAACAATACAACGCTCCCTGGTTTGAAATTGCGATTGATTGGGTGCATATGCCGGTATGAATGCATAGGAACGGATATAAAAACAAAGAGAAAGAGAATAGACTCACTGTTACTGGTACAATAAAAGAAATATCTGAGGTAAACTTATGTTAGACAGATTGTTTTCCATAAAAGATGATTTCTGTGTGATATCTTAATACTTGTAAAAACAAACAAACAAACAAACAAACAAGTATATGAGTACTTTCATCAAAACAAACCCTAGGAAATTGTGATGTGAAGATCATTGTCATATCAGCAGAAGTCATCTATGTAGGAATGGGATTTCACAGGACCAAAGCATGTCGTGCATCTGGGGGGGGGGGCATTGAATCACATTGTTCGTTCGTTCATATTTATTTTGCTTCTCAAATCAAATCAAATAAAAAATGAATTACATCAATGTAACAAATTTAAACAATCTGTGGTTTGTTTGTTTGTGTGTTTTCTCAAAATTTTACACCGATGGTAATTCTAAGAACATGCAAAAAAAAAAAATGAATCATTCACATATTCCATTAGCATGCATGCAACACAATTATATTGAACAATATGTAGGTTCGGTGTAGGCATTTCGAAACAAACATTTCAGAAACAATGACTTAACGGGATTGACAGTGGTTATGCTTTGTATGATATGCGTGACCATGGTGATGATTTGAAGTAGCTCATCAGCCCTTATTGCCATGCTTATGAACGTTCAACTTTGAATGTAAAGGCCGTGTCACACCAGCCTTGCGTGCGACTTCCGAAGAACATTTTTGCTCTCCGGAGGTCCCCGCAGATGACCCGCACATGACAGTACCTAGCATGTATCTCAAAAGTAGTTACCCGGAGGTGCGCACGCTGGCTCTATTTACCCGCTGCCAAAAAAGGCCCTGTCACACCAGCTAAGCGGGCTTATTGCGTATGGGAATTTTTCAGCACGCAGAATAATTTCTGCGGCCGGACAAGGTTTAGGGCGAGTTTGGCGTGGGTATTACATGATAAACGCGTGATACCTAAGTCCTTCTTGCGTGTATTCCGTTGAACTGCATGTTAGGCGCGTGGGTGTCACGTGATAGCTTCGTGATAGCTTCTTTTATGTCAGTTACGGGCGACATACGGGCTCTGCGAAGTACCTGCGCCACAACTGCGTGTTATCTGCGTACTAGTCGCCTGCGAGGTGAGTGCTAGCCTGAACAATAGGCTGGTTAGAGTGGATGGGCAAACAATCATTTGTCAACTAGCTTTCAAGAAGTGAAGATGCCCCGTAGACGGAAAGTGCACAAAAGCAGAAAACGTCCAGTGGATGGACAGCCACAAAGCCCGGAAGATTCACAAGCAAATGCATCAAATTGCTGCTGAAGTCCATTCGGCGGATGAAGTCCTGTCCGAAAGGGACCATGGTAGTCCTCGACGCCACAGAGGACAGAGGACAAAGAAGAGAATGAGCCCACAAATGGCACGCACTCCCTTCACATAGGCATAGATCAGCGGGCAACTTACCTATTTCAAGTGGGTCAAATGCCTGTGAATTGCGGCGGCTACGGCCCTCCTACGGGTGGTCTACGTGGAACTCTTCGGGCAATCCTCGCGACTCATCCGGAAATAGTTTTGGTCATGCTCAAAACTTTGCTGCGGGAAAATTGGACTAGCGTGCGCACCTTCGGGCAACTAACGACGAGATAAGTGCTAGGTACTGTCAAGTTCGGGCCAACTGCGGAGAGCTCCGGGTAGCAAATTTGTTTCCCCGCAAGTCAAGCCGCAAAACTTCCCCAGATACGGTATGACAAGGCCTTGAGCATGCTCAAAACTTGTTCCGGAAGAGTCACGGGAGTTGCCCGTAGAGGTACGCGCAGAACACAAGTAGGAAACCCTTACCGGTAGCACCTCACAGGCAACTCCAAAGCAGGTACTTCGCAATCCCCGTAAGTCGCTCGTAACAGAAAATGGATCGGGTCAAAGCTCTCACGCGAGTCACACGGAACGCACGCAAGTAGAAGCTAAGTAGCACGCGTCTAGTAAGTAAGAAACAAGTGCAAAAATTGCAAACATTCTTGTCCGCCCGCGGAAAATCTTCTACGTGCTTTAAACTACCTCCTCGCCACAAGCCCGCGTAGCTTGCCCGGACAGGTGTGACACCGCCTTAACAGTTGCGATCGAGTATCTCTCCTTACCCCAGCCGATGCATTTCCAACACGAGCCGGCTGCGGATCCACACGCGTTACGCAATGCAAACAAGGCCGCTACAGGTAGCGCTGTAGAGCATGCGGCCAACTGCACGTACAGTTTACTAACTGCCATGTTGGATATACTGAAACAATCTCACAGACATGTATAGTCCATCAAGCTTCATTTAGTAAGGACTCCAGAAACAACAGTTTTACTCCACGGTGAAATAGTTTCTTCTATTGCTCGTGCCTTTGGCTCTCGGACGTGGCTTCTTTCTATGACTGACTACGCGCAAGTTGGAGCGGGGCCAATAAAGGTTAAAAATCTACTCGGGATAAAACCTGACACTCCATGTGTACTTAAAGGGATGATAATATCCTGATAACCTGATAACCTGAAACATAAAAGACCCAATCTTAACCAAAACTATATATTATATAGTTTTGGTTGAGATAGGGCGTTTCAGGTTTCCAACTTCTTTTTTTTTTGTGAGATAATGAGAAACCTCTTTGGAAATATGTAAGAGGATAAAATTCTAAAAGGAATTCAAAGTTTAATAACATTGATGAAAATTGGTTGTGAAATGGCTGAGATATCGAAGAATAAAAAGGTCGAAAAAGGTGGAACCCGACTTATCTTAGGGCCATTTTCTTTCACTTTGTTTTTGGATATCTCAGCCGTTTTTTATCAAGCCGATTTTCATCAAATAAACTTTGAATTCTTTAAGAACTATATGCTCTTTAACATTTCATTAAAGTGATTTCTATAATTATCTCACAAAAGTCAATGAATCGGAATCCCCACCTCAACCATAACGACACCATTCCTTTAACCTGTCGCCCACACTGGTGGAAAGACAGGAAGGTTAGGGTTAGGTTATAACTATTATCGCAAAGACCTACGTGTTGAATGCCGTAAAACGTTTCGACATTTCAACGTTAACGCAACTGAACTCCCCCGCCCATCCAATAGCTCGCGTGCCGGTACTCCGTAATTGATCGGACTGGTAACACGATTGTACTAGATCACCAGTTATTTATAAACATGCTTGTCACGGCCCTGGTGAGGGTCGACATTAATTTGAATAAAGAAAACTGATACCACGGATAAGCAAGAGAACAAAAGTAGGGAGGGGGAGGGGCTGCCCCCCCCCCCTTTTTTTTTGCATGATTTATGGTCTTAGCACTTGGCCCCTTTGGCACCTTTTGAAAGTTCTTTGAGCTTTCTTATATAGGAAATTATAGACATTCCTGAAAAGTTCTAAGACGGGTTTTTTTTGTGTGTGCAAGTTCTTAAGAAGTATTTTATTATTATTTTTTAACACTTTTTACACATTAGACGTTCATCAGACTTTTTCTGGACGTTCTACAAGAATATAACAGCGGTTCTCTAAACGGTCTGAAAAGAGTCACAAGACTTTTTTAGGCATTATATTAAATGTTTTTGAACGTTCTAAATGGGTTTTAAAGGTTTTTTGGACGTCCTCAGAACGTTAACAGAACGTTTTGAATATTCTTAAAAGTTTTTTTGACGTATCTCAGTAACTCAAACAGGTTATCAGCAGGTCCTTAAAAATATTGAAAGGTTTTTGATTGTTATCTGTTATTTCTTACTTTAAAAAATGTTTTTTTTACGTCCGTTTGAAACGTTTTGAATACGTCGAAAGCCTTCCACAAAAGAAAGTTCTGAAAAGTGTTTAGACAAAACGCTCAAATAACAAACTTGAAATGTTTCAAGAACGTTCAAAAACGTCCAATTGTTAGCTGGGTACAATGTACAAACGTTTTGGTTTTAAATCTATATCTTTGGCTTAAAGAGATGGTACAGTTTCGGTTGAGATGAGACTTCAGGTTTCCAACATTTTTTGATGATGATTTTTTTGAGATAATGAAAAATCTCTTTTGAAATATGAAAGAGCATATAGTTCTCAGAGAAATCCAAAGTTTATTTGATGAAATTGGCTTTGAAATGGTTGCATGAGATATCCATAATAAAGTGATCCCAATAAAAGGTGAGACCCACCTTTTATTAGGATTGATTTTATTAGGATTGCTTTGTTTTACTTTGTGTTTTGATATCTCAGCCATTTCAAAACAAATTTTCATGAAATAAACTTTGAATTCATATTAGAATTTTACGCTTTTTGAATAAGTGGTTTCTAAGTATCTCTCAAAAACTTCAAAACTGAATCGTCACCTCAACTAATACCATGCCATCCCTGTAAGAAATAAAGCGACAACCGCCATTACTTGTGGTTTAACTCTAGCAGGCAGATATACGGTTAGGGAGTGAATACTTGAATTGAAGGCAACTTAAAATCAACAACTAAAATTGCCCATTCTAACATCCATTTGTGACAAATTGGCAGAGCCATTCAGAAGGGGGATAATAAGAATGTACATCGTCTTGACAGAAATTCCCTTCCCGCTTGATTTGGTTACAAAACGAGAATAATTTTTATCTGCCATTGTTTCGGGTTTATTGCCTGCAGATGGGTAAGAGCGGGAAACTGTGCTCTATCATTTTCATGTGGCTGTTATTTGGGTTAAGATATCTAAAGGTCACCACCAATCCACTTCTAAACCCAAACACAGTATCACTCGGATCGAAATTAGAAGCACTTCCCCAAATAGAAAAAGAGAGAAATTGTGAAGATCGTATTTCTTCTCGTCTTCCTTGACTTCCTCGTTTTGCAGTGTTCCTGAAGCTCTGTCATTCCCAGTATCATAGAAACAACTTTTTCCATGACTCAGCATTACAGTCATCATTTATAGCTTTTCATTTATGACTTTTTACAATAACTTGTCATGCACGCGATCACCAAAGAAATATCCGCAGTATCAGAGAAGACGAGGGAAAAAAAATGAAAACAGATAGATAAGAAGTGTTTCACACTTTGGACTTTAGACCATGCTCCAAATAATTGATCACGTTTCTTTCATGAACGTAGCCCCTTATCACACAGATTTATTTTATTTACACGTGCGGTTTTGTATAACGTGCAGGTTAAACTGCTGTTTGCTGATGTGATGTATACTGTATACTATCGTATCGAAACCTCTCAGCAGTGATCGCAAAGGAGTGTCGTTTGCCACTACCTCTGGTTGCACCATTCATTTGAGTACACTGCGGTGTCGTTCTTGTTCCTTGCAGTCCTTACCTCTCATTACCACGCATACGATATATCGTGGGTAGACGACCATGGATTCTCTTGCTATCTTATCGTGGATTTGCATAGTTACAACCATCGGATTCTTCTTGTCGGGGATGTGAGTCTGCTTATAATTTCCATTGAAACTGAACTGTTCATACACTTAATCTTTCTAAATCGATACCCAAATCCAGAGGGTAAATGTTGCCACAATCATCATTTCAAAATGTTTCTGATCTTATTGAGGCCAGATAAATCATATCGAAAGATAATAATGATGACATATTGTAAGTCTTTTTTGACATACGATTTGATTGAAATCACCAGGGTGATATTATGCTAATGTAATTCTTAATTACATTATCATCTTTCTATTCATGTCAATTTGTGAGAAAGCACCACTAGTAACTTCAGGTGTTATCTTCACACACGAAACCCTCTGAGAGGAAATATATTATGTAATTCTACAATATGCATGTAACAATCCCGAAGATAGTCTGAGCTTTTGATCAATGCTAACCCGATTGGAAGTGAGCCTATACTGAATGAATAAAAGGAAATCATGGTCAAAGTTCAAATGCATTCGTTTCAGGGTTTATTTGTTGTTCGGTGGAAAGCGTATAGTTGGTAGTTTATTTTTGCCTCACAAAAACAAACTCAGGAAACGGGCACAATAGGCAGTTTGATACCCAGATAGGAGCGTAAATCAACAGTGGGTTTACGTATTTTTCATTTTGTGACCGTAGAATGATAGGGTCAAAAGTTACCTCAAACTGAATACACAGAGCCACAATAAGCCTGCATTGATGCTGTTGTGATGGAGATCCAAACTTATATACACGTGTATCTCCTCTGTTTTTTTTTTTTTTACAAGTAAATGGTAAAGAAATAAACAAATCTGCAAATAATATAACAGTCTAGATAGTCTTAGCTTCTGCTCATCAGTGCTGCTTAAGGGGGGAGATCTTATAATTGGAAACCGTATAATACGGGGTCAAAAGTTACCACAAACATGAATACGCGTATACATGCACAGAACCGCAATGAGACTTTCATTGATGTTGTTGTGATAGAGATTCGCAATGCCTAATTCTGATTTACTGACAATGTCGATAGGTAGAGTTTGGGGCTTTACATCAAGTTATTGTCTCTTCCATTGAATATGAGAATAACAAACATTCATTTGCAAACTTTTATGTATATAATCAGTGTTTGTATTCTCCTCAGTTTTTTCTACCTCCGGTCGTGGTTCATGACTTCTCAAAGCCTTCAAAACACTGTCAGCCGTCACCTCATACAAGTCATATTGCCAAATATGACATCATAAACCCTCAGCTCGTGACATTCAACATAACTGTGATAAACTGTAACGTTCATACAATTTACATGAAGAATACTTCTCGGTGGACTCACTAAGATGGCGTTGAAGCTGTACAACCCCTATGAAGATGAAATCTGATATTGCTATTATATTGTCCCGTGTGAAATGCAATCTATGCTCCATGTTTTGAGAACGAAAACGGTTAATATTCATTTCCTCTCACTGCAGTCCTATCCATTTCCGACATTACCATGATTACTGGCCGTGAACCCGGGTTAGAGGATTCTGTCTGTGTTACGTCTTTACGTCTTTATGTCGATCTGTGTGCAGTATCATTACCATCATATGCCTTTCATGACCTCGACTAAGTTTTTCCAATTGCTTTTGAGTTGTTGTTTATGTTTGTTTAGATAAAGAATATAAGAAACCACTGAGAGACTATCAATTATCATATATCCAAATTAAAATCCCATAAATACACACACACACGTATATGTATACACGCGCGCGCGCACACACACACACACACACACACACACAAAAGAACTGATAAGTTTGTTTTTCTTGTTGTTCCGTCTATTTCAGACCAGTTTTTATTCCTATCATCAAGTCTGGTACTACGGGAAACACTCCATTTCTGCCATTCCTGCTTGGTTTTCTGAAGTAAGTGATTTGTCCCTACATGGTTGAAGCACGTAGAGTTCTTCCTGAAACCCGTGTGTTGTTGTGAGTGAGTTTCCATTTGTGTGTTTGCATATGCGCGATTTGCTCATGAACGATGAGTCAGATGTATGTATTTATGTACACGTACCCATCTGCCCATATACCCATATTCATGAGGGCAGGGGGAAGTCAAAATTGGAAAGGGCGGACCTTTGAATGAAGCAACCGAGGGTGGAAGAGCCTAAACAGCAATATTATTTTCCACCGTTGATACAATAATGATTGTTTGGTTTTACACAAGCATCATCCATGATGAATAAAAAATCCCTGATCCTATTCGTGCCTAAAAACTGAATTGTTCTATCCTACTATCTATACCAATTTCAGCATCATCCCTCTTTGATTTTGGTTGATGAAAATGTCAGCCACCTCTTTCAGGTAGATCACTTCCTGGTAATGAATGTAAAGGAATCCAGGAGACATCGGCTGAATTCATGGCTGTATACAAAGGTCGCATAAATATTTTCATGGGGGTGCAGGAATATGTTCAATATTTGAAAGAACATGGAATTAAGCAAGGGAGCGCAGCGATAGTGTACACGCAAGGAGTGCACGTCACGAGAGCGACATCGACGAATCATACAGCCAACGAGTCATACAGCCCACGAGTCATACAGCCCATGAGTCATACAGCCCATGAGTCATACGGTCCACGAGTTATACAGCCAACGAGTCATTGAAGCCCATGACTTCGACACTAAGCAAACAAGGCCCACGAGATTGACACATTCAGCCCTGTGTTGTAATGTCGAACTCGTTACCTATAACAATAATGTCGAACTCATGGGCCTTATTTGCCTAGCGTCGAACTCATGGGCTGTGTGACTCGTGAGCTGTATGATTCACGGACCTTTTTCAAAGGCGAAGTCGTGGTCTGTATGACTGATGGGCGTCGGTCTCGTGGGACGACCCGGACGACCCCAATGTAAGTGTCATTGAGTATTCTGTAAGCAATGGGTAGGGCCTAACTGACCATCGGAGGCCTGGGGAGGGGAGATGTGGCTATGAGATAAAAGAAACGGTAACGATATCATCGACAGTGCGATCGAGTAACATTTCCGGTGACGAGTCGAAATATTTGCAGTCGATGTGATTACACGCATTAAGTTCATCGATAGAGTGTGAAGACTTTCAAATAAATTCTGCAAGTACTATCGCAAGTAGGGACATAACCGTTTGAAATCATTCTCCGTGGTGATATCAATCATCATAGCAGAAAGAGAGAGAGAGAGAGAGAGAGAGGGGGGGGGGGGGGGGTGAAGTTGAGATTATGACAGAGTGAACCGAGACTTCTATACCATTTTATTTACTTCACGTTAAAAGTGCCATCGCTTGCCTGTGGTATGGTATCCTCAAAGATGACTTCACAATGATAGTTGTCAACGTTGTGGGATCTGTACTCCACGTATTCTACGTCCTGGCATATCTCCTATGTGCCAAAGACAAGGTAAGTAGAATACATATTGATGGAAGAAAGCCCTTTAGTTTGGTATCTCCATTTGCGTAGTGTCGTCATCACAATTTTCAAGTGGAATAATCTCTATACATTTATTAATCAGAAATGAAGATATTCAACCGCTATTGAACAGGAATATTTCTAGGATCAATGAAAAATATTAGAAAATATACCGAAGAACAATGGAATTTATAAGATCAACTTGAAATTTCTTAAGCAGGAATTGAAGGGCTTAAAAGCCACTATTCAACATTGAGAGCAGTGATTAAATAATGTTCGAATTATCACATTTAATGCATTTGTATAGTTCAGCTGTGTCACAAAATATCCTAACGTACAAATATTTCGCAATAAAAATCGGGAACAATATTTAAGGAAATATCACTAATTTTCTCAGTAAAAGGTCACAAGGACGGTTTATTTCAGAAACGGTTTTTATTAAAAACTATTGTTCACCTTTATGTATAATGATTAACATTAATTATACTGATTAACATTTTCAAGTTAATTATTTTTATCCCTAACTCACATCTTAAACTATTTTGAAGCCCGAGAGCTGTTTTTTTTTTTAATCTGCAAATGATAGCGAGGGGCTTAAAAGTTTAAAGTTTACATCAGATTTTAGAAATTAATGCCAGAAATATTCAAATGAACAAAACAGCTACAAATATTGCAAAGATCACATTATCTGTATCTTAGTGCTTTTTAGTGTTTTACTCCTTTATCTTTACACTTTGACAGTTCCTTTTCTTTTCCAATAACTCACATTTATGATGTTGTGTAATTTCCTAAATCCAAGAAGAAAGCTAAATACCAAAGGATACCAGATGGAACTAACAATCTAGACGAACTTTACTTGTGACAAGAAGTTGTTCGTGGCGGGAATATTCGTTGTTGTTTGTTTATAACTGCATTTTATTACATTTTTTGCAACTCTTTATACCCACTAAATTGTCTTTAATAATTTGTAATCAATATTGCATTTCCTCTTCTACAAATCCAAGATGGAAAATAGCAATAGCACGAATAGACGGTATTACTGCATGTGAGGCCCCAAAACTGTGGAATAGCATACTTATAGAAATTAGGAAATGCCCAACTATCAAATCATTTAAATTCGTTGAATTGAATTGAATTGAATTGAATTGAATTGAACTGAATTGAACTGAATTGAACTGAATTGAAGTGAAAAGGTGTTTTATTCATCAATATCAGATTGAAAACACACATTTACCTTGATTGTCACTACTGTTTATGCTTACCGTGACCTCTACAGCGCAGGAACTACGTAGACTAGAGATCTACATATTATGTTCTCCGCTTTATAATTTGATCTTTTACATTTTGCATCATATAGGCCGGAGCTAGACAACAAGCCGTTTACGGCATCACATTCCTATTGGGTCTCTACGTCTACTTCAACCACGTGATCAAAGACGAAGCATTGGTGGAGAACCAGCTGGGACTGACCACTTGTATCATGGTGCTAGCCACCAACGTCTCCCCGCTGGCCGAACTGGTCAGTCCTTTTCCTACGGATTCAAATTCGACTTTGATAATCAGTGATATTATGTTTTTGTTATATTTAGTGCTTTAACACAATATTGGTCTTCGACGTTTACAAAGATTGTAGAACACAGGTCGGGTATCGCCGAAATGAAACTCTCGCTCCTTGCAACGGTTTGTACAAATTATACATCTTGTCTATGATTCACTTTCATTTATTCAGATTTGGCTAAGTGAAACTGTCTATTAACAGTGATGTGCTGGATGATATAATGGAATTTGAAAAAAAAAATGTTTGTTTGTTTTTATGCGATTTGACCTAAGCTCAACAATATTTTATGGAAGAACGAGGCATGCAAACCATCTATACTTAAGATAGAATTTAAAGCATTTTCCGGGAAGTAAGAGTTAAAACGACTATGATATTAGTTTTGTCGGTAAGTTCTGGTTAGTCTCAGCACTACCAAGTGATTTCATTCCATTAATATGACAATGGTGATGAGTTCTCTTATCACGACCTATAATGGTACTTCGCTTCATAAATCTGTACTTTAAAAACGTTCACTTCTCCAAATCGATACACAACTTTACTACAGCATTGAGATTGTCTGCGTACAATTTCACAATCCTTCCATCACAGGGCTCGGCTATCAGAGAACGCAGCAGCGAATCTTTCTCGGCTTTTATGGCCGTCGCCATGTGTGTGACGTCACTTGCCTGGACTTTATACGGAGCGCTCATCGAAGATATTTACGTACAGGTATAGTGACCAAAGAATGCTCTTTACTAGTGATTACTTATGACACTCAATGATACCTTGTGGTGAAAAGAATATAGAGTTAATGAAGGTATAACAAATTGAGGATTTAATGGATGTCTCCAGGATAACTGTCAACCTAAACGTCAAATGTATTTTTGATCGTTGCTTCTTCTGTTTAATCCGTTCTTTTCTTTTGTCAGGGGTTAACATAATGATACATACTTACGTCATTTGTATTCATTTCGTTAGTCATTAATTGTCATGACGCTCAAAAAGCTTACACTTCATTTTAACTTCTGTGTCGTTTAATCTAAGCTTTTTCATTGGCATAAACCTGCAACGTACCTTTCTTTGTCCCATCTTTTTCGATAAGTTCTACATTTTCATCATACTATTGATCCGTTTCAGCACTTAGAAATAGTTGCTAAAGCTCTCCAAAAGTGAGGTAAGACTTGAGTTTACAATACAGTGGTAATATCATGGTCGTCTTTCAATGGAATCATCACAAATACACGCCAGAGGTTTCGTATATCATGCATAGGTCACTCCTTCCTCCCCCCCCCCCCCCCACTGTTATCCTCTCTCTTCTCTCCCTCTCTCTCTCTCTCTCTCTCTCTCTCTCTCTCTCTCTCTATATATATATATATATATAATATGTACAGTATCATTATATATACATATACATATACATATGTGTGTGTGCGTGCGTGTGTGTGTGTGTCTGTGTGTGTCTGTATATAAGTATATATTTATTTTATTAATACATTTTATTTAAACATAATATATATATATATATATATATATATATATATATATATATATGATATATAATTTATTTCATGTATAATCATAAATAATACTAGTATACAAATGATGCACAGTTCGAAAGAGGAGTGGATCGGTAAGAATTGATGCGTGAGTTTAACTTTGGAACTTTTTAAACCCACGAGCGTAGCGAGTGGGTTTTAGACTGTTCCAAATTTAAACGAGAGCATCCAATTCTCACTGATCCACGAAGTAGGCCTGTGCATCATTTGTATTATAAAATGGGCCTGTAAATTCATGAAATACAACCATTTTCCCCATCATGCATCAGGAACATGCACCTACAGCTTTACACTATACAAGACTTGAGTCATGCGTTCGGATTTTACCGGACGCATGGCTCTGTGTGGATCAGTAAAAATCAATGCATGACAATTGTCCAATCAGATTGCACAGATTCTAAAGCCCATTTTATAATATATAATAATATCCCTCTATTTCTTTTCTCTCGCTCTACTTCCAAGATACCAAGTGTGCCGGGGATGGTGTCGGGCATCACACAGTTGGCCCTTCTCTGGACTTTCCCATCCAGCGGTACGGGAAAAAGTGCAAAATCAGACTGAGACACATTTAGATAGAATTTTTTCTTGTTTTCGGTTCGCGCTTACAGTGCTTCATAATGGCATTACTTACTGGAACTCTTACTTTCTTAGTGATATTTTCTGACCCCACCGTACTTGATTGAAACACTGCTAATGATTGTATTGTGATGATGCAGCGTGATGGAAGGTACCAGCTTGATAACGGAAGGAGGATAATCAATCTCAGCAGCTGTAAAATCAAGTTGGAAATTGAATTCATTTCTTTTGAAAACGTTCAGCAATCATGACCGTCTGCTACCGTTGTACAGCGCCATCTTCGACTGGCAGTATTGTAGTTTCTGAAGTCAAAATACAAGTCGAGTTGTTTACCACAGTCTCGCTGGAAATATTACTTATTGTCCACATGTTTTATCCGTGTGTTTGGCTTATGGATTTCTTAATGTATGTTTGTTGGTGTGTGTGTGTGTGTGTGTGTGTGTATGATGTGTGCGTATGTGTGTGTTTGTGTGGGTGTGTGCGTGTAATGATATGGAGAGGAATATTATGCTATAGTGTACATATATGATCATATAGGGGTGTGAAATAGTATTCCAACGATGCAGACGTAGTAGCTTTCTACACTTTCTATTTTTCTGAATTTAACCGAGCTTTCTCCTCTAGGTCTTCATTAGGATTTATGAGCCATAGTACATACAGTATGTTTGTGACAGTGGCAATTATAAATGAATGAATAGATAGATAAATATATATATATATATATATATATATGTATATATATATATATATATATATATATATATATATATATATATATATATATATATATATATATATATATAACTTGTTACTTATTGGAATAATCCCAAAACTGCTGCTCCGTTGAAGCTATACCGGGATGAACAATCCTTGTTGCATGTCAACAAGGGTGCAGAGGTGCCATATTTGTAACCCACACATTTACAATAACAGTGGTTGAACCCGTAGGAAGTAAAAATAAGTTAAGTGGCTCCTTACAGAACATTGGAACCAGAAGAAGGTTCTCGTATATACATATATATATATATATATATATATATACACGTATATTATTATATAACTAGTAAAGGGTTATACATTCAACATACACTGTATATGCAAGCATAATGTGCGATAGAATCAGGTGAGTACAGTTGGTAATCCCAAATCTAGCCTTGTAGTCTTTATGTTACAGTTGCCAGGGCGAAAAAAAACTCGTATTGAAAAAATGTCAAATGTCTAGAGGAGAGAGAGCGAAAATAAAGGAAACAACAACATGACAGCCAAAGTACTGGGGGAAATAGGATCACCTTTCTTTTTACATGCCATAGTGACTTCATTTTGGGTGCAGGACAACTAGGACTTGGACAGGATATTACGTTAATTTATTATGTGACAATAGATAATAATGCTAGTAAAAAAAAAAAAAAAAAAAATGTTTCACCAACATAAAAGGTTTTGCAACCTCAGCGACTAATAATGTGTGCTGTGAATATGTATCGGTGTATGTATGTTTACAGGCACCAGATACAACGATCTCTTGCTCGTTGACTTGACATGCAATGTCATTAAGCGTCCTTGGCAAATAATTCAATGCCATTGGTAGACAAATGATCTGGTTTCATCCTTTACGTGTTGCCGGCACGCTGTTCGCAGGGGCGTAACGCTGGACGGGAAGATAATCATCTGGTGGATATACTCCTTTCATCGCAACGTACTACATCGTGTACCATGTGATTGGGGGGGGGGATTGATATATGAAATGGGATAGAATTAAATAAAAACTTACGTTGAATAAGTAAAATAGAAAAAGAACAATATTCAGTCTAATGAAGGAAAGTATAGAGCGATTCCCAGAAATTGGTCTAGTCGTGTAGGAGTGGGTGGCTGTAGTCTCCTGAGTGGCGACTTTGAGGTGTTATAAATAGCGCCTTTACCAGTTATGTTTCCTCTTTCATACTTTTTTGGTTAAGTATATGAATGTATATATATATATATATATATATATATATATATATATATATATATATAACAACATATTCCTCAAGTCTTCTTCTTATTATTTTTCATGCATCCCATCGTAATTCAACAGTTCAGGTGCAGTATAACAGCTACAAAGAAACTGTCTAGAATTATATACAAAACCAGGCATTCAAAAGATGCTTTCCAAGTTAATCAAAATATCGCATACCTTTAACTCTGTCATGGCAACACGTGATGCCATTCTCCAAAGGGCCAATCTTTTCCGAATGAATTGCTAATGTACGCGGACACTTTCAAAACAGCTCCAGTTCTTTGCGAATTGAGCGGTGTAGGACATAACTGTGTTCAAACAGATCAATCCATTAAATTGAAGTGATGTATTCTATGATAATATTCTGCTCACTCTAGGTGATGGATATGTAATTCTAAGCAACAACGATAGTAGGCTCTACCTGGACGAAGTACTGGGAAATACTGCTCGAAAAACGTGACAGAACATAGGCTGGTTATTACCTTGGTAAAAATGAAAGAGAATCTTTAGAAGGAGTGTAATGTTATTCAAAGCGCTGACACCTATAGAGATGGTGACTTTTGAAGTTCCAAGTAAGTTAATTTCCCTGGCACTTAAAAAAATCCAACAAAATAAACCGTCATCCATATCACTTAATTTTGTCATAAATGTTTATTGTGCTCACATAATATTAGAATTGTTTACTTAATATTTTATCTAACACTTTTCCCCGATAAATTCTTGTATCAATCACTGGGAATACAGTAATTTTCTGTTGTTTTCTGTTTAATCACCGCACTCATTTCCCATGCATACATTTTTATATTATGACAGAGAGACAGAGAGACAGATAATATTAAGGCTAGAACTTCCGAGAAGCACCGTGTGCTTGTAATTGTAGCCTTTATCTTAAAATAAAGAGGGATGGGGAGAGAGCAGAAAACAACATTTCAACTTTTAAACTATGGCATTTCGAGGTACTTACCCGAAACACACGCAAACTCACCAGTTAGAATACTATCCACATCGGTAAAAAAAAAAAAAACACAACAACAACACATGTACCCAAACCTATTTGCACACACACCTACATATGCCTTCAGATCACAATGGCACATAGAACGAGAGAAAAGGAGAGGAAGAAATTCAAAAAGTAGTTGAATGATAAGAACTTACTTCCACTTTGTATTCAAAAACAAATAAAGAAACGTTACTAAAAAAAGAACACTGCGAGAGAGCAGAGCTCTGCCAAGCAGCAGTGAGTAAATATCACCATTTCGTAGGCATTATCTCCAAAACAAACATGGAGGGATAGGGACATCTACACAATACGTTTGTTGTTAATCTGATCCTTCCTTGTCAAATCACTGGGAGATTAAGGGTATTTTATGTCTTTTATGATCCCTATGACCTTTGACCTCGATCATGACCCCTAAATTATTTTCTTTCTTACTTTATCATAAACACATCGTGCAAGTTTTGTGAGAATCCGATCATCCGCTCTTGAGTTATTCGGAGATTATGTTCTTTATGACCCTTTGACCTTTAACCTATGATATTTAACCTTACTACTACAAATTTTGAGTGTTGCTTTCTTACATCAATATAAGCACATCCTGCAGATTTGGTTGACATCTGAATATATGTCCTTGAGTTATTGGCACACTAAAGAGATCATTAGCTTTGGTTGAGACCTAACTTCAGGTTTCAACATTTTTGGGTGAGAACATGACAAAGCTCCTATGATATGTGAAAGAGCATGAATTCCAAGAGGATTGGAAAGTTTATGATGAAAATTGGGTTTCAAATACCTGAGATGTCCGAAACAGAGCGACCCTAATAAAAGGTTGGACCCACCTGTTATTACGATCACTTTGTTTTACTTTGTTTCTGGATGTCTCAGCCATTCCAAAACCGATTTTCATCAAAAATGTTAAACTTTGTATTCTTCTTAAAATCGTATGCTCTGTGGTTTCTTGAGCCCAATCCTCATTTCCACCAATACTGTACTATCCCTAAATTTAAACTTATTTCATGTCCTTTATGACCCCTACAACCTTTAACCTTTGAACTCATGACCCCAGAATGTTAAAGGTTTTTTTTTTCTTACTTCATAATGATACCACCTGCAAGCTTGGTGAAAATTCGTTCATCCATTCTCAAGTCATCTTGTAAACAAACAGACAGACAGACATTATTGTAACACAACTATGTTATTGTAAATATTGTAGATATTTTGATAATTATATTTTCCTTTGATTACTCCTTGATTGAATTTTGATAGCTGAAAATTTGTCATTTTATTCGATACCATTTAACCACGGTGATGTAACAAGAAAAAAGAATCATTTCCATTAAAAGTGTTATTGTCATTGTCATTGACAGTATAATTTTCATTGCCATTTTCATTGACAGCATTATCGTAACTTTGGTAACACATGTTCCGGTATGGCGTCACGACCAAAAAAGAAAAGTTCTGATTGTGTCGTTCTTATACAAGTTTGCGCTTGAAAAGAATTTTATGAATATGATGAAAAAGATGCTGAATAAATGAGATGAAATAAAATGTCATTAAAAATATATATTTCTTTAACTTCATATAGGGTTATATCTTATAGTCCTGCCGGATAGAACGCAGTGTCTGAAATATGTTGGCATATAGTCGACTATAGGTGAAAACGAATTCAACAGTGCAAAGATGATTTTATACTGCGTTGTGATTTTACACAGAGAGTTCACATATTGATGTTCTGTTTCACACTTGGAATTGATTATTCACTATGTATTCAAAACGTTGAGACGCTCGAATTTTACAGTATGAAAAGGTTTTCACACTTTGTTCACATTTTGTTCATACTGTATTTCACATGGGGGAAAGCGCGGGAAAATGCTCTTCTTTCGTTTGTATTCTATTTGCCATTGTGTATGTGCAACTCACATCTGCTCGTTGAATTCTTTACATTAGCGGCGACAATATATATATATATATATATATATATATATATATATATATATATATATATATATATATATATATATATATATATATATATATATATATATAATGGAATAATAGAGTCTAGGCAGCTTTCTTTTTAATGTTTACGTTATAGGAAAAAAAGCGGAAGGAGCTTCCAGAGCGAAATTGACGTTAAAAACATTTTGAACTGTTTAACTTTACTATCATTGGTGTGGAGATAGACCAAAAAATATTGTCCTTTCTACAAAAAAAAGAAGAAGAAACAAACGACAGTGTATCGTTTATATGGAGTTTCTTTTATGTAGTTAATATGTTATGGCAGTGAAATTTTGAAAGTATGTTAAAGGGATCGTATAGTTTTGGTTTAGACCTTATTTCAGGTTTCTAACATTTTTGTGAGATAATGAGAAACCTCTCATGAAATATGAAAGAGCATGTAATTCTATGAAGAATTCAACATTTTTTTGATGAAAATTGGTTTTGAAATGGCTGAGATATCCAAAAGAGCGATTCTAATAAAGTGTGGGAGCCACACTTTATTACGATCGCTTTGTTTTACTTTGTTTTTAGATGTTTCAGTCATTCCAAACCCGATTTTCATCAAAATAAACTTTGAATTCCTCTTAAAATGGTATGCCCTGTACTATAATCATAAGTGCATGTTTTCTTGGTATCTTGCAAAAAGTTAAAAGCCCAATTCTCATCTCCACCAATACTGTACCATCCCGTTAATATGTTTATGGCAGTGAAATTTTGAAAGTATATTAACTCAAAATAATCGATTGAGGATTGAGAACAAATAACGACTAGACAGACAAATTCCCGATTACTTCATAAAAAGAGAGAGAAAGAGGGGGGGGGGGGGGGGAGGAAGAGATACCTTTGACTTTTCATAGATATAGCCAGAGGTGTTAGACTTCTATGCCTAAACGCAGTTGAATATTGGTATAATGGTGGTCTCAAGAAGGTTAAGACGCTCTGTTCACGTGCAGAAAATCACATCATCATCATGCGACAAGGAAAGAAAGGAGGCGTGTGTCTGTTTCCGCGTATGCGTGTTTATACGTGTGTGTGTGTGTGGTGTGTGTGTGTGTGGTGTGTGTGTGTGTGTGTGTGGTGTGTGTGTGTGTGTGTGTGTAAAACAGGCAAACACACAAACAGAACAGAACGAATGAGTAAATATCTGCTGAAAAGCAACATTAGTTGTCAGAGTAAATTGTATCCCGCAGTCATGTGGATTAGCAAACCCCTTTTAAGAGAGCGTCAGTAGAGCCTACGCAGCTTCTGCGCGCCATAATCTCTTGTGTCACAGGGGAATAAAGACATCAGAAATCGGCAAATTGAGAACAGAAAATTAGGCAACGGAAAGATAAGGGATGGATATGAACAGCATTGCAGCGGGGAAAGAACATTCAATTTGCTAAAAGGGGTCAAACTCTTAAGGCTGCCATTTGTAATAACATCTTGGTGCATTCTCTGGAACATTCAACATGTTTTTTTTTTTCTGCATTTCTTTTAATTTTGTTTTGTTTTGTTTTTTTAGTTTGCCTTTTTGTTGCTGAAGAATTACAGCGAGGAAAGAATGTGAAAGGAGTTTTCTCTGGCTGTAGTATAATCCCCCTTTCAGCATCCTGTATGTATCCTCATTTAGTCGGTATAGGATTTCACACTGATTCTTCGTCTTTTGCTTCCCAATCAATATCATTGCGCACAAAAATGCGTTGGTATTCGTGTCCTATCGCTATGTATTACTTCCATTATGCTTGCTACAACATCAAAGCGTTGGCGGTTATAAACTCTTGTCTCTTTTTGTCGTTTGATATCGAGAAAAGAAACACAAGCAAAAATGACACATCTGGTACATGATAGTTCCATTTCCATCACACAATCGCATTGCAGTATCGTGACTCAAAATATTTTTGTCTGATTTTACTTACAACCCTTTTGCTCTACTAGATGGATGCGCTCAGTGATATCCTTCTTGTTTATATCAATGACTTTATTTTCTTCTGGCGAACTGTTCCATTTACCTACCTATAAAACTTGTCTATCCCTATATCTCTTTCTCATTCTCGCTCGATAGATATATATATATATACGCATATGATATGTATGTGCTGTATATACATTATAAGTACTGTATATACATTATATGTATATTCGATTTGATTTGTTTGATTTGGTTTATTCTTTGTATACCATCTTTTTTTCAAATACATCAATTTTCTGCAATTTCATTAAAACATAGTACAAAAGAACATTGATATAAATACTTTCAACAATTATCATCATTTTCGTCAATAGATATTATGCAATATATCTGTGATATAATTTCATGAGTTACATTTTAATTTACATACAGAACGATTGCCAAGAATAAGCACAGCGCTTGACCTTTTGGCAACCGATAACGAATAACAATTCAATGCAGAAAAACAAGGGTTAGAGAGAGAGAGAGAGAGAGAGAAGAAGGGAAGGGGAGGAGATGATAAAAACCTCTCGATAATGGTCTTGCAAGATCAACTCGACATACCCTACTTACATACCTAGACACATACTGTATGTGTCATACATACATGCACATGATTATACTTATAAGTTACAGTGTATTCACATGGTAAGTGTTGCTTTTGCCATGTGAAAGTAACATTGAAGTCACATTGAATGTAAATATATATATGTAAGCCATCGTACATTATATATACAGTATGATGTGTGTATATGATACAACAAAACGATGTCGGTGATGGAATTAAATCATCATAAACAATCAAGTTTAGTGCGCAGATTATTACGAACGGGTCTCACTATTACATTCTGAAGGAATGAGACAGAGAATACTGGTACTTTTGATATCCGATTGCTACTTTTTAATTGGTTGATCAAGCACCATGTGAAAGTTACACATTTTACGACTATCTTTATCTTGAAACTGATCGAGCGAAAACAACGCAGATAGCCTAAATATCCACTCACAAAACTCCCATCATTTACTGCCCATAATATATTACACACACACACACACACACACACACACACACACACACACACACAACACACAATCAGTGTGACGCGGCGACGACTTAAAGGGACATTCCAGACGATTTTCATAATTTCACATCATGTAGTACATAAATCGACAACTCCATGTATAGATTTGTGGAATTTGTTGCGGTTCTTGACCAGAGAAACAATACTTTGAAAAACCTTAAACAAATTTCACTGAACAAGGATGATGACATAGAAGGTTCACATATTTCAGAAATGATAGCTGTGTAATTCCATAACAATCCGCTTGCTTGCGAGTTCACCTGTGTATAATCTATGCATGCCTTCTTCTTTTGTTCTGCTTCTTTGAGCCCAACTCATACATTCTTATGGTGACTCTGCCAGGTCATCATCCTTGTTCATTGCAATTTGTTCTATTTTTTGAAAATATTCTTATTCTTCATCCCAATTATCATAAATTCTGGAACTCTGTCCTCAGTATAACTAATTCATAGTTGTACAAATGTAAAAATCTGAGAATCACCCGGAGGTCTCCTTTAACGCTGCCCAGAATGATGCGGAGTTTCCTCCAGCAACTTCACCTTCCTGGGTCAACACTAATATAACATGTATACCTACATGTTATTTAAATAAACATTACTGATGAATTCAATGCTTTGCACTATATTTCCCTCTTTATGGCTTCCGGCATGGAATAATTGAATAGTTCTAGGTCAGTTGTCAATCCTTCGGTCTGCGATAACCGCTTGAGCTGTTCATCCGAAAGCCGTGAGTAGAATCTCCTCAGAATGTCGTCACTGGAACTATGCGTTGGCAGCTTTTGAGGATCCGGAAACCGAGTGCTGTTCGGCGCTCCTATCAAATTTAATATGTAATCTGAATCGGGTTTAAGAGTTTCGTAGTAACCGATGAAATCGTAGTCAACGGTGCACGGATCGCAGAGCTTGTTCATATCCTCCCAATGAGTGTTCTTTGGCGAAGCCTGCAGGTAGTATGTGACGAACTGAGCGAAGGACACCTTGGACCTATTACCTAGCGGAGGATCTGGTGTGTTCTCCCTAAGCCACTGTCTAGCAGCCAAAGACCAGGAGGATATTAATTTTAGATCGGCAAATTTGTCCCTGTAAGCTGAAAGAATCCTAGAGTAGGGATTCCGAACGAAAAGAAACTTCGTGTACGTCCTTAATACTTTTTTCCTCTCTGCAAGTGGCAGCTGGCTCACCCATATGAAATGTGTGCGGAAAAATGTGTGTGGATGCTTGAGTTCGTCAACGTCATCAATTAACCCGTGGAGAACTGCAAAGAGCCTCTTCCAGCTTGTGCAGCTTGCCTTTGGAACGATACAGTACATTAACTTGTACTTAGGAAATACTAACATTTGCTCGGGGTGATGTAGTGTGTTGCTGATTGTGGTGTAGTTTTTTGGAGAATTAAATCCAAAACGAGAACAGGCATTCTTCAAATGATCTAGTCTCTTCGCCTGAAGCTCAGTCAGTTTTGTGATGGTTTTTTCTTTCGTCTCTGGCATAGGCTGATGAGAGAGAAAGAGAGAGAGAGACAAGCTGAACTTACTGCATCACTTTATGCTCAAAATGACTTTAATTGACAAAGCAAAATTCGAAGAAAAAATATATCGTAGGGTTTTCATCAAATTCATCAACATTCTGATTTTGATTTTGATTCTGATTTTACTCACAAACAAATTAGAAGAGCTGATAATTATCATTCCAACACAGCTTTATGATCTGTGTTAAAATGTAATACAAATGATATTGAGCAATTAATTAATAACAATACTATTTTTATGCCTCCGCCACGAAGTGGTGCCGGAGGCATTATGTTTTCGGGTTGTCCGTCCGTCCGTCCGTCCTTCCGTCCGTCCGTCCGTCCGTAATGAATTTTGTGGACAGGGTAACTATCAAAACCTTTTGAGGTATCCTAATGAAACTTGGCATGTATGTGTCTTAGGGGGTGAAGTTATCAACTTTTGGGTGCACATGCTCAAGGTCAAAGGTCAAAAGGTCAAGGTCAAATACAGAAAATTTTACTATTTCCACCATATCTATGCAATGCCTGAAGATATTTTCTTGAAACTTAGTGTATACATGTATTACCCAATTAAAATTCTCTGGTGAAAGTTTGGGTCATGAAGTCAAAGGTCAAAGGTCAAAAGGTCAAGTAAAAATATTAAAACTTCACCTTTTTTCTCTGTATCGTGGAAATTGTTCAAGGTATCTTCATGGAACATAGTGTAACAAAATTGACATAGATCATGCTTTAGAGCAGTCTCACCTCCCTGTTTAGAGTTACTCCTTCCATAGGAATGGAACACCCAGAGAACAGACCTACTATGCTGTACATAACTGTACACTCCCTGACCCAAAGCTAGAATGTACACTGTAGCAGTGTGTGTGTGTGGACAAGAGAGGGATATCCTCCTTGCATGGTGAAGGGATGTTGGGCGTAGGCAGGGAGCACCTCCCTGGTGCAGGGCTGTGTACACTCAGGATTATGTAACTAGCTAGATAGTAAGAGAGAGGGAGAGAGAGTGACAGAAGGAAAGAGAGAGAGGGGGTAAAAGTTGCATCGGTCACTATAAAAGTCCGAGTAACAGGTGAGTGGACACACTCTCTCACTGGTTGTGGCCCTGGTGGAAGAAACTTATCTCCAGTGGACAAGTCTGTCTTTGTATTACTGCTGATCCTTGCCTGAATAAAATCAACAGCGAACGGTATGTACTTGTCTTGCGACCTACTTTATTAAGTCTCTTCTGAGATGACTTGGTTACTGGTGATGGTGATGTGAGTACATGACTGTGGGCGTGGCATGATTGTCATGAATGTGCTGTGCAAGTTAGAACAAAGGGGGTGCCTTTTCAGCCATATACTTTGGCAAGCAACCAAAGCAGATTTTACATCGTGTTTCCTCGGGATAGTGTGCTTGTTGGAGAGAAGCATTTAGGCAAAACTCTTTCAGGACACAAAAATACGCTGCAAATGGTGCTGACTGGCAGTGATTATCTAGAGAATTTAGGGTTCATGGGGTCAAAGGTCAGGGGTCAAAGGTCAAGGGCAACACTTCAAAATTTTACTATTTCCTTCATGTTTATGCAATGCCAGCAGGATTATTTTTTTTTTTTTTACACTTGGTGTATTGCATGTATAACCTAATAGAGATTCTCTGGAAAGTTTTTTTTTTCTTTCATTTTTGCCTCAAAGGTGAAAAGGTCAAAGATCAAGTGAAAGTGCTGAACTAATTTTTTCCTCCATATCTCGGAAGTGGCTCAAGTTATCTTGAAATGTACTACATATTTATGCATGTTCTGCCTGACAGTGATTATCTTATGAATTTTAGAGTCAAAGGCCAGATGAAAATGGTAACAATTTACTATTCAATACAGAAATTGCACTTTTTCTCCATACCTTGAAAATTACTCAATGCATAAACATAATATGAATGGGTCAAAGTCAAGTTAAACTCCTTAAATCCCGAATACATGCTCTCGTATTCATCCAATTAAACCTAGGTCAAGGAAGGTGAACATTCAACACATTTGTGACAAACTTGTCATTTTAATATTTTGCCAATTTTGTGAAAATGACGTGTAATCACACATTGTCCACATGTACTATCTAGACCTATTAGTATTGAATCGTGCATTATGGCGGAGGCATACCAGTCGCCATAGCGACATTTCTAGTTTTTAAATATTTTTCTTCTCCGTAGTACTATGAAGACAGACATCATTACCAGTTCAATTGAACAGAAATACATTATTTGATGGGAACACTCTTGTTTAAGTTTGACTGCAGGTGAAACAGATATTCTATGTACTATACATATCCAGTGTCAATTCATGCAACATGCACAATAATAGGTGAACTAGTACAATCTGTAGTTCGTAATGACATAGTGTCAATCCCTGGGTACTCTTTATCGTTAAAAGTTAAAAAAAAAATATTGACGACCGATAAAAAAGAGGTTTTGAGGTAGGCCTACTGCGTATTACTCATTACATTTTGTAAATTATGTGGATCCAGCATATCTAGTAATAATTACAACTTCAATCGTGATAAAATTTTGTGTTTTGTTTTCACTGTTGGCATTTTTTAAGGCACACTCCTTCGTATACGTTCAAAATGTCCCTCCCCCTCAAGAGAATGATAATCTAGAAGAAGTGTACCTTATTATCATTGAAACACTTGAGCATTTTATGTGTTTAAAGAAGACGAAGAGCCTGTAAACTCTTCTGCATATTCTTGAAGATGTCCTATGGTTTAGAGATAATGATTCTCAAGGAATGTACAAATGTATATACGTGCTCGATGGTAAACTGAAAAAAAAGTTTATATTGTGTTATATGTGTGTGGAAACGTAGTTGGATTTGATAGAAAATATCATTCTGAGGCGTTATAGTTTCGTGAAAACTTTTCCGAATGTAGAAAATTATGGCTTTTATGTCCAACATTTTGCTGTTCCATTTTGTTTGGGTGCATTCTATTAATGAAGGTCAAATTCAACACCCATTTGGCTTACCATAACACCATAGCAATGAATTATTAAGAGTGCGACTCGGGCCGATAGTTAAAGTGTCGGCATAGAAGTACCTCAAGTGGTTCCGTTTTCTGATTACTAACCTGCGGTCGACTGGATTTTTGCACGATCGCAAGACCCCTCATCCAATGATCGTGTTTGTACCAGGAATCTGCAAAGGTTCAAGATTCAGCATTACAACTGGTGCCTTCACCTCTTTTCTCTTTTCTTCTAAAATAGTCATCAGCGTCAATTACGCTGTTTATTGGCATTGATGTATATATATATATATATATATATATATATATATATATATATTGTATATCAATATTTACCATCATTATCATCACCGCAATTAATAGTCATGAAAAAACAAATCCCGACTAAATACATTTTGATTGAGACTCACTTTGAAATCGCTGAATATTTTAAGGAATGATAGCCAACTAACGTTTTAACGTCATTGTCCTAGATAGACCACGTTCATTTATGAGATGTTTGTGAAGTAACAGTGTGTTGCTGTTTCACAATTCGCTAATAAACTGGAAATAGAGAGAGATATATGCATTCACTTTTTTGTATTCTTTGTTCTACATTCACATTTGCGTAAAATTTTACATTAAATTTTATCTCGAGGATAGATTTAACACAAGACCGTCAAGTCAAACAATATTCAGGAAATGAATTAAAAACGTGAAATATGAGGACTGTACTATAACCTAAAGCTTGTAGAACGTAGACCTCATAGTAATCATAGCGTTTCGTACACTGTACAATGACGAAATGATTATGACGAAACTTGCGATAACCCAAGATTTCGAGAATGTTATGGAAGTTCTGTAATGCATAAATGTTATACAATGTTCATACTTAAACTTAACTTACCAATGCTAAATAAAGTAGCGATTTATGTAATACACAAAATATCACAGTTAAATGGGTGCATGTCACGAGACCGACACACACGAGTCATACAACCCACAAGTTATACAGCCCACAAGTCATACAGCTCACAAGTCATAAGCCCACTAGTTATGCAGCCCACGAGTTCGACACTAAAATAATAAATAAGGCTCACGGGTTCGACATCAAGTGGGCTTTCTTTGCTTAGTGTCGGTCTCGTGAGCCTTTTCTGCGTAGTGTCGAGCTCAT
The DNA here is from genome assembly GCA_033980235.1 of Diadema setosum. Lineage (NCBI taxonomy): Eukaryota > Metazoa > Echinodermata > Echinoidea > Diadematoida > Diadematidae > Diadema > Diadema setosum. The sequence goes on along the minus strand of CM067063.1, from coordinate 11,530,091 downwards.
GGGCTGTATGACTCGTGAGCCGTATAACTCATGAAATGTATGATCATGGACCTATTTTTGATGTCGGTCTCATGGACCATATGACTCGTGGGTGTCGGTCTCTTGGGATGGCCCCAGTTAACCAGTTAAACTTACCTTTATACCAATGATAAATAAAGAAGCAACTTATGTGATACACGAAAATTGTAGTATGTTCATGATTTAACTTAAGTTGCCTACGCTAAATAAAGTCACAATATATAGTCGAACAACATGTAGTCACCCGAGTGAGGCTCATTGTGAACAAATAAAGATATTTTAAGTAATCACGGCAGAACATTTACACGTAGGACTTTACAATATTGGCTTTGACATTTTGCTCAACGGTACTTAAAAGCTTTGATTGCAAACAAACATAATCTAACTCAATCCAGAATAGAGGGCTCATAAAAGTAATTGCCTTACGGTCTAGAACTGTACGAACGAGAAAAAAAAATGTCTTGTAGGCTAAGTGTAGATATCACTATTTTCAACAAACAGTGAAGAAAATATACGAGGAGGATTGTCAATATTCAACTTTATACATAAATATTCCCACGTGATACAAATAGAAATCTGAAATTTTGAAATGACGTAACAATTACAATAGAATAAAAGTGAACTTCTACGACATATCGTTCGACGTTGTGATACTACCACAAGGGGGTAGGTAATGCATTTCTGGTGGATTTACAAGAAAGCGTACATTGTTAATGTCACATTAATTGCGTAACACACTGTCTATAAAGCAGTTTAACAATGCAACCACCGTGGTTGGAGAAAGGACTTTAGAGACAACACGTACCCAAGCTTGATGAAATCAGGATAACAGCCAAGAGAAGCACAGAAAACACGGCACTTAGGATCCGTTTTGAGGGAAAACATATCACATTTTCCTTGGTCGCAGAAAACATGGCTACCCCTTTAGTGTGGGATCTGTGGAGATGGCCGTGAAAAAGTCGTGGCGATTCCAAACAGAGCAACCACTGCTGCACTATGGAGACCGCAACTTGAGTATATGCCTGAAATCACAATTTCAATGAAACTATACAGGTCAATTAAATACTAGTACATGAGTTGATAGAAATTGTGAGTGATAAATTACAATACAAACACCCCCCCCTCGAAAAAAACCTCCCCGCCCTCACACACACACTCACACATACACACATTCACACACACACAAAAAAAAATTATATAGCATCACTTGAATAAGTTAAAATTACCTTATTTGCATTTTGTCACTTCGATTGAAGGGAATAGAGTTCCTCGGAAAGGATAAGATATATATAACTTGTGATTCAAAGTTGTTCTTATTCTGCTTATCATGACTATGTTTAGATTATTCATTATTTTTTGTTTGTATCCCCATCTCTACCCTTCTATCTATCTATCTATTTATCTGTCTGTCTATCTATTAATGCATCTATCTGTTATAATACAAATTAATTCTTACATTATGCGCCCTTCTTGTCCATTGACTTTACGGCTCAATGATTGTTATTCGAACAGATGAAATCAATTCTTTCCCATTTTTTTTGGGGGGGGGGTAGAATATTCATACATAAGCCTACTCAAATAACGTGTAGAGTCACCTTTGAAACTGCAAACAACGATGGTTGTCGAAGCTTCGAAAAATATTTGATATGCTGCTTTAGTGATTTGTTTGACAACAAAAGTAAACAAAAAGTCCAAATAAGCACATGTGATGTTAATATGACGTTATTAATTCATTGATTTTAAAAAGAATGATAATTGATTATGAATAGTTTTCTTTGTCAATTCATGGTCAGTTTCATGGTTGCATACATAAGGGATTAAATAAATACATTTATGTAGAGGATATTCGATTTCAGTATTAAACCAAAGAGATTCAAGAGATGGAGTCACAACAGTCTTATTACCTTTGATCCCATATCCGATCCGCGCCACTCGAAAATATTTGAAGTTAGTGACAAACTAGATCTGCCCAACTGACAAATCTGGACGGACAATGAATTCCTGTCTCCCATAGTGTTATAACCAACCACTCTCCAAAGTAAACGTGTATTTATGATGGTAATCACTCTTTGCCATCTCTTCTTTTAAAAGATGAGCGGCACATAATGGTAAAGACATGGGGTTGCGCCAATAGAAATTGCGCAAATGTATCGCTTAAATAAATAAAAAATTGCTCGATTGTGACGGGTATGGACACTTATTTGATCTCCTAACAGTATCAATTCATAAAGAACTATGCAAGGTTATACCATTTCAGTTTCATTGAGAATTGACGGGAGAAAAAAAAACCGGAAAGTGATACATTCTGCCTTCCAGAATATAATTTCAAACACCTTTATATCAAACAGCTCAGATTTACACTTTTGCACTTAATGTACGGGATCAACATTTTGTTTTGCATGCTTCATCATTTAGATAAAGTTTCATTATTTTGATTCAATAATCAAAACAAACAGAATACACCCGATGTCACGTTAGCATTGAAAAATGAATCTTCGGATAGCTCAGAAACATGGCAGTATCGAACCCCAATTATCAAAGGCACAAATGCACCTGAAGAATTCGTGTATGTATAAATAGAAAACTGAGCCCTGTATGAAAAATTATAGCAAGTTGGAGCTCCCTTTCTTGAATCTCCTTAATTGAACTTATTTTATTTGAAAACAGAAAAGGGAATTTTTCGGTGAGAATCGCATACAGACAAGTGGGAGTCTCGTGAGGTATATCATTTATTTGTCTTTTTTTATTTCCTTGATTGTGTGGTTATGACATCATTACCTTCTGGATCATGGTAACGGCAGATAACTTTTATGAAAACTAAAAATGAATAATATGTATATATATATATATATATATATATATATATATATATATATATATACATATATACAGTGTACAATGATTTTGATTTATTGTTGTTAATATCACATTACGTCTACAGTGAGTTCATACATCAGAGTGAAATATGTACATAAACGTGATGCAAGCAAGGGGTGATAACAGCAGCTGCTGACGAGGCAAAGGAGAAATAGTCTAAAGAAAGCCTAAGACATCATGAACAAATGTCATAAACGATAAAGTATAATCTAGAGAGTCAACTTACGTTGTGTGTGGTGAGCGTGTCTTGATGAAAGCAAATTCCCCTCCACAAGTTGTTTTCAGTGAGGAAGAGTCAAAAACACTTCTAATTATTTAACTCCTCGCCCACTGTGGTTCCCTTTAAGTAAACAGGTGTTTCCAAGAGTTTTCCGTGTACACAGCATGTTCCGGGGTCCATCAACTTCTTAAAATGCCGCAATATTATAATCTCGTCTACTTTAGACCTTACGAAACGCTAGATCGTCGTTGCATTACTTTTTGTTTGTTAACTCAGCATAGCATCTCAAGACATGTATCCACAGTCAGTGAGAATACAGGATCATAGTATGTGCATAGGGCCTATTGTTACATAATCAGTAGGCCCATTATCAAAGCAGAGCAACAGTCGACTGAATAGGTATACAGTTTGTCAAACCCGTAGCTCTTACAACTCCGGTGAAACCGTATCGATCACCATTCTAACCTCCCTGGATCAACAAATTAGAATTTGCTCTCACGGTTATACTTGTACCTCTAGGACCATCCCGAACCCCTCCTTGGGAATGCAGAGAGATCATCCGGATTACAGGGCCTCGAATCGATACGAACGGGTTGATCGATCAACATTGATCGTATTTGAGAGGACAGTGGCAAGCTCAGAGATATGAATCAACTGCGAATATCAGTAGTCTCCAAGGTATATCCATTTTTATCATTATAATCATCAAGAAGCACAAACCAACAGTCAATAAGAAAGAAGACTACTGTTTTGTAATATCATGCCAACTTTCGTATACTGAATACGAAGCCATACAGGTTTAGGTCATGGATTATAGTTTTGCGTTATTATTTTGTTGGCTGAAAATGTGAACCTAATTGATATTCTCAGGATTTCAGGATAAATTTCGTGAAATAGAAGAGAAGTGAAATATTTCCATTCACTACTGGTTCACCTTCACGAACACGACCGTTTCCAAAAGGTTCTTAACTCAATTTTGATTGTAAGGAGAAGCATCTGTATACATCAACCCCCAAACCGTGTGAAAACGTGTTGCATGTTTATGATATACTTCTTAAGCCAATTTTCATTTGGATGGTAAAAAAAGAGAATCATTTGCTGGCCCCACACTTATATGTGCTAAGTTTCAGAGAGATGTCATGAGCCATTTTTTTGAGATACAGAAAAAAAAGGAGAAAGTTTAGCATATTCCCTAAAAAAAAAAAATAAAAAAAAAAAAAAAAAAAATAAAAAAAAACTTCTGACATTTGAGCCCATGGACAAAAACTTGTGCTATTTCATGTTCAGATTTTGACGTGGTTTACAGCGTGTGGGGTAAAAGACTTGCTGGTCATGGTAATCAAGTTTACCTTTTCTTGCCCCTGGCAGTCTTGTTATGTCACGATCTAGGCCTATTTCACCATTTCTGCTTCATTGTCGTGTTGGTTTTTTTTTTTATTCTTTTCATGGTGGATCAAATTTTGTGTTTGTATATAAACACACGTCTGAAATGCCGAATAAAATAGTAATTATGATAACGACAAATATGAAAATGATAATAGAATATATATGTAATACACACAAAAAAACACATATATGTGTACATATATATATGTATATATATATATATATATATATATATATATATATATATATAGATAGATATATGCATGTTCTTATCTATCCTGAATATATCAAACTGAAATTCATGAACCAATCAAATCAGAAGAAAGGTAATCACAATTAGAGGCAAGTCCTCATGCTTTTGGAGGTCAAGTTTGCGCCTCGCATTGGCCCCTCGTAGCTGACAAGCAGACAGTAAGCTAAGAGCAAATTTATGTGTTTGTCATGGACGGGGTACGATTCTACACTCTTCTCTTGGGTTGAATTCGCTTGGTCGACAGACCGTGTGATTAATACGACAACGCGCGAGGATTTTCAAGTCAAATTGCACGGGAGTCCATTCGTCATGATTCAATTTGGATTGCAATAGGGGTGGGAAATGAGGGAGTGCAAATACGACTCGAAGGGAATCGTCAAAAGCAAAATAAACAAACAAAACACGTCCGCAAGGAAAAGACACAAATTTAAAGTGTATGAAATTCGGTACCACGGAGTAATGGGATGAGAAATATCTCCGTAGGTCACCGTATGTCGTTGGGTAATCTCGTGAAAGCCATTTGGTGAGAGATATTGCAGAAAATGAAGGGTGGTTTCCGATTTTTAATGGGATTCCACCAATTACAGAAACATTGAGCAGAGGCGTAATGCAAAATAAGGTCGTACCTGCACCCCGAGATGAGTCCTTGGCTTCCCCCAAGGCTGTAAATGAAGACCACACGAAGATCTTTTGTCTTGTTACGCCATCGCCAACAAAATCAAGTCCATAATTTATCCTTCGACTGTAGAAAACTCAGCAGTGATAGAAATGCAGTCGCATCTTATATTTTCCTCATAGTAATACACGAGGTGGAACTTGATTATAAAACAAATAGGGCCTAGACATGTGACCATTCCCAGCCCGACGTTCATCGTTATAATGTCAGATAACATTCATGTCAAAACAAGTGCAACTCGACTCGTCTTACTGAACATTTGCGATTGCAATCAGATTGCAAGCCAGTCCCCACATCCCCTAAATCGGGCATTGTCGAGTCTGATAAGCATAAAACCTTCACATCGTTAACCGTTTACTGAGATGTCATGGAAACGATACTATGTGCTTCCGTCAACTTTTGTACCAATAATGTCGTAAAATCGTGATTGAATGCAGGGACGAGTGGCGCTATTTGATGTATATCATGCTGCTAGCATTTGGCTGGTTCACGTATTGTTCTGTATTGGATATCGACAATAAATTTTATTCCATTTGTTTGATTTTGCCAGAAAAGATGTAGAGTATCCGGCAATTTGAATTGACAATTGTGACAACAACAAAAAAAAAATCAAGATATGAAGTGCATATTCGTATTGACATTACAACTTGTGAGCATCTTTTAGTAGCAGTGATAACTGAGTGTGTGTGTGAGAGAGAGAGAGAGAAAGGAGGGGCGAGATAGAAGGAGAGAGAGGGAGAGAGAGAGGGAGTGTGTGTGTTTGTGTGTGTGTGTGTGTGTGTGTCTGTGTGTGTGTGTGTGTGTGTGGGTCTGTGTGTCTGTGTCTATGTCCGTGTGTGCCAAGGAAGTCTTGTTTTGGCCGGCGTACGTTTGTTAGTTGGCTGGTTGGGTTGTTCGTCTGTTTGTTGGTTTGTCTCACAGCAACTTCATTTGAGAATAATTGGCTATTGATTTGACAAAATCCTAACAGATGGAAAGAGATGTTTGAATAAATAACAGATTAGATTTTTGTAGCAAGCCACATCAAAGTCTTGATTCGGGTGTAGCTTACAACTAAGGAAATTACCGTTACGAGAAGGACAGGTCATAGAGAACGTATCAGGGCATGATACTTAAAGGGATCCACACCCGTTAAAAGTTGGTCTGATAAGAAGGAGTACATTTTTACAAGCACAAGAGTAAAAATTTGTTCAAAATGAAAAAGAAAAAATAAAGAAGTTATGAAATTGTGAGGTTTCACTAATTTTTACACAACGTTTCATGCACAGTCAGCATTTTATGTTTTTTTCTTCTTCAAACGAGTGACTTGATGATGTCATCCCCCAATAACTTGCCATTATAGTTTGCATACAATTTGGGTGGGTCTTTTTTCCAACGAAATTAGCCCCAATTTGAAATGGTAATATAGATCTGCATGACATTATTTTAACTAACATAGACTGAAATAGCAGAGTATTTGACACTACTATAGCGGAAGAATTTAATTTTTGTGCGCTTTTGGATACACGAAATGGAAATTCGAATATGCCGATGACAACATCGGCTCATTCATTTGCATAGTCATATCAACTGTTCGAGAACTATTTATTATAAATCAATAAGTAGAATAAATCTTTCATGTGAACTTCCTTGAACTTCTTCTGAGTCACTGTGGGTTTTTGAAACCATAGAGCATTATATATCAACCCTGTCAATTCGACATGTGAGGAGTTAAGTACCAAAGTGTATATCATCATACACTAAACTTGCTTTACATAGAAATGTTCATAAACCATTTACGCAAATTGGAAAATGCATGGTGTGCTCAAAGACATAAGTATATTATGATTTCTATACTCCTTATATCTTCTTCATGACTTCCAATTCGTTTAAACAGTTTTCTTTCTTTATTATATCTTATGATGTTTTTTAATGTTTTCTGACCATGTCAATCGCAGAAGAAAAATCACTACTATCAGAATAAGTCAAACTCAATTCGTAAGTTTATGCACACACTTTATTCATGAATCTGTTGAATATGAAAATCATGTTATAATTTTTGGATAAATGTTTCACAGCTTTGTAAATACTAGCTATGTGGGTTGCTGTTATTTCTGTTCCTCAGAATTACCCCACGACATACAGAATAACCATGAATAATTTGTTTTATTCAAAAATTACTTCTTTATTTCAGAATACAGTGCAATGCTGTAGAATAGTGGTCAATATTTTTTATTGTTTTTTCTTTTCCTAATATGTTTAGCCTGATCGTATACAAATACGACTAAATAGACATGAAATAACACAGAAAACGAAAAAGGAAGAAAAAATAGATAAACATTGGTTTTGGATATGGAAGAAACTTGACAACAAAAATCCCACCAAATTATATTTGTCACTGTATATAGGAACGTGATAAATGCAAATTATTCTAGATAGAGTCTGTGTTAAAAAAGAAAAGAAAAGAAGAGAAGACATGTTTATGCGGCCAAAGGAATAGAAAATGACGTAAATTGCCTGAAATTACCGTATCATGTGCAGACCAAGTGTCATTGAAACCATCTCTCTCAGTAAACAAGTGGAGTCTCCAAACTCAGGCGAGATCATTGAAAATTTGGCTGATGTCCTTCGATAAACACGTACGGGGTCACGACGTCAACACTCAAAAGTGAGTTTTTATAAACTTTAGCTAATTGCTTTCGTCTAATTAGACAAATATCTCACTTCACTTTCACGCTAAGCCCCTCCCACCAACCCTAATTTCCCACGTGAGATTACCTCTGGAGTCGGAAAACCATTTATCATTCCTACTTGGAAATGTACGTGACTGAAATATTCGGTGTTCGTGCATGTGACGATGCAAAATAATATTTCTGGAATATCATTTAGCTTTAAAATATCTTTTAATAGCGTGCAAGTATATGGGAATGAAAAATTACGAGTATGTGTTCGCAATTCTTGTGTGTGTGTATGAGGTATATACATATATATATATATATATATATATATATATATATATATATATATATATATTTATTTATTTATTTATTTATTTATTTATTTATTTATATATGTGGCATTAGGGTAATGCCATGTCAAGCTACAATACGAATGGTAATAGTGACGAAGAAATCATAACGATAACCATAGTAACGTTGAAACTATCCAGAGTAGTGTTTGCAATGCTGCGGTAGGCCCCTACCCATATAAACAAGTGACTGAAGAGGGCCCTATAGGTAGGGCTCCTAACTATTGTAGATCGTCTTTTTATTGAACAAACCCACCTGGGCAGGGATAGAAACCAAGATACTTTTGGCTATAAAGACTGGCTGGTGAATTAACCCACATGCTTGAAGACGATGTTACACGCGCAATGTTTATATGATTGATTTTGTTGTTGTTGTTGTTGTTGTTGTTGTTGTTGTTGTTTTTACGGCCCATACAGCTGTTCGTATAAGTGACAAGCATCTGTCTGTACCCTCTGACAGTGTTTACACTGTTCAAGAGTCTATACTGTGAGTTAAGAAAATCATTCTTTTTCATTTTGCATAAAACATGCTTTATGCACATACACGACATAATTTTGATTTACATGATTATATCTATTCACCTAATATCTTGTCCTCACAAGATTTGATAATCCCTTTTACTATGAAATATAGATCTGCAATCATACGAGAAATTACGCACATTTATGTTATTTTTGAAACATGCCAACCAAACAGTTGTTGATATCAAGGAAAATAATTGTTGAGAGTTTACGTAAGAGAATACAGTGCACTCCCGTTGCAACGAACACGGTTATGACGAAATTTCGTTATAACGAAGTAAAACTTCTGGTCCCAAAATTAACACCACTAAAGTCTATGATACAAAATTCGCTTATAACGAACACGGTTATAGCGAAATTTTCGTTACAACGAAGTCTTTTCCGAGAGCCACTGACAAAGAGAAACAAAAGAAATGTGCTCCGTTATAACGAAATGCGAATTGCTTTCGAAAAAACGTAGCGGAACAAGGGCGAACGCTTCACATCACTGTGTGTTTGCTCCTCGCATCATGCACAGTTTCCGAGGGGAACTTGCGTTTAATATTGTAATACAATAATCCCATCCCATTACGCATAGCTTTCCAGTGTATGACGAGTATTCAGCACACAGAATATGATATATATGCGTGGTTTTCTTGTTTTCGTTATATATTGTATTTGTTCGGTTATAACGAAATTTCGTTATAACGAAAGAAAACTGCCGGTCCCGAGCATTTCGTTATAACGGGAGTGCACTGTATATGCTATCTTCAAACTGACAGAACGGAGAAAAGGACTAGCCTATGCGTTTCGCTGAAATATTATGGGGGAAAACGTGCCTGTAAGTGGTATATAAAATATCCAGCATTTCCTTTGCTGATGGTCATAAGCCTTGAGGTGGTCGGCGCTTTGGCGGGAAAGAAACCTCTGACTGATGATTCATGATTAGTATTCACGGGGGCCTTGGAATGCCCGAACGAGCCTTTCATCCGAATGAAATGAGTTCTAATTTCCGTCATCGGAAGCTCATCAAATATTCATGGCCTCATCTCGTTTAAATATATGATGGGAAAGCAGGGTCAAGGCATAAAGAAAACATTTTTCATGTTCAGATAAGTACAGGGCGGTATTCGACTGGGTCCCTTTAGTCGTGTACGAGCAGTAAGTGATGCAAGCAACATCACTTCACGGTTACCCCTTGACAATTCCATCCGCCATGTCCGCACATGTCTCCCAGCTTATCAACTTATCAAAGTAGAAAAAAAAATTTATATGTTAAAGTCTATATATATATATATATATATATATATATATATATACATCTATGCATTCATGTATGTATGTTGGCCCTATGTATGTGTGTATGCATGTCGTGAATGTATATTATAGGGCCTATGTGGTTCATCAAAATTTATTATCATATGTTTATACCCGTAATTTAGCGTAATTATACCCGATATCATCAAAGTTCAAGTTTATTCATGAAACACGCGTGTTGCTTTTAATTGTCGCTTCAAAAACGTTGATCATCATTATGATTTAGTATTATCATAACAGATTCGATAAATCTCTTCCACCTTCATTTTATGCCATTAAGTGGTATAACCTCACTTTACTGCTAATGAGTGGTTATATAGGAATATTGTGAACAAATTCTTGAAGATATTGTCTAATTTGCCTTTACTCAAATTTCACAAAACATATCAAAGTCACTGAGTTCAAGCCATTGCTTAATAAAATGCCTTTTTGTGTGTTTTGGCTAGTACATGCTGTGAGTCATGCAGCGCTATATAGTTTTGATTGATAATATTTTGGTCGGAATCATAGTGTGAGTGTAATTTGTTTATCCATTGGAGGTGTTCTTCATGCACGTCATTTGCTTCTCGTGCTTGTATTCTTGTGTCTTCACAACAGTCCATCACTTATACATTACCCTTCTATGATTATGCATGAAATATGGATTTTATCAAAGGCATTTGATACCAGTAATCATGACAACATTTTGATGAATACACTGATGATATAAATGGTGTCTGCGGTATAGCTTTATCATGGAAAAGTCATTATCTATCGAACAGGTATTCACTCTTCAGAATCATCGGAATCCAATGTCGGTGTATCCCTCAAGGATCCATGTTGGGTCCCCTGTTAGACTCTTTCTAATTTATAGGACATTATGAATTTATCTTCGCTGTGTAGTTTTATATTCTTTGAAGACGATACAGATATTTTCCTCCGTTAAAACATGTGAAATCATTATCACCACATAGAATTCAGAAACACTTAAAGTATACCAGCGGTTTCTTTGTAATAATCATTATTCTTTTTTTAATATTCAAGCCTCATACATCTTGAAATATTAATTGCATCAGTTAATGGATCTGTGTCGACCAAAAGCCAATTGTTGAAAAGAGATCTAAAATCATTACTATTGATTCCAGTTTGTCGTGGAATGATCACTATCACTGTTCATATTTCATTTTCTAGAGGGATCGGAATTTTTATATGTACCACCTGAGAAACTTGGTAAACTTGGTTTCCTCGAAGTCTTTATCCATTCTGTACGATGCCGTAATATCAATTTTATATTACATACTGTAACACTGTGTTGGAAATTGTGATTCAGTAAGAATAAATTCAATATTGCTTTTACAAAAACGAACAGTGTGGTTGATTACGAAATCCCACTACATTTCTTCCTCCAACCCATTGTTCTCTCAGTAAAAGTATTACAAATTAATGACATTCACACTTTTCAAACATCAGCTCTTATGTTCAAATATACGTTCAACCGACTTCCTGTAGGTTCTATGACTTTTTAATCTCTAATTACATCCGCCAGCAGGTGGAACCTACGACCAGCGGATGTTGTCGGTTCAGCATGTTTTTTCTGTCTGTCTGTTGTTTGTGTACAAGATGAACGTATTTTCATACAAAAAAAAATGCAGGATGGTGCATTTACAATGCTCATACGTCTGATCATTGGAGCATGTCGTTAAAGGGGCCCTGAAATCCAAATGCATGCAGTGATTAGTGTTGATTTATGATACCCTCAACATCACTTTTGCGGTAAAACAAATATCTAGAAACATTTCATATATTTTTAACGATTTTTTTCTTCTATTTTTCTTCAGATTACTTGGGAACGCCCACAAAAATCCTTCCAAACCAATCAATATTAATATTCTTGAGATGACCTCATCTGTCAATCATTGCTAAAGTACTGAAATGTTTAACAAAGGACATTGGAATGCACCTTTCTCTCGACTCAGCATAACTTGCATGTTTCAGTCATATTAATGTGACTAACAAAAGACATGGTGAGGGAACATGCAAGTTATAAATGTTTAACAAAGGACATTGGAATGCACCTTTCTCTCGACTCAGCATAACTTGCATGTTTCAGTCATATTAATGTGACTAACAAAAGACATGGTGAGGGAACATGCAAGTTATGCTGAGTCGAGGGGAAGGTGCATTCCAATGTCCTTTGTTAAACATATCAGTACTTTAGCAATGATTGACAGATGAGGTCATCTCAAGAATATCAATATTGATTGGTTTGGAAGGATTTTTTGTGGGCGTTCCCAAGTAATCTGAAGAAAAATAGAAGAAAAGAAATCGTTAAAAACATATGAAATGTTTCTAGATATTTGTTTTACCGCAAAAGTGATGTTGAGGGTATCATAAATCAACACAAATCAACATGCATTTGGATTTCAGGGCCCCTTTAACGTGTTCACTATGTCTGTGGATGCGTTTAACAATTCACCGTTTTTCCTCCTCTGTTCACTACCATCATTCAAGCAAGAGCAGCTAACTCAACGTAAACATCAGACATGAACAGAAAATACACATTCACCATCATACTAACAACTTCATCTCCACTGAGCTCTTCACATTTTTTGCACCATGCACCACTGCATGTTTTATTTTTCTTCATATTTTTGTTTCTCCATTCAGTGATGTGGTGGCTCGAGTATCCCTCTAATTTTTCGTGCTGCATGTCGAACTATTTCTGAGGCCAATGTCCTCGTCAAACGTACGCTTATGATGAGCCCTGTATTTGTGTTATGATGAGCCCTGTATGATGAGCCCTGTATTTGGGATTGCTTCATTTGTCTTTTGAACGGTACGTACATTGTGACCCTGAAGTTTGTATATGCATAAAATAACACATAATCGTCTTCATCTTGTACATCATCATGGAATAATGTCATACGTTTTTATCAAAACAATACTCAATAATTTTGTTCAATTGACTTTGTGCTACATTTATGCATGAATGTATGAAAACAAAGTATAGAAATTACGTTAATCATTCATTACTATTTTCTTCATTATTGTCATGTTAACATTCTTCAAGTGACAAAAAGAAGGCTTGGCATCTCATTATAAGAACATCGAACAAGAAAAACATGAAAAAAAAAATCATAGTACAGCAAATTCATTCAGCTGTAGTAAGCCATATTCGGGATGGGAATCAAACTGTGACTGTATATTCTTAACAAAATGTTCATACATAGGCCTACACTTTCATGAAAAATGGTTTGAGAGAAAAACAGTCATTTGCATAAGCACATTTACAAATATATTATGTAGAAACATAAAACACATGCATGCATGCCACTTTCAAGTGCGATCTAATACATTTATGATACGCAATAGCGGAATGTATAGGCTACACATACCTAAGCATAATTATATGTTCATCTGATGCTGCCAAACAACTAATGTCCTTGAATACATCCCCCCAATTTCCGACCAATGATGTACAGATCAATTTAATAACAGTTTAAAGAGAGTTTATTAATACACACACAACACTGAAATTTGTACACAAGTAGGCCTACTAACCAATACTACACTATCGAGAGTCAAACCACTGAACAAACAAGACATCAGCCGTGACGAAAGCTTCACAAAAACCAGATTATGACGTCAGCAAAGGAGGCACTATGTAGAATGGTGAATTCAGTCAGGTTGCACATGGAAGGCAGACTTTGGTTACCATTCAACGTTTTGCAAAGGACACGCGGGGTAAGAGTTCATGTTGTTTTTTTTCACCTGTTATATAACTTTGAAATCGTTGTTGCTACATCAAACAACTTCATATTACATTCATGTGCCAATTATGAATTATTTTGATACAAGTCTTGCGAAAGAAGACTTTCTCTTCTAAAATGTTGTGACGAAAATACGCAGAAAGGGTAAAAAGAATATCTAGAACTGAGTTGGTTATACATTCTTTTTCTTTTAATTTCTCATGTTTGTCAGAGGATATCTTTTCAAAAGCTCGCCAGTCACGACAATCAACACACAAAGCACGCATATAAACACGATATGATATGCTCACAGTGTTTGTTCATCGAAATAATTGCAACTGTCATGGAAATAGATGACATAGGGATAGGGTCATTAGTTGTGAGTGTTTGGATTGTAGATTGTGTGCCGAATAATTATGTTGCGGAATGATATGATATATTACATGCTCGTGTCTTAGCGTATGTATGAAGATGTGGAGGTGCGTGTGTGTGTGTGTGTGTGTGTGTGTGTGTGTGTGTGGATTGTTTGTGTTTATGAAGTGCGAGTACACCTTTTTTGCTGGTGTAGATGAATTTGATGTTTTTGCTGAATTATGTTTCCGTTGAGTTCAGTAAGTGACGTCTAACATGTCTAATTCGTTGTTTGTAAATATCACAAGCATTTTCCCATAAGATAGGTATTTTAGTTAAATTCGTTTCAATTCAGTAATACTTAAGGGACAAAGCATACATTTCACACATCATATTTCTTTATCAATTTGTAAGGAATACGTAAAGTATAAAGTGAATCAGACAGTATTCAATGTACATATTAATTGAATAAAAAGGGAAAATGTTTTGCTGGGCTGACAGAAAATCATACATGAAAATGAGAAAGAGTGATCGGCTGAAAAGCAGAGCTTGTGAACAGAACTGAATCTCTCAGTAAATAATATATAAATAACACATCATCCAAATTTGTATCATGTATACAGGTAGAACATAATACTATTGAATATACAACGCAAGTTATTGTGAAGGTTAATCATCTTAAGATACAGAGGTCATACAAATTAAAAAAAAATGGATATGGAATGAAAAATTATGTACATAAGAATCAACTTTATCGCCTTTACAGACATTACTGATATTGGACGATTTGTGTCATACGACAGCGTAGGAAAGAAAGAGGATGACGTTACTGTGTTACAAAGCTACGTCAATAGACTAGTTAACCAGCAATTCGAGGAATTATAGAAGAGGTTGTGTCGAGCCCAATGTGATGCATAATAATATGAATGTGTATATGTATGTACGCTTCATTCTTGGTTTGTGTGGTAGTCCTTGCATACAGCAATCTGTTTGTTTGAATAAATTGTGTTATGCAGTATACTGTAATTGATGTAATTGATTTCATAGAGCTGTCTCATTAAAATGCGTTTTGCTATGTTTTGAGGGAGAAATGGTGTAAAAATAGAAAGTAATTTTTCTGCGTCGATGCTACTCGTTCGATTCGCAACATCCGAACACAAAATCCATGCATGTTCGTGTTATTTCAAACAGTGTTTGTATAAATTGCTGAATATATCTTTATCCTCTCCTCACCACTTCTTCGTCAATGACTTTGCAATGTCCCTCATCCAGTCTTTCTACCCTCTAGCTAGCAGCCGAGAGCCCCCCGTCTGTGAACCGTGTGATGAGCCGTCTCAATTCCCAGCAGCAACCTGCCTCCTCCCGTGGCAAGCGCGCGCCTAAGTTATTCATGAGAGCACGCATCGAGCCTCCGACGCATGTCACTATCACTCGGCGCATTTCAGAAAACCTCTCTCCCGCGTTCGCCTGTGAGCCCAGAAAACAGATAAAAGATGCAGCTTCTCGAGTTTAAAAGAAGTATTCGGGATATTCACCTTCCTCTCATTTATAAAGAAGCTAGTGGGAGCATTGTTTTGTTTTGTATTGTTTAGTTTTTCAAAGTGTGTGTGAGTGTGTGTATCTGATACGGGGGAGAGGCAAGGGTATAGTAATCGTGATTGGTTCAAGGGTCACTGCTCCCTCAGCCCTCTCCCTCCCCTGAAGTTCCCGTCTGAGCCCATATAAATTTCCAGAAATAAAATGGGTTGAGTAAAAGGGATGCATAGTGTCGCGGATTGCACTCTGATGAAAAAAAAAAAAAGTCACAAACCAACAGAGGGATCTTTGAGATAAGAAAAGCACATGGTTACTGTGCGTTCGCGGAGAATACACACAATGCTAACTCTAAGTTGATATAAAGAAAGCAACAATCATTAGTAGAGCGATCATGCTTTCGGAGAAAATATAGCTTGATATAACGAACTGTTTGGACTAAATATCACATTAACCAATAGGTCAGAGGATCATTACGGCAACAACAAGGCTCTTAAAACGCGGAGAAGAAGGGGAGAAGAATTTACAAAAAAAAAGACATACTAGTGATTTAAACATAACATGTTGTGATGTAGCCACTCTATATGATATCAAATTAACATGCTAGCATTTTCATGTTTTCTCTAAGGCATCAAAAAACTACAAACCATGCATGCTTGATCGAGAAACCTGTATATGCAAACACACACTAGTTCTTTCAAATTAACACATGAACTCACAAACAAACGCGCACACCTTATCATACACGTGATAATGTTATGCGTCCGTGTTGTTCTGTGTTTGCTTGTGTGCGTGTGCGTGTAGGTATCAAAGAGAAGTAAGGTTTAAAGTTTGGTACAGTCTGTTATATTAAATGTGTTGGTCAAATACCGGTTAGTGATTGGCTAAACACAGTCAGGTGATGGAGGCACATTGGTTATGTTCGCCCATGGGCAGAACATTTTTGTAATGTTCTCCCATGGGAAAACATTTTCACGTAACAAATGACAAACGACACCAAACAATATTGAACGATCGTATTTTTCACGCAGTTGATAGGATTTGCCTATTCCATACAATGTTAAACCCTTGTGATTTGACTAACCCATATAATATAACAGATGATGACTTTTGTTGTCGGAAACATGTACCAAACGTTCCACCCTCAGGGTTTGAAATGCTATTTCGGGAGGCTATAAGTCCCTTGACTTCGTCTCGGGACTTATAACCTCCCTCGACTTCATCTCGGGACTTATAACCTCTCTCAATAGCATTTCAAACTCTTCGAGTGGAACATTCGGTATGTTCCCTCCCCCGCCAGTCATCATCTATATATATATGTAATGTTTCACGAGTTGACGTTTATGTTTGTGTGCAGTGTATAAGTGTGTGTGAAGGTTCACATGAAATGTATAGTATTGTATGTTGCGACACTAAGGCTTGTGTGTATCAGTGCCGTGAGACCAGAGGTCTGGTATGAAGCCATACCGCCTTCAGTTGGTGAGAACATGTAATTTGTATGTATGCATGCGAGTGCATTGCTGCGCTCGTGTTATGTCACGTGTATCTTTCTCGTCGCAATTTTGGTCCTTAATACAACTGGGTAGCAAGGATACAAGGATTTTTATTGTCTGTTTAAAATACAGAAATTCGCCTTTCACTGGCATAACAAAAGAAAAAAAAGAGCAGACAAACAGGCAGACAAAAGCATTGAACGGACAGTGTCTTGAATGATTTAAATAAGAAATCTGTAATTCATATAAAAATATATACACAAACACCCGCACGAAGGTACACACACACACACACACACACACACACACACGCACACACGTAAGCTGTCTAAAAAAAAAAAAAAAAAAAAACTAAGAGACCCTAGTTACACATTTCCTCAGTTCCTGAATATCATCTATTTAACTTCTCGTCCCCCCCCCCCCCATCTCCACCATCTCCCCAGTAAAAGTCCTGTCATGGAGAGAAGTTAGGAAAAGAAGAAAGGTAGAAGGTATTGACTGGTGGAGATGAGGAGGGGCACTAAAAAGCACATGGCCAGTAAAAAAAAAAAGAAAGAAAAATACACCAACATTAATTAACAAAAAAAAATGACTCAAGACTACCCTTCAGAAAAATCTTACACAGCACCCGTGAATTATACGAGCATCGCTGATTACGATGTTACATAAAAACTTACGCTACCAATAATGTTACAAGAATGTTACCCCTCTGCGGTATGATCAGGAAGGCGCATATACTACACGGATATTCGGCAGGCTCCACAGTGGTTATGTTTAACAATGAGTGGTACAATTATATAGTTCTTTAATATATTGTGCTACGAGTGTCATAAGTGTGTCTCGTATGGTGATTTGGCTCGTACGTGGCAACCTACATAAGACAACGTGTCAGGCGCCTGGGAGTTAAATATCAAAGGCTCAGACAACATGGCCCCTATTGGCAGGGCATACACGACACCAGAAAGAAAGAAAGAATTAGAAAGAAAGATAATAAGAAAGATAAATAGATAAATAAATAAGTAAATGGAGTAGAGAATGAATGAGTAAATAAATAAATAATTAAATAAATAAATAAATGATTGATGAACAAATAGAGGACATACATGTTTATGAATAAACAAAGCTAACAATAACCAACAAATTCTGCTGAGGGTGTCAACATATAGCCCTAAAAGTGATAAAAACAAGATATCTCTCACAGAACTACCTCGCTCTTAACAATTCACTCTGTTTTGCAGAACATAATTCATATACAACAGCGCCTGTTGATTGAGAAACACCATTATCTCACCCATACACAAGTCCAAGTAGTTTCTAATCATGCACGATCAATATGATGTAATTTATCTGTCCTAACAATCTTCGGCGATTTGTTTTGATCTGCAGTGTATACTCGTTCACTGATTTCGTCAATGGTTTTCATGCCCGAATAATCAGTTTTTTTAACAGGACTTGATCAAATGAAAAAGGGATAGCTTCTGCAATTTGGCTCAGAACTGACACCCTTGATAAACTTTAATAAATTCACAATAAAAATAAATGTGAATAGAATATTTTCATGTGTAGGAATCCTAACACAAGCACAAGATTCTTTCAAGGCTTGCTGGCTCTCATTGTAAATGCCACTATCACAATTATGTTTTTGTGTTTTATTTTGCCGAATAAAATGGTATATAAATCAATCAATCGATCAATATGATATTGAATTGTTTGTATTTATATTCGTACACAATAAGGCTCTGACCAAGCTTAAGAAGTAGTACAGCACAATCTCTGCTTTTAGGTGAATCATATATTAAAAAAAAATAGCATTAGCTATCCTTACCGTCGCTATGTGTATGGATATTGCTCTTACATTTTTGTTCCTATCATGCACGGTTCCATTTCGTGAACAAAAACATTTAAATTTATTTTTGTATACTTCTCATATTCACAAACAAATAGTCTCTCATGTACACTTATATGAATTTAATGTCAATGTTCTCTTTGGTATGGTTGTTACCTCATGCTAAGCAATAGAAAAAGCTTTTAATAATGCTGACGAGTTGGGTGAGGATGGATGAATGAATTAGGTAATTAAAACTGCGATAAGCAGAGAATAATGAAACAACCATTTTGAAGAAAGGACGCTTAAAAGGACGTGGCATGCGGACCAGAAACAGCTAGCATGGACAAGAAAAAAAAAATACAGTGAAAGAATTCACTGACGTTACTTTACCCACTTTGTCAAAGGCGCAATTATGAAGCTGGTGGATTACGGCGATGCATCAGTTTTACGGGACCTCAGCTCGGCTGTAGCACTCTCAACTGCATTAAACTTTCATGCGTTGTCATGGCGACCGTCTCAGCTGGCGCGTGCCAAGGTGTGCGTCCTTGCGGAGAATATGAGGGGGGGGGATAAGGACAGTAAGCGTGCGCTGCATCAGCCTATATCTGGCTATCTTCAGAACCTGCTGGCTTTTTAGTAATGAATCTAACGCAACGTGGCGTCTAGTTCACTCAAGCGTATTACTAATGAGGCATTGCGCATGCGCTGTTCTCCTCTCCATATTCTCCTCCTCCTCCTCCTCTCCGTGCCCTCAGTCCATCCATCCTACGGATTCTGTATAACTATCCTCGATCTACCTGGGGATGCATCAATCCAAGGATAAACGTCTCATCTCCACCGATCGCCCCGCTGAGCCGATCACATAGCTAGCCGACATACGGATTCAGGCGTGTGACTAAACCAGACTGTGGTGCATCGACGGTGTTTTTGCTTGCGTCTTTTGAACAGTTCTTACGGATTTCTAACAGCTTTTTTTTTCAGGCGATGCCGCATTGCTCGCTCCATTTGAAGGTGAGACAGCAACAATGTTATATTCGCTGTGAACTGCCTTTCTTGCTATAAGGAGAGTATTGATAAAACTCCTCTGAATCGTTTGCCATTCCCTCCCATCAGTTGAGGCGCCGCCGATACTGCATGATTATTTGCATATCAATGGATTGTGTGCAAAAAGCATTAATATTCAAGCATTCGTCGTCATGGCAAAATGTCGACAAAGAACGTTAATTTACTTCAAGCATAATGCCTCCTCTAACGCATTCCAACAGAAATTGATTCTCTTCACGAAACTGCACAATCGTGAGGAAAGCCGTTTACTTTTCCATTCACGTTCGTGTAAAAGCCAATTACTTTGTCATAAATATTATGTGATGATCAATATGATGTACTATTATAGACTAAGCAATTACTCTAAAACAAGAAACAATCGATTGTAAGCCTGAAATAAGTGCAATATTATAATCGCCCTTAGTGCAGCAATGTGATTATGTCTCTCATGCCTATAGATTAAGAATAAAAAAAAAAAATGTTAATTGGCAATTCGAAGAAAGTCAGAAAATAATAGCTTGACAGTCCATAAAGTTATAACAACCATCAATAGCAAATACAAATTATCGAAAGCAGGTGAAAAGTTGGAAAAGTGTTATACAGCAAAAAAGGGCTTTAAGATCATCAGGTCATCCGTCGCAGAATTCAGCCGGTAAGTCGAGATGTCCCACCTGCTAATTAGAAGTCACCTTAAATCATTCTGTTGAGTACCTAAAAAAAAAAAAATCAAAATTATCAATTGTTTTGAAGTTTAAGGAGGTAAACTTTGTAATGTTTATCCCAGACCCATATTATAACACTTTGTCCTTGATATTCTTTCTTCAATAGAGGCATTAAGGAGGATTATATTAATGGGAAAGTGTAAGAAATAGATGTTGAGAAATAAGATATACTTATACTTTGCATTAGATATGTTGGGAAGAGGTTAGTAGTATTGCATTAGGGATGCCACAACCGTGTGGCCAAGAAGAATATTCAGAACAACTCGTTGCGCTAATCTGACGTGATGCCTTCTTTATACTGCATAAAACGATTAGGATAACGAAAAGATAACGTTACAGGCTACCATGTGATATTAAGCGTCCATTTTGATCAGTTCATTCTTAATAACAATGTCTGTGTGTTATCATCATTACCATTGATATCATAATTATATCACAATGTGATATCACAGTCAATGTTATTTGTTCGACATCACTGGAGTTTTAGTCAATACTGTGATCATTGTTATTTTAATTATCATTTTCCTACTACTACTACTACTACTACTGCTACTCTCTACTACTACTACTACTACTGCTACTACTACTACTACTACTACTACTACTAGTACTACTACTACTACTACTACTACATGATGTACTACTACTACTACTACTACTGCTATTACTACTATCATTACCCTTGAGGTACACTCTTCCTTTAAAGGGATAGCATAGTTCTGGTTGAGATAAGAATTCAGGTTTTAAGTTTTTAGGAGATAATTAGAAACTTCTTATAGGAAATATTACAGAGCATACAATTCTAAGAGGAATTCAAAGTTTATTTGACGAAAAAAAAAATCGATTTTGAAGTGGTTGAGATATCCAGAAACTGTAGTTGTTGTCATCTTTTTATATCTTAGCCATTTCAAAACCAGTTTTCATCAAATAACTTTGAATACCGCTTTATAGAATTGTATGATGTTTAATATTTCATATAAGTGGTTTCTCGGATCTAAATCCCAATCTCAACCGAAACCATACAATCCCTTTAAGGATGCGAGTGACCTACTCTGTGACTCAGAGCGAGAAAGTGAGTGATTGATCTGCAAAAATGGTGTGACAGTGAGAAATTGCAGGAGGAGGCGGAGTGTTGAGGAAGAAAAAAAAAAACGCATTCTTCAGCTTATACCCTTTATATATTTTTTTTTTCTTAGCTCACCTGAGTCAAAGGCTCAAGACTTAGTGAGCTACTAACAGCGATCATTATTTCATCGTCAGGAATCCGACGTGCGTCGACAGTCGCGCCTTAACGTGTAAGATTTGCAGCTTCTTGCTGAAAACCCCATGATGGATTTTCACCACCAAACATTACAGGTAGCATCGCAAGGGGAAGAGGATCTCAATGATTGATTCAAATAGACATTAAGCCCACTCAAACTCAGCTTGGCAAATATCCATTAATAGTCTATTCTGCAAAGACAAAAAGGCAAGAATTTCATTTGCTTTAAAAGTAGAGTTTCTCTTAATTGATTGTTTCTGAAACTAAAGTAGGACTTTTAGGGTTATGAATTTGAAGCATTGTTTATAAGGCATTTAAGGTCAGATTTATCCTGCTCTTGAAAGGTGCAAATGCTGTGGACATTAAAACAGGAAGATTCTTAGTATGGCAATACAAATTTATTGTTTGTACTGGTATGTTTAATTCTTATTTTGAACAGTACATTGACATTGATGTCTATAGTACAGCTGACTTAGCTGGTAAAGATATCCCACTTCTGTGACTGGAATTTGCATTTTTGGGGGAGATGGGGTGGATATAGGTGGCAATTAAAATTGAATTTGAAACTTTTTACACTTTAGCGCTAAACCACTGTAAACGATGTACATTCTAAACTTCTTCTTGAAAACCCAATGGCGGATTTTCACCCAACTCTTGGCGGCTAACATCCCTATTAAAGGGTAACATGATCTAGATTTGTTCAAATGGTAACAATGCCCCCCCCCCCCCCCACCATTACCACACCACACCCCTCCCGTCCCGGCCACAGGGGTTTCAAAGCCCCGAAATAAAGGGATATTTAAAGCTCTTCTTCATTAATAATATTTGAGAATCAGAAGTTAGTGCTACGAATATAAGTTTCAAGTATGGTTATGGCAGATCCAGGTGTGGCCCCATTGGCCCATTACCAAATTAGGGTGCCAATTTTTCACACTTTTATCTTCTCCTTGGCGGATGATAGAACCTATATCATTTGGCCCACGTCCTAATCCCCAAAATTCAAAGATTCTTTTAAAATCTCTTTCTCTTCAACCAGAAATAGTAGAGTCAACGCTGTAAGTGAAAGCACTGGTGAGTGCGTGTACTTTCAAGATCTACCATCGTTTTGTTGTTAGAATACTGTAATAACATAAGAGCAATGCAAACTTCTCCGAGAATACGACTTTGTTTGTTTATTCGCTGTTTTTGTTTTGTTTTCTTTCTGTTTGTTGTTGTATATCAACTTGATCTATGACAAACATCAAGGGATAGCAACACGAAACATTATTACACCGCACCTGTGTTGCTGTTTTCACTCGGTTCTATAATATAATAAGTATAGCCATCGGTGTGAAATGCGATCTGTACTTAGCGATGAATAATATATTTGTGTGGAGGCAGGGAAGACAGGCTCCTGTTAACGACCGCGGAGGACAGTCTGAATACATTTACTCACAGACCAAGATAATGTGAGGTTTTCTGCATCGACCCAGCTTCACATTGCAGTCGGGGAGAAAATACTTATTTGTGGTGACTGGGGCGGAAGCTCCTGCCCCCACCATTTCTCACAAAATGCGCAAACGTGACTGAACACGCGCATTATTAATGTACAGTAAATCAAGTTATTTATGCCTCCATCTGCCTTTATGTCCCTCCCTCTCTCATTATGTGTGTGTGTGTGTGTGTGTGTGTGTGTGTGTGTGTGTGTGCGTGCGTGCGTGTCCGATAATTGTAACACACACAGCGGTTACCGGAACTAACTTGCCCAGTGTCACTCATGCTTTGAATGTGTCATTATCTCGCTCACTCCGCCCCCTTTCTGTTCCAGCTCCCTGTGATCCTAAATACATCTGTCTGAGTCCCTTTATAGCCGATTTCACCACGTCGGTCCCTCTTAAAACAAACTCGACTAAAGGGTTATCACTCGAATGCAGCTGCAGGTAGCCCATAAAGTGTTACCTCTTTTGTCTGCCGTCCCAATCAAACATACCGGTTATCTGCATTGGTGACATCAAGATTTATTGATGCTATATTAAATGTTCCGATTCCAGAAAACGAAAATATAGATGAATATCTAAAATATTAAAACATTAATGATTTAATATAACCAAAAATGGGTATATGGTTTCTCTTCGCTGTATGCGCTGCGGGAGGCTGTGGAGGTTTTACACATTATTATTATTATTATTAGTAGTAGTAGTAGTAGTAGTAGTAGTGGTGGTAGTAGTAGTAGTCGCAGTAGTAGTGGTAGTAGTAGTAGTAGTAGTAGTAGTAGTAGTAGTATGATGATGATTATTACTATTATCATCATTATTATTATTATTATTATTATTATTATTATTATTATCATTATTGTTGTTATTATTGTTACTACTGTATTTAAAGTATCCTGGTAGCATGGCGCCTTATATATTTCCCAGTATTGTATTTTGTTAATCATATTAGTACTTAAGAAATGATTAACAGATGATGTCACTTACACAATGTTGGTTTGGAAGGTGGTTGTTTTTTTTTTTTTTGTGTGTGTGTGTGTTTGTGAGGGGCGTGTATCCAAGCAATCTGAAGAAAAATAGTAGAAATTATTATAAAATATTTATATGACACGCATTTAGATATTCGTTTCGCCAAAAATGGTTGTTAAAGGTATCATAAATCAACACAAGTCAGCATGCATATTGCATAGTCCTTTTAAGTAAAAACGTACTATCGTTTAGAGCATGCTAATTCAATCAATTTTCAGCAGTGTACATAAGTGTGCGCAATAGGTCTGTGTCTACGAGTGACTTGTAAGACAAGGTTTTGTCAGTTGTTCTATAACGCGTTCGTTATAGTATATTTCCCTCGTTTAACCGTGTATGCTTGTTTACACGGTTAACTCTTTTCTCAGATAAAGTCATTAATTCAGTATTACTTTGTCACCTTTGGTCCCACAGCAGTAGTAAATCTATCGAGAAAAGTAACTGTGGTGTCAGTGGAGATGAAAAACCCATAATTATCCATTTTATATATGTAGGCAATTTGTGTATCGTGTCATTCAATTCCATTTCGTCTTCAGTAGATACTAACCTATTACGAAGTAAAATTGTAAACAAATGAAAACACATTTCCAGAAACAGTAAAGTAGGAATGACTTTATATAGAATCAGTAAAATCGACGAACAACACTGTGTAAATATGATGTGACAAAACTAACTGTTAATGCCCAAAACCATATGATTATCAGTGTAGATTATCACAAAATTACCGCTCTACTTAAGCAGATAATCGTTTGGGTTTGTTTGTTTGTTTGTTTGTTTGTTTGTTTGTTTGTTTGTTTGTTTGTTACCTGGTTGACCGCCATAGGCTATTCTGACTAAAGAAGTCTAGAGCACTGCACTCATTGGTTATTTATCATTACGATCACTTTTCATGAAATATTAAAGAGCGTCCAACCTAATGAATAGATGATGCTTCCAACAAACGCACATCCAGAGATCACTCCGAGTATTCGTATAATGAGGGACATTAATACTTGATGTAAGATTGGATGATTAGCTGACGAATAATATATCATCCTTCTACCATCGGGGAGCAACATCTCTTACCACTCGACTTCCATGTTCACCCCAGCAGTAGGTTTCGGTGATGTCACGGTTTAAAAAGAAAAAGAAATCATCTGCACTCAACACGATGAGTGGATATGTATCAACCTGTGTAAGCATAATCGATCCCAATTCGTTCAATGACACGACACTGTATACATGCAGTCAAAAATAATACGTGAATAATAAAAAATATCAATGAGTTACGTTATCAAATTAAAACAGTGTATGTTGCAATGCTTTAAAAGTTGATTCATCCAGTTCTACTTTTGCCAAAGTCGAGCATGAATCACACGACTTATGCCTTAACAAACCAGTTCGAGGATCCACTTTGTGCGTGAGTAGAATAAGGGCATATGTACCAACAGAGAATTTTGCTTTTTATATTGACTGAGATAATAAGCATCTATGATGTAAGGATTATTCAAGTAATCTTGTAAATGGTGCTTGCCAAGCATATCCACCTGACAGAAAAAAGTGTTATTGCCGTTATCAATAGATAAAAATATTGTTGATACATTCGGTGCAAAACAATGAATGGATGCTTTCCCAAGACAAGCATTAACATTGACGAACTATGGTCACCAGGCAGTGCCAGGTCTACGCAAGTTAATCCTTTTGTTTAAACACGACTGAAGAATTGCATGAATATCTTTTTGTTACGTCGGGCAAACTCATACATTATGTCCCTTAATTTGAAACGGAGGAAAGTGACCAACCAAATGAGAAAACAGAAAGGTGTTATGTACTCATGTACACATTACCTGACTCCGCACTGGCTTATCATGACAGACTCTGCTAGATTAATGAAAACAGACATGGTTCGATCCCATCTTTAGGATTATTGAAGATGCATGGTGACAGCTGAAGGAGGATAGCTAGGCCTTAATATTTTTGATTGTATACCGAGGAACCCAACGATGGGTAGGAGAAAAGATGGATGCTTCCTTTACTTTCTACTTTGAAAAGTATGCCGTGGAGTCAGCGAACAGTGTCAAAACAAACTTCCCACACTGTACGCTGACATCAGCATTCGAGGCGCCTTCCCTTCAACTGATGTCTCTGGTGGTCTTAGATTTACACACAAAAGCCGGGGACGGCGCAAGATTTATTTTCCTTTGAGAGGGATCGGAAGAGCAAGTTTGCTGCTTCCAAATCATTTTTCTTCCGGACATGCTCGGTCGAATTATTGAAAGTTTTTCTTGACAGCAGCTAATTCCCGGTGGGGTGATTTGAAGACAGATGAGTGATTAAATAGCCATCTATGCTGTAATCAGCCAAAGAACCTTGCCTTCTTCTTTATTTTATCTTCAACTTCTTCAACAAACTCGTCTCTTCAGCTTCACTTGTCTGTCGATGACTTCAGAATGTCCTTATTCCTGTCTTTTGAATGTGCTCATTTCTGGACCTTGCCTTTTTCGCTTGTTGAATTGATTCGTGATCACTGCGCCTTCAGAAGTTCAACTGATTAATGTACTACATTATTCCTTTTTTCTTTTTTTCTCTTTGTTATCATATAAGATGGTATCTAGCATAGTCCTGCCAAACAATTCCCTTCGCCTTCAACATGGCTTTGAACGAAGTTTCTTGTACGTGCTCAGTTAAATTTGAAAACAATCGGTGGCTATATCAATTTCGAGTTCTTCTAATCTTCTTCCTTTTCTTAATTCACAGGACAGTTTTCCATATACCCTGTCAAATTGAATTTTAAAAATATTACATGGGCAATAACCATCCAACATAGGGAGTGATATGACATAAAACAGAAAGATGTCAATACCTTTTGTCAGAGATGTTGCGCAGCTCACGATTAGGTTTAAGGCAATGTCAAATTCAGCGTGCAACTCCACTCTGTTTTGTTTCAAACAGCAAGTTATGGAATTCCAACTTTAAGAAGATGTTTTTAAATTGTTGCAAATAGATATATGCAAATTAGACGAGTTTATGCTGTCTTTGAATCGCAGCTCTCAAGTAGATCCGCATCATTAAGAGCATGAATAATTAACACCCTGTGATTCACTATTCATATCAGGTCATTGTGACAGAACTGGATTAACTTGGTTAAAAGGATTAAATGATATTATTTCTTTTTTAATTAATGTCACATTGGAATAAAACGAAATTTCAGGAACAGTTGTTTCCAAACAAATAGGAGAATACAGAGAAGTCATGACATCTTCATTTCATTTATGTTAATAGAACCAATAAAACTATTCCGGACAAAAATCAATGTATATCTGTAAAGTTCAATAATTTTCTTGTGTCTTGTATGGTTTGATTTTACTGAAACTTGCACTTTTCCATTTTCTGGTTTTATTCGCAATTTGTTCAAATCAACAGAAACGTAAAGTAGATTTTTCTTTCCCGCTTTATGTGGATCTTATTCAACAAATCTAATGGGTAATAACTTTGGGTCATAAAAACTGAGCACAAAGAGATCTTATTACATTATTAATTCAAATAATTGTTCGTAATGAATATTTTCTTTAAGTATATGGGCGTTGTGAAAAGAAAAAGAAAAAAACATCAAAGGCATCGTTATGCCTTCTAGTATGTACCGGAAAGTATTTCATGGTGGATGGGGTTGTAAAAATTGACGTCTATTCACTCGATGAATACTTAAAGCACTGTTCTCCTCTGATACATATTGCATTATAAGCCATGAGCGGATGTTAGATTAATGGCGGTATACGGTATACGCTCTCGGCCGCCAATGAGATGGTGCAGATACGCGATGTACAATGTAGAGTCGATTAATATTACCTCAAAGTGGTGAAAAGTAGCTTCCAGTTATCCACCTTACGATAGAATCCCTAATCCAAGGTGATAAGGCGACAGCTACCAGATAATAAATGCCGACTTATGTTTCATCACGACAGTTCTTCTGCACATCTCAAGTTTTCATAGGGGATACGGAAAACCGCGTAATATGTGTCAAGCAAAAGAATAAATGCATAACAATGGACATCAATCTATAAATATTCACACGTATCAAAGCCGAGAAATGGCTAAAGAGTCAAAAGCCCAGTGATATCTTAAAATGTTGTTCTGTGGTGTAGGATCGATCAAATGTCTGCTAGCGATAGTTTTGACTTGCATGAGGCGACCAATTTCTTCGTAAGTGACATGCGGTGTGGGAAAAACGGCGACTGCTGGTAGTGTTTCGAGCGACCTCGCCTGCTAGCCCTTTCTAGCCGCATTCCGGAATTATACACTGCTGAAACGCTAAATCTGAATCTCAACGTCTATCCCTCGACTGGGTATAGGCCTCGCCATTGTGGTTTGGGATAGGATTCTTTGCGGGAAAGGGGAATGGCATTATATGCCTGATTCACACTGGCTCTATCCAGAAGAAACATAAAACTCTCCAAAACGTCGTTCAACGACGTTTGGGATTAGTATACGATCCTTCCGTGTCACGTGAGAGAAATATATATATATATATATATATATATATATATATATATATATATATATATATATATATATATATAAACAGCCCTTAATAACATGCACGTTCTTACAACAAACGGACTATGCAGAAAAACGAAATGAGGGGAGGGGCATCGGAGAGTTACATAATTGAATATCAGTTGAAGCATTGAGGAGAAGATAGTTAGGCCACATAATCATGCAGTTTTCGGTACCCGTAGGGTACAAAAATAGAAATTCCGTCATTTTGTTTAATTATTCTTTTTTTTAACGCTGTTCCCTGGGTTTCAAAAATAAATAGGTGAAGTATTTTTGATGCTTTTTGGAATAAAATTTTGTTGCAACAATGAACTGAGTAGTACAGCAGCGATCAGAACACCAGCGCTTACTGTATCTCATACAATACACCAGTAATCTCTGTGTCGATGTCGCACAGACAGCAGCACCGCACTTTGCATTATCAGTCCACGGAAGACGAGTGAAATAAGTAATCATGGGACGAGTTTAATGGATTAAAATTTTCTCATTCGGAGTTACTGTTCAAAATTGTAATAACTTGTTTCGAGAGAGAAAAAAAAGTTATGAGAAAGTATTATTATTGCTATTGCTATTTTTACATGACAATAAACAATATCTTGAATCTTGAATTTTGAATTGCAATTCCGATATATAAAAGAGACGTAGTATAGGTCTTTGCTGTATTGGCAAATTAGTATTAGCAAGAAGGTACTCAGTACAACGTGCAAAAGTCCAATCAATTCCAGAAAGAGCCTAATAACACCAATAGGCATGGTAGGGGTTTGGCACATGTCATATCAAATTGAGGTATACAGCTACTGTACAGTATCAGACCGCACAGCTAAAATGATACAGAGGAAATTATTCATCTTTAAAAAATAAAAGAAAAAAAAAACAATAACATGTATGAATCATTATGGCAAGTCAAAAATGGGGTCCAGTGTTGCAGGTAAGTACATGGAAGCGAGGAAAGAGAGCGTTATTTGAACACAATTTTCAGTCTTTCACCCGAGTCGCCGCCCGAGGTTACTCGAAATCACACATCGCAATAATGCAACTTGTTCAGGTAGAGTAGTATTTGCGACTACATTTGCATCTAAATTGGGTAGTGGGTAATGCCTGACGCGTCTCTTCGGACAAAGAAAAAAAATATTCACATCAGAAGCAGAACACAAGAAAGAAAAGATGCTAGTCTGCATTAGTCTGGGAGAGTTTCAAGAAAATGTTCACGCGATTCAGTTGACTAGAATTGTGTAGTTTCTTGTTTTGTCACATACGACATTGTTCAACAAACCTTATGAACACTTAATAAACAATCATTGCTAGTGAAGGTAAGAAAATATTACTCATCTTGATAAAATTAACACTTATCATGATGAAATGCCCATCGCAGTGTGTTGGGCATACCACAAATGATTCATCTAACTATAAATGAGTCATCGCTAATGGTGAGAAATGCCGAGTATTACAGTGCACAAATATATTTTAACAAACGTCAAAGATCATTTTTAAAGCCACATTTCAAGACAGACTTCTTTTTATTGTGATTTTTTTTTTTTGGTTCATTGGTTAACTGATTGTATAACGGTATATTAATGATCTCACAAAACGAAAATCCTAGCGATTATATGCCAGTGGAAATAGAGAAAAGAAACATAAAACTATTCCATAAATGCAGATTGGAAATTGTTTCACTGATATTCAAACGCCATCCAAACTGAAGAAAAAAAGTTCTGCTTTATTTCTTAGTTCTGCTCCTTCGATATTCAAGGCCATTGGTGAGGTTCTCATTATTGATTGTCCGCAAATCGCCACATGCAGTTAGCCGTTATGGCAGGAGATTATGACATGATTTAACCATCAATTCAGCACCTGCTGATAAGGGCAGAATTATAAGTAGAGTTGTGCCGGAAACAATAGTCTTCTTCTTCTTCTTCTTCTTCTTCTTCTTCTTCTTCTTCTTCTTCTTCTTCTTCTTCTTCTTCTTCTCCCCCTCCTCCTCCTCCTCCTTCTTCTTCTTCATCATCATTCTCATTATCATCTTCTTCGTCTTCTTCATTTTTTGGCTTCTACTTCAACCTGCGTTTGTTATTCTCATCTCACCTTTCTTTCTCCCTTTTTCTCCTTCTTTTTTTTTTTTAGCTCACCTTGACCAAAATGAACTATTGCAATCATTAATATCGTCCAGCAAAGTGTCCAGCGTGCGTCGTCCGTTACATTTTCAGCTTCTTCTTGAAAACCCCATTACCTATTTCACCAAACTTTGCTGGTAGCGTCCCTAGAGTAAAATGATCTCAATATGATCATGTGGACACTAAACCTGCTAAATATGCTAAAAGTTGGTTCTTCAAAGACAAAAAGGGACAATGATTTCATTAGGTTTAACAGTAAAGTTCCACTTAAAGTACTGATTCAAAACTGAAGTGGGACTTAGAGGTTTTGAGTTTGAAGCATTGTACATTCTTGTATTCAAGGTCAAATCCACTCTGCTCTTGAAAAGGTACGGTGGCTGTGAATATCAAAACAGACAGATTCTTGTTATCGTCATGTACAAATTTCATTTTTTTCCCCGACATGTTATGATTGTTGAAGTAGTACAATGACTTTGATGGCTACGACAGCTGACTAAGCTAGTATGCAAAGCTATCAGATTGATATAGCTGGAACTTGCATTTTCTTTAGG
This sequence comes from Diadema setosum, assembly GCA_033980235.1. Lineage (NCBI taxonomy): Eukaryota > Metazoa > Echinodermata > Echinoidea > Diadematoida > Diadematidae > Diadema > Diadema setosum. Next base: position 11,498,183 of record CM067063.1, on the reverse strand, counting down.
GGGTGGGGTAGAGAGGTATTTATTCCATAAAATTCAAATATATATATATATACATGTGGTTATACATACTTTCATAATACGCCAAAATATATATATATACGTACAACGTACATACTTATATGACTTAATGATTTTAAAGCAGTACCATTACTTCCTTTCATTTGATTTTATACCTACTTTCGAAATAATAAGTGATTTTTATCGTTGTGACTCAGTACATTCTCTCTTCCTGATATGATAGCGTGATGTATGCTAAGATCAAATTTTACATTTATTTCTTTTTTGTTGCAGTTATTTGTTGTAGTTGGGGTTTTTTTCATGAAGAAGACTTATTTTCCTTGCGTGATTTCAAAAGTATCTGTTCTCTAGCATTATAATGGAGAGACATACAAACTGCTTTCTCATTCTCCCCTCCATAAAAAGAACACTATATTGACGTCTAACAATGGTATCACTAAAGTAAAAATACTCTTACTTGGTATCTTAATATTTCAAATATTTGAAGTGTTTTAAAAGGTGTTCATAGTGTTCTTACTCCTACTAGGGGTTTTTAAGTTCACTTATAAACAGTTTATATCGGTATATTAGGAGTTTAGTAATTTGCTGCATATTAAATTTGTTGATATTGTATACAGAAGTATGTAACAGACATATATGTGACACAAAAATACACCAGAAGGAACGACATGAAATACTCTGAATGAATAATCAATCATTATTTACATAATTTACAACTGTTGATTCAATGATTCGCTTCTGAACATTTTTTTTTGTGTGAATGATATTATGCTACACGTCTCATACATCGAATACTGTCATGTTCATAGTGTGTGTATAATAGGTACTTTAAATTAATTTATGCGTCGTGTAATGTTAATTTCTAAATATGTGTATTCTTTTGTTATATGTGAATTGGAAAAAGGCAGAAATAAAACCAAACCAAACCAAACCAAACTAAACTTTCAGTTTCATCTTTCTTGAAAATTATGCCCTAACAATTATTTCATGAGAAACCCAATAATTGGCAATTCAGTCTTCGGTAGGTAGTTTCCAAGACATGGATGAGTGCCACACAAAATATTATCTCACATTAGTGAAAATTTTAGTGAACTTTCGAGAAAGTACATCGCATTCATAACCCAGACCCCCCCCCCCCTTGATATCACTGAACCCAGATTGTTTTAACAGTGTACCAATAAGGCTTGGCGACAATGCCACTTGTCTCTGCTTCCATACAGAATAATGGCCAATAAGCTGCCCTCAAAAGACTGTATAATTATTTTTCATGGTACTGTATACCATATTCGTTGATTTAAAAAAAAAAATAAAAAAATCTTTCAGAAAACCCTGAATGCTCTGAGTGCACTTTCAAGTCTGTTTACGTTAGATCCAGAGATGGCCGCCTATTATAGTGCTGGCATCAAATTGGGAGACATGCAGTTCTTACATTTTGATCTTCTTTTTAGCAACACATGGCCAAGGTATCTATAAACTGTGGCAGGTATTATAGCCAGTATGATAAGATACACAAAGGGACAGGTCCCCAAGTTGTGTTTTAGTTGTTCTTCGGGGCTAATATGAATATAGTCTTTAAGAATGTGCAGAACGGGCCTTGTGATACTCAGGTGAGCCCGAGACCTCTGAATCTCTTGATTTTTTGTGTCTTACTTCTTACAACTTTTTGTCCTCCAGTTTTCTGCAGTTTCCCCTCCTTTCTCATGGTTCCTCGGCTTCTTCTATGTTATATAATGCATCGCTTGAATGGAAATGTATATCTTTCTCTTTATTTTGTTTTTCTTTTCAATTCGTTGAAGTAACTCGGATTTTGTTTTCTCCTACTTTTCTCCCGCAAAATGCACAATGAAGCGCATAATTATGGTTGAATAACACCCGCAAATGCTATCATCTTCTCATTAAAAAATAAAATGTTTTGCTATCAAGATGAATCCGTTGACATGGCATTCGTTAGTGCTCGCTGCATTCTTCTTTTATCATCATTATTCACAGCGATATTATCAAGTCCATTTTAAGGCGCCATGATGACATGCGTGGGTGTGGAACAGTGAATAGACTACGAGTATTGTATTACATCAACAATCATACGTAACTACACGAGATAGTGGAAAACAACCTGCACTTGCGATAATGACGTGAAATGGACTCATGCAGTGTGTTCTCATTATAAGTGTTTTACATGATGGTAATAATAATAATAATAATAAAAGTAATAATAATAATAATAATAATAAGAAGAAGAAGAAGAAGAAGAATACTACTACTAATAATAATGAGGATAAGAATGCTAAAGTAATGACTGAGATAGAAATTATATTGAAGAAATAACATTTTAACCGTATCCAACATCATGTTCATATACATGTAGTTTGTTTCTACCACCATGACCACGTCGTCCTGTTAAGAAGAGCTCAGCTGACCTCATATCTTCTGCATGGGCTGTACTATGCGATTTGGCAAACATGAAGCGTCCATGCATCACAATATACAGTTATTACGGCCGTGTCTAGTATACTGTATTTCCGATTCCTTTTCGTGTTGTCATTAGTTCAATTGCCAGTTTTCGTGAGTGATTGATGAATACGAATATTCTCTTTTTCTAATCGTCCGGCGACGTTTAGCTTCCGATGTCGTTGTGTAGAGGATGGAAAGCAGCCTATTCAACACCGATTTTATACAATTTCATAATAATGGTCGATTAAAACAACGACGAGGCTATAGATGTTCCATAAAATAATAAGATTGAATTCTCCGAAATGAGCGCCAGCCTCGCTGTTGATTCCAGGAACTCTCCGGGGAGATTAAAAATGTTGATTGTATCTTCAATATGTCATTGGATGAAATGATATTAGCATGGCAAATTGAGTGATGGCGGAGGCTTGTTGGTGCGCTTGACGTATTTAAACAGCTAAACCATCAATAACTGAAGAGGGGTTTCATCATACAGACATGAAGCGGTGCAACCCTGGTGCAGTTTGATGTTGTCTGAACTACGCATCGAGCAAAAGAGTTTCAAAAGTGTTGCTTTTCTGCATCTAGGGAGTACAGTTGGAGAGGTGAATTGTTGGTTCGAAACTCTATTGCCATCTGTGCTGGCGACCCTCATCGTAAGTGATCTCTTTTCTGTGATGCGGCATGTAACGATCGCTCATTTGGTCCTCGTCACTCACGTTATCTCATTGTGAGTACTTTCGTAGAAATAAGCTCTCTGATACGAAGCGATGGGTACGGTTGATACACAGTTGTTATTCTTCTTGCTTCTCTGTACTAAATTGGACCCACGCCGGCGAATCACGATTTATCACGACTGCTCACGATTTTGACCTTCATGAAACTTTGTCGGAGCATCATAAGTAATTTCCTTCGCTTGCAACTCCTTCGTTGTGCTTTATCTCCTCTTTTGTCATGTGTAATTTGTTTTAGCCTTTTCTCAGTGACCATCTACATTTATTTCAATGACATCTTGGTCACGTATTACCACTGTTCATGTTTTACCAACGAATTTATGCGATCAGGTTGGTCGTTTAAATCCAACATTCCGTAGAACGAGAAAGCGTGTTCCTCATAACGTAAGTTCTCAAAAGCTGACACCGTGATATCGTGCATAGAAGGCATTCAAAGGTTGATATTGCGTGAAATAAAAACCAGGGAAAGCAATAAAATCCCTGCATTTTCCAAATCAATCATAGATGTCAATCTTTGGAACAAAGAATGTATTTATATGATTGAATAATACATGCAATTCTTTATATTTCGTTTGTATCAATTCAGTGACCTGGGTCCTCGAAGATTTTGGTGGCCCGAATGGGCTGTCCGAGAAAAGTTAATGTCGAGCCCCTAATATTTGACAGAAGTCTTTCTTTCAGATTTACCATTTGAACCCAAGCTGTCACAAGTTGTCTCCCATAAGCCAGTTAGGAGTTAGCTCAAAGGCACATTGGTATACGAATGACCTTCTTTTTTTTCTCAGTCGGTTAGGAGCACGTCACTCATTAAATTTCAGAGAGATATAATGCGTAAGCTTTATGTAACAATTTATGGGATTCAATCATGCTCAAACAAAGAATGAATTTGCGTAGACCCGATAACCAGGATGGTCCGTCAAATAACACTTGGCAAGGCATCTATTTCATTATTTTGTATTGAATGTATATATTATATCAACAAATTCTTTCTCTTGATATTGCCAAATACCACTTTTGCTGTCATGTGGATGTGCTGGCAAGCAGCATTTATGAGGATTACATAAATAATAATTACAGCACAGATGCTTTTCCCAGTGAATTTAAAAACCAACATGCCTGTTGGTTGGTACAAACGACCCCTTTTTCTGCTCATTCTCAAAGTGGAGCTGCGAACTAGCTTATTCCAAACCCATAATTCCAATTATCATCCCCACCCTTAAAATCTGTGGAATGAAGACTCTAAACTCGCAGCGATTGGGTACAAATGATATTGCAGCGTATAGAAGGCAGTGAAGGTACGAGGCCATCAGTCCCACAGTGTGTTCACAGTGTGTTCATATAGTCGACTCTGTGAAAACGCTCGAATTTAACAGTATGAAGATGATTTCACACTGTGGTGTGGTTTTCACAGAGTGTTCACATAGTAATGCTTTGTTTCACACTGTGAATTGACGACTAACATTGGCCCGAATTCACGAAGGTGGTACAAATGAAACCATGGTTTAAACTATGGACAAAAACCATGGAGCGCCAAGTGTCGCACGGAATATTTCGTTACGAAATTGGTCATTTCGTCGACAAAATGACCGTTTCGTTAACGAAATTATCATTTCGTCGACGAAATGTTCATTTAGTTACAAAATATTGTCATTTCGTTACAAAATAATCATTTCATCGACGAAATAACTGATTTCGTAACGAAATATTCCATGCGACACTTGGCGCTCCATGGTTTTTGTCCATGTTTTAAACCATGGTTTCATTTGTACCACCTTCGTGAATACGGGCCATTGTGTTTACTTTGTTAAAACGCTCGAAAACAGTGTGAAGAGATTTCACACTGTGTTCACACTGTGGGACACTGTTTTTTTTTTTTCATCAGGGTAATGAAGGCAACATTTTTACACAAATAATAAAGCAAAGAAAAACAAAACAGATCGAATAGAATTTTTTTTAAAGTATTTTCAGACGTTGAAATGTGCTTTGCAATGCCGTCATCAGTCACTGGATAGTACTACTCCTTGATGCATTATTCTCTGGCGATAGAATGCCGTTTTCTTTCCATAGACTGCTATATAGTGTGCTACATTTTAACGCATAACTGCAAGAGAGTGCGCATCATTATAAAGACTAAAATTACAGTCTATTTCAATGCCTTATATGGCTGAAAGGAGATAATGGGTTATATAGCCAACGGCAAGTAATGAAATTCACCTCTGTTTGCATTATTGATCGCTGAATGCCTGGTTAGCACTGATCTTGAAGCAGGCACTACAGTTCGCCGCATGCACAGCCATAAAACTACGTTTGAGTATTTTGTACATGTACATGTTGCCACGGGAGAACACGAATCATTTTCAGCGAAAAAGAAAAAAGATCGATATTTTTATGAGACGGTGTTGTTTGTTTGTTTGTAATTATTCCAGTAGAAGCCATGGTATAGCACTCTGGCCTACGGACACTTAGTGTCTAGGCACCAATCTGTTATTGCTGTCATTAACACACTTTCGATTTTATTGCGTTCAAAATAAAGAACGAAAAAAAAAATTACTTCGTTACACGTAGTAGGAGCGGGAAGATAGAAGCAGACCCTGGGTAAATGAGTCAGAAATTGTAACATTGAAATTGTTCATTAAAAATAGTAGACGTTTAGCGTTGGTTGTATTGTTGCAGTCACTGTTGGACGTTGTATCAGAAAAAAATAACCAAAACAATTGGCATAGGTACTGTTGGTGCAGCACGGCCAGGAACACATCCGATAATTTCCCTAAACGTGATACAAGTGAAGCATTGATCTTTTTTTTTTTAATGTTTCAATTCACTAACCCTCTTGAAAGAAAAAAGTCACGCAACTGATAATTATTCTTGACGCAGCCTTTACAAAGTAAAATGGCGCCCCCATAGGATCATTGCTGCATCAACATGATCAAGTAGCCCTCTGCGTCGTGAATTGAGCGGACGCGAAAATGGCACAGAACCAAAGAGGTTCTATCATTATAGAACCTCTTTGCACAGAACCAAAAGAGATCTTGTGTACTAACTCGGACGACGTGATAAGCAAACTTACGCATGCGCAAATCCCCCCCCCCCCCCCCCCGCGTTGCGAAAATCTCTAAAGCTCCCTACTATACAATCCCGGAACGTCGTTAGACGAATAGATCAATGTACACTTCTATTATCTGAAATAAGAATTATTTTTACGATCGAGAAATTCAACGAAAGCACAATCCGTGATTAACAATGGTGAAAGCATAGTGCTGCTCCCAACTAATTGAACAAGTCTATTTGTTTATTTGTTTACTTGATAGGTTTTTTTTTTGTCTATCAATTTTATGCTTTACATTGTCTGCATCAAGGGTACTCGAGTCTGTAAACATAGGTATTTATGTATTTCAAACTAATCCCAATAGGTTCATCGTTTATCTCTCATTACCGTTGACATTCGTTCATCAACCAGGCCAACGAAAGATACGCCAATTCTGATTCAATTTCGAGTATAGGCTCTAGAAACCAGCAGACAAGATTAATGCTCACGAGAATGCCACATGACGTTCAAGATACTCTCCGTATTTAGGTACATGTACACCGCCACCAAGCTTTTCTTTTCAATCTGTTTGGTAAGTCGTCGTTGTCACACCTTTCCTTGAATCTGCACAATTCTCGGCATCTTAACTCCCGCTGTAAATTGTCTAGCGACCAAAGGTTAGGGTGTCGTCACCTTTGACATTAGCGACTTGTCCCTAGTGATGGGGAAGGGACGGGCGGCCAGATTCGGTCTATGGTTGGCATGTATGCTAATGGTTTGAATTAACATTCGACGAATGGCGTCATCTCTTACAGACCGACCCGAAATTAAAAAGAAGAAAAAAAAAAAGAATCACCATAATTATGACCTAACGTCTTCATTAATTCCCGCTCCACCGGAGCGTGAGCTTCATTTTTAAGCCACCTTTTCGATGCAAGTGACGAAGCCCCCTCTTCTGTGAGATTAAAAGAGCCGAGCGGAAGAAACAAGCCTATGAGAATTACGCGACGTTATCAAAGATTTATATCACTGTGTACACCGCTCCAGGGGAACCCCGTTTAGGAATGGCGGTGACACGAAGGGATATCGGAAAATTTTCTCCTGAAAGTTGTGTAGAAAAACAAATGTTGATTTTTTTCTTCCGAATTCGCCGAAGTTCCAAACAATTCACAAAAATTGTCAATTTATTTGCAATCGTCAACTTACTCACAAAGAAGACAAATAAGCCTACTTTTACATTATTGACAAATATTGAGACAAATAGACAAATATTTCACAAACCGTTCACGGTGTTTGAGAGTAAATGCACAATTTATAGTGAAGTCTGTTGCGAATTTCGTCCCTAATTTTTTTCAGTTTTGGCTTATTTTTTCGTGTCGCTCGACTGAAGTGTTTTTATGGATGTGCAATTTTTCTATGGGCATGTCATAACGAAATTCTTTATCAGAATTTGGGGCGAATTTTAATTCTGTAAGAGAATGTATTAAGAGTCAGACCTGATATCAAGTTTTGTTATACGAGCCCCTATTTGATTTTATAGAAACTACAAGTGTTAGATAGGCCTATTGGTTATTATCACTAGAACTGCTACTTATGATTACTCTATTTACCAGAACTTTTTCGTGACTTCTTAGAGGGAAACTCTATCATTATTAAAAGTTTCATTAAAATCAGACCAAGAAATGTTTTTTTTTTTCATTTGGTGATTTTAATATTTTGAAGGTATAAACGTGTGCAAACTGGATATTGATCACAATACCTTGATGATAACTAAATAGGGCAATGCTTTCAGTGTCTCACATCTAGCTGTTTTATTGGTTTGTTCACAAAATTAGTATTGAATCATATTTTTGTTATAATCAAACAAACTTTACTTCCTTATTTAAAAAGAAAATCCCAGCGCTGAATTTTACCCACCATTTTGATGGGAAGGATGTTTATAACTCGTATTTTTAAAACATGTAAAGAAAAACAGGATTGTGTAAAATTTACGATTATTATCAATAATACTGCACTGCGGAAATACTGACTACAACAGCAATAACATGAAAGGCTGAAAGAAAAATCTTCAACATTTCCCACATGGTTGTGATTGTAGCTATCTTAATTGTTTATATTTATTGTTGTTCATCTTGCTATTAACCTCAGTGTATGTAATTAAACTTCTTCGGATTAATTTGCCACATTCAAAATGTATTCTTGGTGTAACTCATACTCATCCTGGTGTAACTCATCCTTGGTGTAACTCATCCTTGGTGTAACTCATCCTTGGTGTAACTCATCCTTGGTGTAACTCATCCTGGTGTAACTCATCCTCTATGAGATATGGACACAGGTGTATGCATTTACAAAGCCTGTTATCGTTGGCATCTGTAAAATGACTCCATTCATGACAATAAAACTGAACGACTATTTCCTCGCAACTCTTTATATTTTATATGTGAAATTCATTAATGCATTATTGCTCTAAGTTGATTTAAACAATGAAAATATACTAAATATTTTTAATACAATCATACCTTTTGAGGATGATCTCCGGAGTCAACATTGTTCGTGCAGCATGTCATAACAAGTCCTCATTCTGTTCATTTTCGTCAAAATAGTTTGCTCGAGGAAAGATGCCTTTCAGCAATAGATTCAATGATTCTTTGCATGTCAGTCATCATTGTGTGAGAACTTTGGTATAGCCCAGGGGAAACGTGAGGAAAAAATAGCAGAAAAAAGACATATTTGTCATGTACAATCAGTCTTAGAATTAGTTCGCATTAATCAATGTCTACCTGCAGGGTTATTAATTTACAATATCATAATAATGATGAGATTATTAAAGCAGAGATGTGAAGATGTGCTATGACAGATTTTAATCAGTTGTCTCACTCTCTTTGAATGTAAATCAGCAGTTGCTATCTCACAAATACATTTGTATTGAGGGAGACAACTGATTAAAATATTTCATACCATAGTATCACAATGTCTTTTAGATTAGTTAAATACTAATTAGGGATTCTATAGTCGATAGAATTAGATTCTGATGTCCTTATTCTATGCTATGAAAAAAAGGAAGACAAAGTTTGGGTTCATGATGTGAAAATAGAGCAGAGCTCAACGTCTTGTCATCTGCAACAGTTAATGTGTGTGTGTGTGAATGTGTGTGTGTGTGTGTGTGTGTGTGTGTGTGTGTGTGTGTGTGTGTGAGAGAGATCCGTACGTCATCTTCCATCCTCTTTCTACCCGACCCCATCCTAATCATGCTAATGTTACATCCATGGAGACACGAGACTATTCAAGTACATGAATGTACATTGATGTGAAAGCCGAGTAACATGGGGTGTCCGTGGAGGCAGTGGCAGCTGGATACGACATCTTGAAGAGACGCCATGAGTCTCGGATTAGTATCTTTCACTAAAACGGCTGCTGCCGAGCCTAAAATCGATCATTCTTGAAAGTGTTCTAATGCCGGAGCATGGTCATGAATCAGAAATCATGAGATATTCTAACAATTTGCAGCTGCGTATAAGTGTCCCTTATACGACAACCTCATGAATTTTGTTGGTTCATTTCGTGGACTCTTTTTCCTTCTTTCTTTTAATCAATCTATCTTTCTCGCCGTTTATTTCTTTCCTGCATTCTGCCACTAATTTTCTTTGTTTACATTGCAATCCTCCATCTTTTGTAACAATCGTTGTCTTTAGGATTAGTATATAAGCGAAATGGATTAATATCCAGACTACGCCTGATCAACAAAGTAATAAGGTCAATGCAAGCTCGTTATGATAGAACGGACTTTTGTGTAACTCTTAAAAAGTTAGTGTGTATATACGGGGTCATCCCACAAGACCGACACCCATGAATCATACAGCCCACGAGTTCGACACTAGGTAAATAAAGCCCCTGAGACCGACACGAGGTAAAAACAGCCCACGAGTTCGACAGATATAACACGGGATTTAATGTATCGGTCTCGTGGGTCTTGTTTGCAGTGTCGAATTCATGGGCTGTATGACTCGTGGGCTGTATAAAAAAAAAAAATTGAAATTTTCCATAGGAAATTCTTAAGAAAAAATTTTGCTTGTGAACAAATGTACTCCTGATTGTATGGTTTATGGTGAAACTGGACGTGGAGTAATTTTGAACCATATTAAATGTCGAATGATTGGATTCTGGTTGAGATTAGTCAAGGGAAAAGAAACCAAACACTCATGTACAATTTTCAAATTTCTTCTGCATTTACAAGGAGACATACACTCCCCGTCAAAATCACAATGGTTATTATCTATCGCAAATACTTTTTATTATGCAGGGCTAGGGAATGTGTGGTTAGCACAAGGGGGTGGATTTAGTGCTGCATGGATTTCACACACCTCAAAAGTTAGACTTTTTGATATGTTTATTCAAGAGTGGAGAGCAGCAACATGGTCAAATAGAATCTGTACAAGAATGTTTAAGGATAATTTGATGTTAGAGAAGTATTTACAAGTCTTGTGTAAGAAAGATTATATTACATTAAGTAAATTCAGATGTAGATCTAATGGATTACCCGTTAATAAGGGCAGGTTTGATGCAAGCCTGACAGATGAATTGCATTGTACTATTTGTTCATCCGACGATATAGGGGATGAATTTCATTATATTTTTGTTTGTCCCTTTTTCAACAAAGAGAGATTATTGTATTTACCAAGTAGCTTGACGGCCAGTAGACCAAGTGCATTACATATGGCCAAATTATTCAATTCAACTAATGCTTGCCATTTGAAAAAACTAGCCAAATTTGTCAGAATTATTATGTTTCAGTTCTCTTCAATACCAAAGAAGAAAGACAGTATTTTTGTAGAAAGTAAAGTAGATGTGAATGTTTGTACACGCAGTGGTAGAGTAGTTAAACGTCCTTTACGCCTTGTTTTGTAAACATATTAATTTATATCTGTTATTTTCACGCGTACATGTACATTATCACTTATATTTTTGTATTCATACATTGTAAATATCTTTGTACTCTCATACCCCGAGAGGGGGTCGATAGAGTCAATAAAATCTTACAAATCTAACAAATCTTACAAACTCGTGGGCTGTATGACTCGTGGGCGTCGGTCTCGTGACGTACACTCGTATATACAGAGACATATCATTATAATGACACTCAAGTTACACTTTGGATCAAACTAACTACCATTTGCCGACACAGTTACAAAATTTGCACGTTTTCATTTGAGGACTGTACGTGTGTATGTGATGATGATGATGGTGTTTCACCACAGTACCACATAATATCAAGCAATTATTATTTCCTACTCACAATATATCAACGGTCTACCAGTCGAGATAAAAAAAAAAAAAAAGAAGCTCCGAAAGCCCTAGAATACTTTGATGAACCTTACCAGCAAAAGAATACGAAGATTCTTTTATATTTTTATTTTACTACACAGTATTTAAAAAGTCCCGACGTGATGAAACATTCCCTGGGTCCAAAATTTCACCAGTTCAACTAAGTAACTAAGTAACTAAGTAACTAAGTAACTAACTAACTAACTAACTAATTAGCTATCTATCTATCTATCTATCTATCTATCTATCTATCTAACCAATGGATACATTATCTCACTGCTGTCAAGACGTCTTAATAATCCTACTTTACCTTCGACAGTTCATGATGCTGACCCTGCAGTCCTATACATGTACACCATTGTACCTATACAGATATTACCACTTCAATCTAAAAAGTATTCACAGGCTTCAAATTTCAGAAACTTATTACAAGTGATCGTTGTATTTCAGTTCAGTGTTGTTTTCTTTCTTTTTCCGAAGCCATGAGAACGTGTGATTTGAAAATGTTTATACATAATAATGGAAAGAAAGTAACCCTTTCTGGACAAATTTCCCATCTCTTTTACAGGTCTCGTCATGACGGATCTTCCAATTACAGAGGAGTGACGTCATCATATGCTTTATTGGCAGCAGCAGCTCGTCAGATCTCCGACTCCATTTGGCGTGCTTCCGCCATCTTGTTACCACCAAGGCAAACATGATCAGTTGGAGAGTGCCCCAAGTTGGGGCTGGTGCTTGGGCAAGGGTCTCTTACATAACACTCCTAGCCCTGGTTTTCCTCGAAGGGGGTGCGCTCTCTTGTCCATCTCCGCCGCTCATCTCAAACTCTTCCACGTGCTTGCGTGGTTGCTGTTGTAACTATACCGTGGAACTGGTCAACTGCTCGAATTTGAATCAGAATGTGCAAATCGGTGTTATTCGTCAGAACGTACGGATTCTTCACCTGGATTGGAATGCAATGGACACGTTGGATAGAGGTAACTGCTCCGCACTCGGAAGGTACAAAAACCTGAAGATGTTGTCTGTCGCGCACAACAGATTAACAACCATAAATGCAAATTGCTTTAAAGATTTAAAAAGACTAACGACCCTCAATTTCAGTACGAATGCCTTGACCCAGATTCCTACAGCCGAAGATCCATATACAGTCCAGACACTAGATTTAAGTAATAACAAAATACGAACTATCAACCAGACAGTCTTTAAGTGTATGCCAAATCTTACTGCGTTGTATTTACATAACAATGAGATTACAACGCTTCCGTCAAAAATGGCATCGAATACAGTAAAGTTAAAGATTCTTTCTCTCCGGGGAAACAGCTTAACAACGATTTCGCCCGACGCATTTGGACCCAGTTTGGAGGAATTATACCTAGCTAATAACAACCTGTCCAGCTTGGGACACAAATGGTTAGTTGGTACTTTCAATCTTAGGGTACTGGACTTCAGAAATGCAACCTCTCAGCAGGACGCAGATTACAAGGTTGAATGGAAATATCCAGGATTTGCATCGAAGCTGACAAAAATTGACCTTTCTTCAAACGGGCTTCGTTCAATCATCCCTACTGCTTTTGATTCCAACAACGCGTTACAAACGATTGATGTGAGCTCTAATGAGCTTCAATTGCTACCCAAAGGGCTTCTATTTGGGCGTGTAAATCTTACTACTTTTATCGCACACAGCAACATCCTTGTTAATATCTCACGCTCCATCTGGGGAAAGAGCACAAGCTTGGAATACATCGACTTGTCCAACAATTCTATCAGCCAAGTTAGCGTCGATGCTTTTCGTTCCCTCGGGATGCTGCGATACCTGGATCTCAGTGGTAACCGATTGGTGTCGGTGACATTTCTAGGTCCACGAGATCTGCCGCTGGAAACCCTCTCGTTGAATGGCAACGACATTGGGGAGGCTCCAACGCTGAACCGTTTAGCGAAACTAAGGATTCTGCGCATGAGACGTAATAGCCTCAGGGAGATCCCAAATCTACAGAACCTCTCTAACCTGGAAGAAGTGGATCTGAGTTGGAATAACATAAGCATGTCGGATATGGTAGCATTTGCTGGATCGCCTAGCCTCAAACAAATAAATTTAGAGGGGAACAAGATTGTGAGCATCGACGAGAGTAGTCTGGAGTACCTTCCACGGGGACTTTTGATATTAAACCTGGTGAATAATTCACTGCGCTGTGACTGCAAGCTCGGTCTAAACGAGCGAACGCTTCAGAAGTACCAGTGGGGACTTTACATGGACGATGTCATGTGTGCGTCGCCTCAGCAATACCAAGACATGTTGCTGACCAGTGTGCTACCACAAGCAATGATGTCCTGCCCGCGAACCGGCACGCCAATCAAGTCCATTATCCTCCTTGCCCTGCTGGCTGGCATCGTGGTGGCGCTTATCGTTCTTGGCTTCCTCTACAGCAAATACCGACGCATCAGCAGGACGAACTCGGCGAGGAGGAGGTCGTATCCGGTAGAGGAAAAATCGAGCGCCCTCAAGGATTTGGAGGAAGCCGGCCACTTGATGGCAGCAAACCGCAGCGCGGGGTCTTACCACAACCTGAGAGGAAGTAGGGACTTATTGGGACAAGGCTCCGTAGCCGGCAGCTGCACAAAAATAAATGGTAGTGCAATCAAACCATTCGAAGAGGAATTCTATGTGTAGTTAATTTCCAATTATATACTGTCATATCTTATTGATGAATTTTTATATCAAAGTTACATCGTATTATCACGCGATAAACAGTTTCACACTCTTACTTTCCGATATATTCGGGTCCGTAACTTGGATTTTTTTATGAAAGGTGGTTGAAATTTGAATTAAAAAAAAAGTGGACATTTTTGAGGGAATGAAGGGACCGAGTGGGGCACGTTCTGGGAGTCGTATGTTTTTAATAGTAAAAATGAATATATTTGCCATCTTTAAAAGAGAAGTCTCTGTTCTCCTTCCTACCATACTAAGTTGTTCTAGCGTCTATACCAAGTTCATTACCATCCTTGTTTGGATTTTTGTCATTGAAGATGTCAACCACCTCTTTCACGTTGATCACGTCCTGGTAAGGAATGTGAAGTAGTGTAAGAGACAATATTGTTGAGTTAATGACCGTACTCAAAAATGTTTTCACCGGGCGTGTAAGAACATTTCTGTTCAAAAGGTCTATTTGGAGGGACATGCAAACGAGCAAGAGCAACAACTGAAAGGTGAGGGAGTTGGGCATCGCCCCAAGAGGGCGCTTTTGCATTTTTAGAATTGAAAGTCAACAATCTGATGCTCACTTGTGGTGGATTTTTTAATGGTAACTTTTTACTCAAAAAGTAAGAAAAACAAATATTCAAGGAAAATGTGAATGACTAAATCGTTGTATATCTGTCACCTCTTCTGCGTGTACTTTACCGTGTAATGTAAGTCTATAGAGGTAGATAGCATTCACTGGTAATGACAAAATAAACGGCAGTGAATGGAGTGGTGACAGATATAAGCATAATGCTATCATTATGTTTTCTTCACAATATGATAACGAGAAATGTAATGACCAAATAAGAGAAAGCTAAATCAAATTTGTAACTGCTGCGTAGTTTTCTCTTTTTACTGAGCAAATAAATTTAAAGGCGATGGCTAGTAACTGATAAGTGGGAACCAGTGGGAATGCTGGGGGATGATTGTTCCAATTCTTGTGGGATTCGTTTAAGAGTACATTATATATCTATTGTTGTGTGAAAATTATTTGCTTCAGAATGGTCTCATATTCAAGTAATATGCAATGTAATGTTTCCAGGCTAGCATACCTGTACAGTGACGGGGCATTAAACTGCACATTAATTGAATATGAGACCATTCTGAAGCAAATAATTTTCACACAACAATAGATATATAATGTACTCTTAAATGAATCCCACAAGGATTGGAGCAATCATCCCCCAGCATTCCCATTGATCAGTTACAAGCCATCCCCTTTAAAAATCAAATATCCTTGTCTATCAGTCTATAGAGAAGGGGATTTGAACATCTCTGGGAGTGAAAACTACCCCGACCCCTCGATTTTGTGTTTGAGATATCTTGCTCAGCGATTCACTGGGAGTCAAGACCCTCAGCCTAAAATACGTCGACCAAGAGGGGGGGGGGGGGAGGGTTCAACCTTCAAGGTTATTCATACGAATGTGGATTTTATTTTTCTCTTGAAATCTAAAAAAAAGAAAGAAAGAAAAGACACTTATCTGTTGCATTTGGAACTTTGTGGAAAAATTTCAGCCTTGTTTTTTTTTTCTTTCTTTCTATTTGTTTCTTTTTTTATATACTTGAAAAGTGGAACGCCCCGAACACCACCCCCTCCTCGCCCCAGTTACGGACCTGATATAGATATAATTATACATACATATTATAGCAAACATCTCTAATAGTGTATGATAGATAGGGTGGATATGCCATATCACTTTAACCATCATAGTTTGTACGATGTGTAGTAAAGGAAAGTCCTATATTTTGTATGAAGCAGCTTAGCCGTGTGTAGTCATAGTAACTCATTGATCTCATATCTCAAGCAATTCTCTTTTCGCTCTCTGCTGCTCCAGTCTGTGTGTATAGTACGTAACTTTGGCTCACAAATAGCGGAAGGCCTGATCAGCTCGAGTCTACTGTATCTGTCTTAATCCTAGGGATGCTTGGATAACACCATGTAATGTCGCGGTATCAGTCAAACACTGTCAAAGTTGAGAGAGTTCGGAACGTATATGATATATTTGGCTTGAACCAGCTTTTGTTTTTAAAGTGCCTTATGAATGTGTCGTCGAGTTCTGTTTTATAGGAAATCGTAGGCGTCTTAAAGCCAAATTTCTACTTTGCGATGTACGGCTCTGAGCAAAAAAATAAAAAATAAAATAAAAAATAAAAAATGACGTAGTCACAAATAGTAAACAAATCTCATCTACCCCTATAATAATTATAGCGATGTCACACTTACTTTAACTCTCTTGTCCAGTATAACTGTCAGTGAATATTCTCTGATGTCTAATCAAGTATTTATGCAGTAATTGGACGTAATGAAGTGTCCAGTTATCAGAAACATTGTATCACCTGCTTATAGATATTCACTTGGCATTGACATTTTGGTTGGTCGAAACAACCATGTCCTAACTCTTATCTGAACACAACTGTAGGCCCTACATTTTCCCAATGCTAGTGATTGTGATGTCTAATATCTACATGATGCAGTCACAAATTATCTTCTGTTTCACAGAATCACATAGGTGTATCTCAGCACCCTTCTTCCGCGATGTATTTTGGGAGGGCTCAATGAACGAATAAGTTGATCATACAGTAAAGTGATTGTTCGTTGAAGTATCTGCGTCACAACATGTAAAACTCCATCAGAAATCCAAATGTTCAATATGCATATAGTCAAATTAGCCAATTAGGATGCACATAACTCTTCGAATGTAGTTATTGTAATTGTTGAATACCTATGGGATTAAAGGTGTTGATTGTTCCGGGTGATCCCGTGTTGCGTCCATAACTCCCGTTAAATTCGCGGAATGCTAACAAAATGGCAGTTTCTAAAGAAAAAAATGCACATTCGATTATATCAAAAAATAAAGCTATAGATCGTCTGCTAATGGTGTCAGTCTAGGTATGGTAGACGTTTGAAAATGACTGATGCTAAAACGGCAACACTGCCCTCAGCCTATTTCGAACGTTAGCAAGTAAACCAATTATTGGCTGGTTAGGTCCCTCTCACTGTGGACGCTCTCGTAATCACTGCGCATGCAGCACAGACGTGAACATCTTCGTGCTGTGCAACAACGATCCTTTCTTGCATTTAACATCTATAATGCTTGAAACCAAGATTATCGTCATACCACCTGTAAAGTCTCATCTTAAACCAAGTCTCATGAAAAAAGCCAAGATAACAATTATAACAACTTTGATGGATTTTGTACGCAATGTTTTCCGCTCTCGTTCTGTAGTTTGGTTTTATGTGGAGTACTCACTTTTTTATGACAATCTCCACGTTGTTTGGAAACCAGAATGTGACTTTGTTAAGCTATAATACAGTAGCAATTTTGGCACGCTAATCATCATGGCATAATATACATTGTTTAGACTAATAGCGGCTGTACAACTATTTGCTCAGTGTTCCTGAACAAACTATGTTTAAGGATATCCTCCGCAGGATGGTTGCGTGCTACCATTGTTCGTTTTTCTTTATCTCGAGCGATCCGGAACTTGCTCAACAAGAATTATAGGAATCCTAGTCACCTATTTGTATTTTTGATTTTGCTTGAAGAAGCAATGTTATTGTACTCGTCTTACATTTCGTACATAGGATTTATATTTTTCTTTTTTTTTTTGGGGGGGGGGGGGGTGTATGCACCAGTTCAATGTACACAATGTCAGCGTGGGCTTTTACTCAATTAGGAACGAATATACATAATTTTTGTGTGTATAATTATGTAGCACATTTATGTACTTACTTTATCTATCAAATTTATGTAACCGTATCAAGGCGTATCTCGTAAGTGGAGTATTAATTTGTTTTGTGCAAAGATGTGTTACTTCGATAAGTACATGTTTGTCGTTACATACGATGTCTATGAGATGATTATTGTCAACGATGATCCGCTTCCGTGATCTATTGATACTCAGCTCGATGTCGCAGGCAGGGATATTGGCACGAAAGGATGTGAGAGAAAGTGAAAAATCCTGTCTTTCGTGCTGCTTGTATATCGCAGCGACGACAAGTCGGATGGGCTTTTACGCATGCATTTTCCACGCCTCGAGGTGTAACCGAGAAGTCCTCGGTGCAAATGAAGAATTCTAGTCAAAACGGTCGTCATAGATACACTCCCTTAAGGTCTATTTTTGGTGGGGTTTATATCCATGCGACACCCCCCCCCCCTCTCTCTCTCTCACTCTCTCTCTCTCCCTCTTATTCGGGAAGCAAGATTACAGTCAAGACGGCTCGCTCACCATTCTCATAGCAGCAGTTCCACGCATCCCGCAACATATTCCGATGCAAGAGCGACTTGTATAAGAGTACACCGTATCAACATGTGTGCCATCATAGCTTTGTGCGGTACATTATAGTGTCTGTCGATGGCGTCGGATCTACCAGTTATAGTTGGTGACCAACGTCTTGTAGATGTCTTCTTGTCTCACTGGTATAAAAACCATTAACCATCTGCGCTCTTGTAAGAGGCATCTCACTCGTATAAAAACCACTAACCCTCTTGTAAGAGGGCCAGCCAGTCTGCATGGTTTAGAGTTAAGCCTGTCCCTTATTGTATAAGCTCCGATGAGAAACGGAAGTTCCACATACTGTTTATATTCATCACTCATCAATTTAGAATACCGGCTATGATATTGACTATGAAGACAAACCTGATACATAACACTGACATTAAAAAAAAACAAAAAAAAAAAAACTTGCACCATAATTCATGAAGACGACAATTTGCCACGCACTTTGTGGGGGCTGTTCACGCACGCGAGTCATGCCCGATTAAAGAAGAAATCTACCCCAAAAATAAATAAACTTAAAAAGAAAGAGAAAAATATTCTGTATATATAGAACGATATAAAAATGACAAAGATCGGATAAAAAATTAAGATGATTGTTTGAAATTTCACATTTTTTTTTTTCCGGAAAACTTTTCTTGACCAGTTCTTATGAATATTCAAATCGACAAGTTGGTGATGTCATGCTCTCAAAATTTCTAGTCATTTTATATACAGAAATGACAAAAATCTTATATTTTATGTGTATAACTATAAATCGTGTCTGAAAACCACCAAAAAAAAAATAATGAATGTTAATTCTGATATATATTGGTATGGGAACATGCCTTTATTTGTATTAGCTAAAAATAACAAGTTTTCCGAATATTATATTATATATTAACATGCATGAAAAATTGTGAGGGTACGACAACAACAACTCGCTCAATAGAATATTCATGAGGACTGGTCAAGAAATGTTTTCAAAAAAGTGAAATTTCAAAATGTCATATATTCCTTATTTCTTATCCTATTTTTGTCATGTTTATCATTCTATATGATTTTTTTTCTCTTTCTTTTGAAGTTCTTTTATTTTGGGGATGGATTTCTTCCTTAATATGACATAATACGACAAAATATGACCCCGCTCACACAGTGGCCCTATTGTGACTCCACGGCATTGTTGTCAGAAGAATAGGAACGTATAAAGAGAACCGTTTCATGACGAACATAATGGCCAAGGACACATTCTGCTCTGCGGTGAAGAAAAAAAAAAAACGTAGCAAATTGAGCGAGCTTTGTAAACTGCTTATAATGCATAGATACAATGTATGACGGAAACAATGCCTGGCAGAATTTGTATATGAGATGGGAAGGTCATTTTGTAGCTACGAAATAAGTTTTATTCTAGCGTCGAATATATCTTCGAACCATATCTGAAAGAAAAAAAAATCCGTGTTTGCTTTGACTTCTCATTTATTGTTCCGTCTGGGAGACAAAAAAAAAAAAAATCATGCACATCCATAATGTCTGAAGAGAGAGAGAGAAAAAAAAATATATAATCAAACCGTGCTATACTGAGTTTGGTTCTTCAATCGTGCAGAGGTCTTTGTATGCTTGATTGTCTGTATGTTTGTTTTTACGGCGTTTTGAATCAAATCAATCAAATAAAAAAAATGAAGATGAATGCCATTTCCACCAGCTATTATACAAACTGAATTCGGTCTAATGCATCAGAACTGACTCTTTAACATTGATCGCATTGTGAGAAAGCGATCACCTCAATGCCGGACTACTTGTGACAAGATCTCTCAGAAGGTTCCTGCAATATATCCTTATCATTCCTATGAACACTTCAACATATAGTCTAGTCTAGTACCTACATGGCTAAAAGTTTATACGAGATTTCTATTGCACTTTGGACTGCATAACACAGGTATCAGTAGAGACTAAAACCTTGCTATACTTTGAGCACTTTGCATTACAATAATTGTTCCTTTGCAATTCCAACAGATAGTGACATTGCGATATCGGTTGGTTACAGCAGTGTATAGTAAAAAATATTATGATCACAGTTGGCTAAAACAGCAAAAAAGGGTAGCGTTTAAGTTCTTGTAAGTATATTTGTAGTATTATAGTGGATTTTACAGAAATGGTAATAGTATAGCTGCAGCTTTGGAGCTTTGCTAATGTAAGAATGTGTCGTAGCTGTATAAGTAACATCAAAAGAGAGAAAAGGTTTATCTGTATACTATGACAGTAGTACTCAAAGCTATTCAAGGTTACAATCTTTCTTGGTCACAACATAGAAAACATCTCATGTAAAATTATATAAGCAGGGAGGTGGAAGAGCTCCTCATATGAGGAAGTTCTTGATTGGCCATCGCAGCAATATCAACATAATTCCACATGATGCTTGAAATGAATAAATGAATGAATGCATAAATGGAAAAAAAAGAACACGTCTATCTTGCCATATCCAAAGAGTGCTGAGCGTCGCAAAAACATTTTCGTGAATTATTTCTTTTATCATCAAACAACCGGCATCGTTTACTTTACGACTATATTTTCAATGTGCCGTTGGGAGACGTTTAAAGGCTTAAACTCAAGATACTGAACAAATACGAACAGAGAGAGTGCGAGACTAAACGAACAGGAGATTTTCATTAATTTTTTAAGTGGACCGTGGCTCGAAATTGCAAAAATTGTTTGTATGCATGTGTGTGTGTGTCCCCCCCCCCCCCTTTGTTATCAGTTTGGTTTATATACGTGCGGGGCTTTCAAGAGCACCTCGTTACGCCTGCAAAGTTTAATATCACTGCATTTTTTTAATCAAAAGAAAGATATACAGTGCGTGTGGGAGTGCCTGCATGTGTGTGTGTGTGTGTGTGTGTGTGTGTGTGCCTGTTTGTTAGTGTTTTTTCCCCTTGAATTGGTTTGGTTTGGTTTAATTCTGCATTATTTTTCTCGTACAATGACAAATCAATATAAATTGATACGGAATTTTTCAAGGAAATTAATACAGGAATTGTCAACGACATAACAACATCGTTCGTAACACGTATGAAATGTACATTTAAATTCAAAGCAACCTCATATAATAGTGCATACTGTTATATTCGAATATGAATAAACAAGAGAGAGAGAGAGAGAGAGAGAGAGAAATCAATAAAGGGGACCATCATCATAAGCAGAGCTTTGACGTGGTAGGCCCTATCATATACGATTACACTACAACAATCAAATTAACTTTCAGTAAGTCAGTACTGACAGTAGCCTACACATTATTCCTAAAGAATACAGGTTGCGAGCCTGTGAAAAGAAAGACGCAGTATCATGTTATTTTACTACGAAAGTGTATTTGTGTGCAAGTGACAGTGTAAGACACTGTCCATTCTAATGTGCAATATTATATCTTAGGTGTAAGGTATATGCGCATGAATGGATGATATAATATGCAAATAGATGCCATTGTATAATCATTGACAAAGAGAACAGGAGAAGGACGGAAGAGAATGGGTGAAATAAAACAACATTTTGTTATGGTTCAGGGCTGACCAAGGAAACAAGAAAAGTATAAAGAACGAGTGTGTTAACTGAGTAAATTTTTCGATAACAGATACTTTCTTAGATGGGCCTTACCTATTATTATTATTATTATTATTTATTCGGCAATTCAATATACAATACAAGTTGACATAAAATACAAACAGAAAATCGTATTACATGATATGTAATATGATGCATCCTTGAATCCAACTATAATGATTTGCATTCTCGAAAAATGTACATTATCTGAAAACATTTGCAACAATAAACTTTGATGATTCTGATTTGATTTGTCTGATTTTGGTCTATTTATTAAAAGCAAGTTGAATATGGTCTGATGGACGTATGCTCTGAGACTCAATATCGGTACACTGACTTTATTTCAACAATTCAAGTGGATTTTTATTATTCCTTTGTTTCCCTTCTATCTCCAGCCGACAGTCGTGAAGATGAGATTGAAGTACGCAGCACTATAACTAACAATTCATATCTTCCGGCATTCTTTCACTCAAACTCTTTTAACGCTGTCGTATACTGCTCATCAATGTCACACAAGAGAATTGATTGTTCTCATCAGACACTGACAAAAGGCAAAACTTTTCCTAATTTTCCTTCTTTCTTTATTTTTTTAGTGCTGACGTATTTGATCCATGGTGATAGCTCTCCCTGACAAGTTTCAATGTAAAATCATTTTCTCCAAATGTTTATCATACTGATTGGTATACGTATAGTCCTTCCAAAACTACACCTGAATACAAGGACCTTATACTTATGTTCTTTTTTCATAATCTCATCAATGTTTACAAAATCAGCATGGCGAATATGAATGTTTGGTATCATATTATGAAGAAAAGGAAGGAATAGTACATTTATATGTTTTATGATTATCAATGAAGAATCAGAAACGTGCGCAATTTTTGAAAAAAAAAATGAAAAGAAATTGTACATCAACACATTCATAAAGATAAGAATGTAAGGAAAAATGATCAATAAAAGAAAATGGATATTCTTGAGACTATCGCCACTGGTCGTAGAGCTCCCTTGTAACATCTACAGACAATACATGATACTAGGATAGATAACTACTTAGATTATCATCGCTTCTTCCATCATGCTTAGCTAGATACTGAAATATGCATATGTCTACAGGGAGCATGCTCCTAGTTTCGACAGTAATTTGTAACATCCCCTTTAATGTCAGGTCTTTGTGCGACATGTTATTGTCCAGAGGTCATACAGCGATGTACTGCACATTTTGATTCATGAAGCAACTGAATGTCAAGGTAAATGAGCGGTGGGCAGTCAAGATAAGTTAATGCTTAATATGTCACGATTGATGTGACTTTAACTCGTGATATTAAAACTCTATCAAATATTCAACTTAATGATATCACTAAGGCCTATATCTTCTTTTGTGTTCTCACAAGGAAGCACCTTTTCACTATATAATTTAAAGTACTCTTCAGAATTACAATGTAGGGAATGCTTCCGGTCCGATACATCTCAAAGATATGACTGAGGTGGCTCTTCAGGATGTAATTCGAATCTCATGTATATCTTATGTCTTTATGAGCTTAGTGAGAATGATTAAATATCTATAGGTCGTTGTCATTACAAGCAAGAGCTTATTTGCCATCTCGAGCCATAGACCTCTTCAGACATTTCTTATTGATTGCTCTAGAATGAACCCACACAGCAAAAAGGACCGAATTGTGAAGGAACGACTCAAACATGTGATGTTTACGTGTTACTGAGAGTGTTTCATGTGAGAGTGAACAGAGCGATATTGAGTGTTGGGCACCCGTGAGGCTCCTCGCTCATCAGGGCGCCTCCGACTTCGTCATCCCCGATTGGATACGGCCATTTTTATGTGTGACTCGCTTTCTTAATCCAAGAATCATCTCCAGATCTCTCACATACTTTGCGGGGTAAAGTCCAAAAGGAGGTAAAAAGAAAGGTGACGACCGAGCTGTCGAGAGTGATCAGATATTAGGTGTTTAAAATGTTAATGTGTGACTCTGAAAAGCTCGTAACCTCTCGCCTCGACTGAGATGCCGGTGTTTGTCAACGATATTGGTTTGTCACCCTATCGACTTTGAAGGCTTGCTTCATTATCAGATGAGGTGCTAGCAAGGGCAGCTGAATGCACTCTCCTGGCAGACGAAAATCTCCGAGGTACGTACGTGGTGATTTGCTACCATGCACAATGCGGAATGCAAGAACCGAACGTAACTTTAAAAAAAAATAGAGACGTTGCAATATAAAGTGCCAGAAAAAAGCAACAGCAGCAACAAGGACTGATGGAACAGCAACGACAACGACAACAACAACAGAAAAAAAAAAACTGGCACCTGCACACAAATGATATCTTTTCTTATGATATCGCCCCTGGGAAAGTGAGGTTATACGGAATATCATTATTTGTAATTATGGCCATGAGGCAGCTCATGAGGATCCAATTATTGTTTGCCCTTAAAAAAAAAAAAAGGTCTAAAATTAGCACTCAATGAATTGCGGAGAAGTTCAAGATTTTTTTTGCATTAGGCCTATATGAAGACATTCTTTCATAATCATAAACATGTACTGTCTTTTATGTAAAAACGCAAGGAAAAACCCGATGATTGTAACTGGCTATATAAGAAACACAGTGCGGGACTGGCACGAAATCACGCTGTTTTATTAAGTTGTGAATTTTTCATATAAATATATATATATATATATATATATATATCTCAGATTACAACTTTTTGGTTAGAGTTTTTCTTTTCAATTTCTTGTTATTGTCGTTTGGATGTGAAATAGTGGCGGATTCAGGGGCAACGTACCGGGTGCGAACCGTTATTTCTTGTGAAAACAAAAGAAATGAAAATAAAAAAACGGGGGAGGCGGGCGCACACCCCTTTAATTTTGTAAAGCCCCCCCCCCCCCCCCTTATGGAATTCCTGGATCTGCCCCCTGGTCAAGTGATGTCAGTCGACACTGATGTGATTCGGTGCACTTGGATGCGATCTGATCACGATTAGTCAATTTGAAGTAAAACTTTTTTTTTCTCGATCAGGTCTCGCATTCAGATACGATATAGTTTGGTTGTTTGTTTGCTTGTTTTGGGGGTTTCTGTTTGTTTATTTCTTTTATGAGGAGCACCGGAAGTGAGTGCATATATATGTGTGTGTAAATGAATACATGAAGCGTATTATGAAGGGGAATTATCAATATCAGAAAAGTAAGGTGTTTATTACTTTATTAGAAAGAGAAAATTGTGTCATGAATGGAGGGCACTCTATATAGTTGTTATTTCAAAATCAAGAGAGGTGTTAGGCAGAGTGATCCCTATCTCTCTCTCTCTCTCTCTCTCTCTCTCTCTCTCTGTGTGTGTGTGTGTGTGTGTGTGTGTGTATTAGTCATTGAAACACTGATACAAGTAGTAAGGAAAATACAATACTGTTAACCTGTTCAGTACGGGAACCTGGTGACCTGTGTATCAAGTCTATGGCCATTTCAGAATTCAGTATGGAACGGGTTAAAGGAATATTATGTGGGGAAAAGTGAAGGCGGATGACATTTTTGTTGTTTATAAGAGGCACGAAATCCTTCAACAGGTTTCAAAATATAATTATTTTTGGTAAATTTGGGGAAATAAGTGGTTTAATAGTTAATAAAGAAAAAAATCTTATTATTTCTATCTTTTTGAGGATGGGCAAGGATACAGAAAATCTGTGAAATATGTCTAAGAAGTTACAATTTGGGGGGGGGGGGTTCTTAGAGATATTAGAGAAAAAATTGTGAATTGTTAAGTAATATTAAGTAGAATAAAGAAATATTTGAAAGGTGTAAACAGCATGACTTAACACTCATGGGTAAAATCCATCTGTTCAAAATGTATGCATTTTCAAGGTTGAATTATGTTTTATCATTTAAAGAGGTTCCTCAGTGGATATTTTCAGATTTGGATAAGATAATTTTGGAATCATAGTGGAATTTAAAGACCGTGTTAAAGTAAGATTATGTGTCAAGATTATGCTGATGGGGATTGCGAATGATGAATTTTGAGACGTTTGTTAAAACGCATCGTATTATGTCGTTGAAAAAGTTTATTGTACGGCGGGAAGAAATCTGGACGAAAAATGTATTTAGATTACTGTTTTCGATTAGTAGAAGGAAGATTTATAATTTTTTAATGTGATTATGAGCATGATGAGTGGTCAAGATTGACGCTGTCTAGATAAATGTAGGAGTTTTGAGGATGATGTGATGAACCCAGTGGTGTTTAATAATAAAAAAAATGTTTGTGTATAAGGGGAAGGGTATCTTTGATTATGATTTATATGAGAAGGGTATTTATAATGTACACCATATCTTACAAAAAGGTTTTTATTTAACCTGTTTAGCATTTTCAAAATGTAGGCATTAAAGGGATCCTATAGTAAGATGAGGAAGCAGCTTTTAACTTTTTGCGAGTTACTTACAAACCACACTATGAAATTTTAGAGCATGTTACTGTAGAGGAATTCATAGTTTACTTGATGAAAATCGGGCTTGAAATGGCAAAAATATGCAGAAATAGTATAACAAAGCCATCCTAATAAAAAAATGGGTCTCACCCTTTATTAGGAAAACTTTGTTTGGGGATATCTCAGAAATTTCAAAACTGATTTTTATCAAATATATTTTTAATAGCACTTTGAACTATATGCTCTTTCATAACTCATATAAATATTTTCCAAGTATCTTCCAAAAAGTTCACACCTGAATCTCCATCTGAACCAAAACTATGCCATTCCTCTAAATGAAAGGGTGTATTATATTTTAAAGATAGTTAGAAAGAGGCCACAGGCAGGGTAAGATTTCAGCATATTGATATATCAACTTACTCTATGAAGCTGAAGTTTTCTGGTAAGATATCAAATTTTCTGGGGTGGGTTGTGTGTTTATGTGTGTTGAGGTTTGGTTTTCTTGGAGGAGAGTCAAATTTGTTTGGTGAGTAATGTTCGGGGTGAACAGGGGTAGGTTTGATGTGTGTATAGATGTAGAGAAGTGCGTGTTTGGATTGGGTTGGGTAGTTGTAGTTACAAAGAAGTAGGGTAACGATTCGTTAGCCAGGATGGTTATGTAGGAATCCCGTCTGTTTTCAAAGTTCAAAGTTCAAATGTATTGTCATTTTCCTCAAATAAGCAGAAATTATACACAATGTATAAGCAGAACATAATTGTAATAATTGCAAAAATGCAAATTAACAAACATATGTGAAAGTGAGTGACAAATGAAGAAAACAATTGTATTTTTTAGATACATACATAAGCATAAAGTTAAGGATGGGAATGGAAATGGATGGTCCCTTTAAAAAGCAAAGTGGATATGTGGGACCTTTACGCTTGGGAAATGCTGTAAGAATACGCACATGTTTTTATTCTGCTTTGCATGACAAAATTAGATATGGTAGGGAAAGATGATAGGTTAGAAAGATGATGAATTTCGTCCGATTAATTTAGGCCTAATTGTGAGATTTTAGTTTACTGCAGGTTTTGGTGAAATGCTGTATTCACAAATGTGTGATGTGTGTAATGAAGGACATATTGATTAGATTGATCAAGATAGCTTTTTTTTTTATTATGCGATTTATGCAGTAGTTCTAGTAGTTCTAGTAGTTTATATCAATTTTGTGTACACGGTATGATTTGCATAAATCATTTTATTGCTGTTAAAAAAAAATGGGATCCATCAGCACAAGTGAGAAGAATACAACTGCTTATTTTTTCATACTAGTTTCATTGTGAAAATGAGCCTGATATTGAATGAAATTCAAATAAAGAATACCATAAAAGTGTGTGTGTGTGTGTGTGTGTGTTTCCTTGACCCCTGTACAAGGATCACAATTATTTGAAGTTCAGGAACCCTTTTTAGTACAAAGTAGTCACTGTGTGTACCGAATCAGGGGTGATCGCTGTCGAGAGACCCCAACGGGGTGTCGAAACAAAATGAGGGGTGGAGCTCGTAAGGAACGGGGTATCCCCTCCGCAGGCCGGGACAAAATTTATATATCAAAATTGTATTTAATGAGTTCTTTGAAGTGACTTGACACATAAATTACCACAGTCCAAAATCAACACATGAACGTTTCACATCATCAAACAAGCAATTGTCTATTTCTACTGAACTACATTGTATGTTGAAGAATATCTGGTAAGCACCAAACTTAAGCAAATCATACAGAAAACTATGCCTTGCTTTAAATTTGACGGGTCCTGGATGAGAAGACATAGTGATATCGGTGTAGCTGTTCATGATAGTAATGATAATGATGATAATAATGATGATAATAATAATTATAATAATGATAATAATAACATTAATAATAATAATAATAATAATAATAATAATAATAATAGTAATGATAGTGGCTAACTATATAGCGCATAGGTCCACTTTTCAGTGCTCCGGGCTAAGATCGGGCTAACCCTTAAGTCTTTGAGAGCTGTGTATGTATATATAAACACGCACACACACATACAAACGATATGTATATATATATATATATATATATATATATATATATATATATATATATAATATATAAATATATATATATATATATATATATATATATATATATATATATATATATAATGAAGCGTACCTTAAGTTGAAATAGCACTAGGTAGTAGGGCATATGGAGGCAAAATTCTACATTTTGGGTCTAAAAATGGGGCTAAAAAAAAAGATCCAGCTAGACTGTCTTGAGGGGTACTTATGTATTGTGTTATCAAAAACAAACATTGTTTTAAGTACTGACGGAAGATTGTTATGAAAGTTGTATATGAATGACGAGTTGCATCTGGTATATATCGGTGATTTTAAGGAGTTCATTCTGAATAAACAAATCATGAAAGTGTGTGTAAATAGAGATAATTATGATTGATTATTCTAAGAAATTTTTTTCCTGTAACAATAAAATTATGTTGGGAAATGCTAATGAAGCCAAGCTAAGATACATAGGTAACGTACATGAAAGAATAAAAGGAAAGTTATTAAATTTGATGCCGTTAGCAAATTTGCTTATACCAAGAGACAGTCTGGGAGTTGCATGTTATACAATCTCATTGACAAAAAAAAAAAGAATACTTAACATAAAAAACAAAACTTGTTTTGATCACAAGGGGCAGAATTCTGGTTAAATCCACATCACACATCATTTTTTTTTTTTGCGATCATTAGCGTGTGAGTCCTTTTATTTTCACTTTCTTTGCACTTTTCATAATGGGTGAGTTAAATTGATAAGATAACCGCTTAGGGAAGCTCTTGCATAATCACAAATATCACTCATCTTCTTTTGACTTGTTACATCATTCGTAATTTTCATCTTTCTAGTTTGGCGTGTTATATTTCAGTATCTATCATTCGGATACTACATCTCTGAGGGTTTATTTTAATGAACACTCATAATACTACGTGCTTCAATCTCAGTCACGCTTTACCTTGACAAGGGAGTTCAAGACGTATACACAGCAACGAATGAACAGTTTCAGAAATTTAAACGACAAATACATCGTCAAGCACACGATGCCTAGGAGAAAAGAAAATACATCTAAAAGATGATATTGAACAAAGGAAAGATCATTGACTGGTGATCGCATGTAATCTCCGCCATGTTTGATCACGTGATTGATCCAGAAGGCTGCGCGATCTGCTGGTGTCAACGGACGATCCTTAAAGATAGCTGACAGTTGCTTAGCTCTGTCGCGATATGTTTGATTCGTTAACACCTCATTCATCTGTCGGTATACATAGTCAACGCTTAGGTGTGCTCTGTCAATACCCAGGCCCATACCACGTGACGTCACGCGAACCATGTTATCAACTTGATCTGCGAAAAATGGGATAACGATCAGCGGAACGCCATGGTACAAGGCCTCGTGAAAACCATTGTTACCCCCGTGATACATGAACAACCTTGTTTTCGGGTGGCCTAACAGGTCGTTTTGAGGTAGCCATGGCAACGCTTTCACGTTTGGCGGCAAGGGAAGCGAGGGCATATCTTTGAGTTGAATAATGACTTTCTGGGGAATTCGTGCGAGTGCGTCGAGAAATATCTTCAGAACGTCAGGTCTAACGGAAGTGTAGGATGCAAAGTATGATCCTAATGTGAAAACAACAACCCCATGTTCACCCGAACTTTCCATGAAGTCGTTGAGATCCTTACCCAAGTCTTTTGCCGGTCCGGTCGTCAGTCCACCTACTGGAATGATGTTGGGCGTCAGTGGAAAGGGGAATTCCATAGCGAAGTCGCAACTGATTAGAAACAAATCCGTCATATTGCGCCATGATGCCATAGGGTCGCTTCCTCCCATGTAACTGCTCAAATTGTGCTTATAAAAAATACTCTGAAACTCTGAATGCGTGAAAAAATTAAACACTCGCATTGAAAACAAGGACAGCGTGTTGATGACTCTCTGGGTAAAACTCATTGATGACGTGTAACCCGTCATTGTGAATGGTTGGTAAGCTGGGCTGTAGGGAGATCCTAAGGTGTCGAAAGCTTCGTTGTTTACCGTTGTCGGTGACGTCAAAATGAGGCGTGGGTCGTCCCTGGAACGGCTTCTGAGATACCCTTTAATGGCGAGACTGCACGGCCAGGCAATGTCGGCCACGATAGCATCCAGGGTTTCAAAGCGTTTCATCATGGCCTTGTCTTCCAAAACGGAGTCACACGTCTTAACTATCGCCCGTGTGTATGTGGAGAAGAGCTTGTAGAACTGTAAGAGGCTTCCCGACTCACTAAATCCCAGTTCCTCTACCGTCTGAAATAACTCCTTGACACTGTAATCGGGATCATTGTTGTGAAAAATTTCGAATTTAAAGAGTTCCGAATACTTGGCATCCTGGGCTCGAAAAGAATATTCTTCGCTGATTAGAAAGGTCACGTTGTGGCCTTGCTTTAGAAGGCTTCTGCCGATAGGTACCAGGGCTAAAAAGTGACTGCCTTCTCCGAAGTTTCCAATCATCAATATGTTGGCTGCATCAGTACCACTTCTTTCCAGACAAAGGATCAGTGTGAAGCAGACGCAAACGTTGAAAACTCGCGTTAAGAGACTTTCTGCCATGATCAGCAGAAGGAGTGTACCAAATACCGGAAAACAAGCACCTGTGTGAAAAGCAATAATACAGTTACTGATACCACAGTGCTTAATGAAGCCCCATGGAGAAACATGGTGATATCACACCAGACCTCATCACTTTCAGGTATAAAGGAAAACTAAAATTCATTCCAACCCGGAGAAACATTTCTTTCACAAAGGAGAATAAAGGGTATATGGAATTGTGTGCCTGATAATGGTATTAGATAAACAGGTGTCATACACAATTTTTAATGCTGGCTCAGAACAAAGTCGATGATAGGGCATTATCTATGGGTTCGACAAAAAATGATCTACGACACTCAAACATTGTAGGGGCCTACAAGCTGCAGGTCTACGATGCAGGATGTGCATCTTCTGAATGCACCTGTGTTTTATAACGTCGACTTTTATGCTAAACAAAAACAAAACATCAATGATTTGCCAGAGTACTTGACTTCTGATACGAGAGTACGTCTGTTTGCGGATGTCACGAGTGGAGTGACAGACGCTCTTCTCCACTGGGGTCAATTTGCATGGAATTTGTAAATAAGCACTTAAGCATGTAAATTGATGCAAACTGTTTAGCATTTCAATAGAAGACATTCCAGACCGCTCTCGGTAGAGCACGGTAGTGCTATGTGTGGCAAGGAGCGGCAGTATGACATCAGGCCGTGGAGGGGACATCACGCTGTGGTGCTGTCTCCGTGACACGCTGTAAATGGCCACTCGGTAACGGTGACAGGGGCCGCCACCCCAGTCAGTATTAACTAGAGATACCCACAGATAGTGGTAAGTGCATTAATTCTGAAATGTTTATGTATTCAATTGGCATAATTCGTTTGTGTAATGGATATCCGAATTGAGAGTGAATTGTGATAAAGGTTTCAGTTAATATGTGATGTAGATATAATGGTTATTGTTAAATGCTTCAATTAATATGTGATATAGAATATATAATTGTTGTTATGTGTAGTTGCATGAGCCTGAATATATATGTATAATGAGGTAATTCGAACGTCAATCAGGATGTGAATGTAACATGAATGTGCTTCAGTGCTCTGGCTTGAAGTAATGTGATTATTTTAATATTTGAAGGGTTTCCGGGTTTCCCGAAGAGTCAAGGGCCCACTGACACTGCAAGAGGCAGGTGCATAAAGGCGTCGTAGACTGCCGACCAGCTCCGAGGCAGTAAGGGAGCATAGACTGTCGACCGGACTTCATTCCTGGATGCTGAGGAGACACCGCTAAGACGTCCGTCGGGAGAGCGACCACGCAAACGGCAATCGCGAAGAGTTGCTACGACAGACCACGCGACAGTCCATCCCAGCACCAGCGTAACGGGGCCCCGTCATCGACTTACATTGTCACCGTCGTACGTCATCGTCATACGTCGTCGTCATAAGCCATCGTCAAACAACTTACATCCGTGTCAGCGAGTTGCATAATCGAGGTGAAATAAGTCCAATTTAAGTTAAACATAATAAGGTCCTAAGAGCCAGAAAGCCACTGAATAGGAAGAATTTTATGTTCGTTTTTTTTCCTTTTTATAATTTGCTGTAAAACCAATAGTCAGTTATAGACAATTAAAATATTTGAGTTAACTGAATGCACATTGTTTCCTCCGTTTCGTCTTGTATGAGTTACAGCCTGCCAACAGTTCTCAGAGGTTATGAAAATTTCTTTGTTCCGTTTATTTCCATATAAAAGGATGGAAATCGGGCAAATTCTGTGACAGCGGATGACTGCATGCTGTATCGCAAAATCACCTCAGAACAGGATTCTTCTGCACTGCAGCAAGACCTAAATGCTTTGCAGCAATGGGAACAGGATTTAATTATGACGTTTAATCCCCCGAAGTGTCAGGTTCTCACTGTAACCAAGAAACAGAAGCCTATCACTCAGCCCTACTGCCTCCATGGGCAGACACTTTTGAGGGCAGATACTGCAAAGTACCTTGGAGTCCACCTATCCCGATAACCAAAAACCTCAGCTGGAACTATCATGTTGATACCTTAAGCAAGAAAGCAAACTCAACATCAGCTTTCCTCAGAAGGAACATCAACGCCTGCCCAAGGAAAACAAAGATCCTGTGTTACACAACTCTGTTGCGCCCTATCCTGGAATATGCCTGTACTGTCTGGGACCCCTCTACACAGGAGAACATCACCGAACTAGAGAAAGTCCAGCGACGTTTCGCACGTTTTGTCCTTAGCGATTATCGATGGACAATTAGTGTTACGCCAATGATTCGCCAGCTGCATTGGCAAACGCTTCAAGAACGCAGAG
Source organism: Diadema setosum (assembly GCA_033980235.1). Classification (NCBI taxonomy): domain Eukaryota; kingdom Metazoa; phylum Echinodermata; class Echinoidea; order Diadematoida; family Diadematidae; genus Diadema; species Diadema setosum. The sequence continues at coordinate 11,464,694 of CM067063.1, read as the reverse complement.
CCCAGCTGAAGGCAGTAATGATGTACAAGGTCATGAACTCCCTAGTGGACATCCCACAGACTTATACAGTATACCTGCACCATCTCCGTACTTGCATCGTGGACATACCCTGAAACTTGTTGTCCCTCACACAAGAACATTATGTTACCAATCATCATTCTTACCAGATGCCATCCGATTGTGGAACAGCCTTCCTCTGGATGCTGTCAACTGCACCTCTCTAGATCTCTTCATAAAGAGGGTGCAAGACATACAACTGCGTTAACAACCAGGGGTGTTTTTAGCTGCACATAGTGATTTTGTAGATTTTTTTTAGAGATTTTGTCATTTTAATGACACTGTATATGCCTGCACACCACACCTGCCCACACACTATTACGCTGATACACATTTAGTGGACTGTACTAGTCATGGAAGAAGAAGAAGAAGAAGAAGAAGAAGAAGAAGAAGAAGAAAAACAAAACTATGACAAACAAGTTGAGACTCACCTACGTTTGGAGAGCAGTTTGTAACAATGTTACAAGCTGTATAACAGGGTAGACTTAGCTTTTATCTCTTCCAGTTGGTGATCACAGGTGTAGAGTGCGCTCAGTGCAAAAAAAATAAATAAATAAATAAATAAATAAACGGAGACCAGTGGGTCAGAGTCTATGCATACCGAGGTTCTTTACCCTCTAATACTTCCGGATGCAATCAGAATGCATTTTTCATATTCCACTATACTGCCCCTGCGAGAAACTTGTGATCGTGTCAGCTGAAAAAAAAGTTTGGGCAAGTTAGTGAAAAAAAAGAGGAGTGACCTGAAAAGAGCAAGTCATTGATTATAGCAGCTCGGCTCTTTGTGTCCATGAATACAAAGTACATTTTGAGGTACATTTTTTTTTTCTTATTAATATGTTACGATCAAAGTCCTCCGTGTTCAAACAGTGGAGTTCGATGGTTAAGATTACCATGCATGGAGCAATATTCTGAACATAGATTCCAACAACTAGGAAAGTTTAGGCCTACTGAAGTGCTGGATGTTGTTGCAGAAGTTTCTAGAAATGGATAGGGTCTGCAAAGTCCTGACCAAACGGTCTGACCTCCTGTTTATTCTTTCCACGCGCGTATGTAAGAGAGCTGCTTCGTTTATATCTGTGTGTGCGTTTGTTTGCGTATGATTTGTTTTATATTCCCTTTGTTTCCCAAGCAATATGTCTTATCCTTTCGTTTGATTATTACTACAATTTACTATTCACGAAGGGACTGCATTCTACAAGCTATAATAGGCTTTCTATCAGTCCCCTCCATTTCATATATCTTTTCTTCGTTACAATTCAGTTACAGTTTGCCCATGTATTTCAATTACTTAAAGTATTTTTGCCTCATTGTTAAAAAAAAAATGATCTGCATTTAAATCTCACTTGAATGTGCAAACACTTGAATATGCCAAAGTCACATTGTACTTTATTTCGTTTATATGCTAATGTCATATTGTATACTTTTGTCGAAAATGAAATAAAATGAAATGAATGAAGTCAGAGCAGATCACACTGAGGGAAATCCCAATGTTAGTCGTAATAAAACATGCATGATTTTTATTACTTTTTCTTTTGATTGATTTTTTTCTTGGCCATTTCTTTCTTAAAGTGACATCAGAGCACACGATCTTCAATGGTATATCAGCGAGCTTTAGATTGTATCGAATCAGATTGTACTTATTTTCCGCATAAGATCAGCATAATAATACACAAACGACAATCAAACAGTAGGCCTATCAACTGGCCTACAAAGGAGTGACAGGCATAGCTGAGCAGGGCGCAGTCCAATACGGCTGGACTGCCCTGCTCAGCTATGACTACAAGACACCGCTGTTCTACCGAGGGGTCAAGGAAAACCATAATAAACTGCAATATTATACATTAAAAAAATACAAATCAGAAAACATTACGATGGTAATAATCATCTTGTGAAAGAGTTTTTATACAGCACGATTAACTCTGTAAGTGGCGCTGATAACATGTCCACATACACTCGCGCTCGGGGTTAAGACTCTCAATAAAAGCCAAGGAAGTAGAATTGTGTGAGTGTGTGTGTGTGTGTGTGTGTGTGTGTGGGAGGGGGATTTCAAGTCATCAATGTTATTTGTATGGGTTTGGATATCATATTAAGATACGACATATATATAATATAAATAGGTCGTATTTTGGGAAGTTTTCTCCTATATGATGCGTTGTTGTTGTCGCTCAAGCGGAACCTACGACGGCTTTCCTTTATTATTATTTTTTTCGGGGGGGGGGGGGAGGCAAACAGCGCCGTATTGGAGTTAGGGGGCTCCGACGAACATCCTTCCCCCCCCCCTGCCTATAACACTGTCTGGTGGAACCTCCCCCCCCCCCCCCCCAAAAAAAAAAAAAATAGAATAAATAAATAAATAAATAAATAAATAAATAATAGATACATAAATAAATAAATAAATAAATAATAAAAAATTAAAAAATAAAAATATCCCTGAACCCATCCTCTCAAGACCAGGCACAGCATACGTCCGTGCTTTATTATGTACATACGTATATTTAAAAAGTCTAACCATGGAATAACAGCACACAATTAGCGAAAATAATATAACAGGTATACCAGTATACATGCAGTCAAAGTTTTAATTTATTCTCAAAGGCACCATACAGTTTCAGAGCTGACATCAAACTTTCACATGGTCCCTTGATAATGTGCACATTGCATGCTTTTTGTTCTTATATAGTGACAAAATTTCATTGTTATTTCGAGTTTTCAACGAACTGTCAAATCCGATAAAAAAAAATGTCTAGTACGTCTGTATTATCCTTTCATTGCATAGTTAATATTGTCGTTATGCACTGATAACATGTATTGTAGGTCTATATCCCGAATTTATACACATGGCAATTGTCATGTACTGTACTTTTGTGTAAAGACGTGCTTTTCAGTCATATGAACAAAATTCTGAAGCATTTACTTAGGCCTACATTACTTTGATTGCGTCAACTTTCCTGCACACAAACATTCAAATCCAAACTGAAAACCTTTATCCATGCTATTCCTCTGGCATTTACAATCACATGACTGAAATATACTCTGACTATGAGTGTGTTCCTTCTCTCTATTCCTTGTAAGTTTTTCTATTTTTTTTTCCCTCCAGTGCTCCATCCATGTTTGTTCACGTGTTTTTCTTGTAGCATCACGAGCACCGAAAGGTGGATCTGTGCCAATATTGTCATCATTCTTTCATGTATCTTTATATAAATCTAATCATATGGCGAATATAAGAGAAACAAAAAAAAAAACTTGGTCGCCGATATCATAGTGGGCTTCACCTGTAGCTTTTGCTAGCTTTCTATATGTAAATACATAATATCCTTATGCATCTTAATTATGTGAACGAGACATTATTTTGCAAAGCATTGCATGTATCTCTCTGTGACGAGTCGGACGGTCATCCGCACAACATAGTTTTAACGTATGAGTTATTTTATTTCACTTTTGATAGCTAAGAATAGATTAACTAATTCTACAGCTATGCACGAGATGTTGGTAAATTGAATAGATAAAGTCACCTGACACTCTTGCATATGTTTTCTTCTTCTTTGTACTTGAGACGTAGTTCTCTATTTTCATTTCTACCATGTATATTTCAGTATCTCTTAATTGACTATAACCCTATGCCCCACTACTTATTTTAGCAAACACTATACTCTACACCCTTCAGTCTCACTAACACATTATACAGTCATGTACTACTACATGCTTCAAGGGTGTGCTCAGTTCTGGTTGAGGTGAGTATATTTAGCTTTTAAAGTTTTGCGAGATATTCAGAAACCACTCTACGAGATGTCAAAGAGCATGCAATTCTAAGGGGTATCAAAAGTTTATTTGATGAAAATTGGTTTTGAAATGGCCGAGATATTCACAAACAAGGTGAAACAAAGAGATTCTAACAAAAGGCGTGGCCTGTTGCCTTTTATCATTATCACTTTTTTTGGATATCTCAGCCATTTGAAAACCATTTTTCATCAAGTAAACGTTGAATCCTTCTTAAAATTACACGCTCTTTCATATTTCATAAGAGGTTTCTCATTGTCTCACTTAGGACTGTTCAAAACAGGGGCCGCGGAACGTTTTTCAGTGTGGGGGGGCTGGGGGGGGGGGGGGGGGGAGGGGGGGGGTTTGACCTTGCCACCCCCCCCCCCCCCCCTCCCCCCCCCCCAGCCATTTGAAAACCATTTTTCATCAAGTAAACGTTGAATCCTTCTTAAAATTACACGCTCTTTCATATTTCATAAGAGGTTTCTCATTGTCTCACTTAGGTCTGAGTAGGACTGTTCAAAACAGGGGCCGCGGAACGTTTTTCAGTGTGGGGGGGGGGGGGCTGCGGGACGGGGGGGGGGGTGGCAAGGTCAACCCCCCCCCCCCCCCCGCCCCCCCCCCCCCCCCCCCCCCCCCCCCCCCCCCCCCCCCCCCCCCGCTCAGACGGGAAGAATCTAAGAGCGGAATCTTTGGGAATTGAAATTCATGAGTGTTGTGATTTTCCGATTTTTTTTTCGATTTTTTTTTTTTGGACGAACCAAAAATGTGTGTGTGGGGGGGGGGGGGGGGCTACAGCCCCCCAGCCCCCCCCCCCCGCTTCCGCGGCCCCTGCAAAATATGAATCCCCACCTCAACCAGTACTGTACAGTGCCTTTCAGTCACGCTTTACCTTGACAAGGGAGCTCAAGACGTATACACAGCAACGAATGAACAGTTTCAGAAATTTATACGACAAATACACCATCAAGCACACGATGCCTAGGAGAAAAGAAAATACGTCCAAAAGATGATATTGGACAAAGGAGAGGTCATTGGCTGGTGATCGCATGTAATCTCCGCCATGTTTGATCACGTGATTGATCCAGAAGGCTGCACGATCTGCTGGTGTCATCGGACGATCCTTAAAGATAGCTGACAGTTGCTTAGCTCTGTCGCGATATGTTTGATTCGTTAACACCTCATTCATCTGTCGGTATACATAGTCAACGCTTAGGTGTGCTCTGTCAATACCCAGGCCCATACCACGTGACGTCACGCGAACCATAATATCTACATGATCCCCGAAAAATGGTATTACGATCACCGGAACTCCATGGTACAATGCCTCGTGGAAACCATTGTTACCTCCGTGATAAATGAACAGCCTTGTTTTCGGGTGACCTAACAGGTCGTTTTGAGGTAGCCATGGCATCGCCTTCACGTTTGGCGGCAAGGGAATTGAGGGCGTATCTTTGAGTTGAATAATGACTTTCTGGGGAATTCGTGCGAGTGCGTCGAGAAATGTCTGTAGAACGTCAGGTCTAACGGAAGTGTATGATGCAAAGTATGATCCCAATGTGAAAACAACAACCCCATGTTCACCTGAACTTTCCATGAAATCGTTGAGATCCTTACCCAAGTCTTTTGCCGGTCCGGCCGTCAGTCCACCTACTGGTATGATGTTGGGCGTCAATGGAAAGGGGAATTCCATAGCGAAGTCGCAACTGATTAGAAACAAATCCGTCATATTGCGCCATGATGCCATAGGGTCGCTTCCTCCCATGTAACTGCTCAAATTGTGCTTATCAAGAACACTCTGAAACTCCGAACCCATGAGGGAAACAAAGACTCGCATTGAAAACAAGGACAGCGTGTTGATGACTCTCTGGATGAAACTCATTGATGATGTGAAACCCGTCATTGTAAATGGTTGGTAAGCTGGGTTGTAGGGGGATCCTAAGGTGTCGAAAGGAGCGTTGTTTACTGTGGTGGGTGCGGTTAAAATGAGGCGTGGGTCGTCCCTGGAGTGGCTTCTGAGATACCCTTTAATGGCGAGACTGCAAGGCCAGGCGATGTCGGCCACGATAGCATCCAGGGTTTCAAAGCGTTTCATCATGGCCTCGTCTTCCAAAACAGAGTCACATGTTTTCACTATGGCCCGCGAGAAGGTAGAAAAGAGCTTATAAAACTGTACGAGGCTTCCCGACTCACTAAATCCCAGTTCTTCTAGTTTCTGAAAGAACGCCTTGACACTGTAATCGGGATCATTGCTAAAAATTTCGAATTTAAAGAGTTCCGAATATTTGGCATCCTTTGCTCGGAAAGAATACTCTTCGCTGATTAGAAAGGTCACGTTGTGGCCTTGTTTTAGAAGGCTTCTGCCAACAGGTACCAGTGACAAAAAGTGACTGCCTTTTCCAAAGTTTCCAATCATCAATATGTTGGCTGCATCAGTTCCACTTCTTTCCAGACACAGAAGGATCAATGTGCAGCAGATGCAAACTTTGAAAACTCGCATTAAGAGACTTTCGGCCATGATCAGACGGAGTGTATCAAATGCCGGAAAACGAGCACCTGTACGAAAAGATATTATACAGTTCAATGAAGCCACATGGAGAAACATGATGATATCACACAAGACCTCATCACTTTCAGTTATAAAGGAATATTGAAACTCCTTCTATCCCCATGATCCCTGTGTAATTTCTTTTTTACTAGATCAGGCGAAATACACTCAAAATTACGTTTTCAAGGAGGCCAAAAAAAAATGAATAAACGTCAAAAGAAAGAGAAAACTAATCCCTACAGAATGATACAAAAATGACAAAAATTAGATATGAAATAAAAAGATGACATTTTGAAATGTCACATTTTTTCGGAATACATTAAACCTTGACCAGTCTTTAACGAATAATCAAATGAATGAGCTGATGTCATGCTCTCACAATTTCTTATTGATTTCAAGTACAGAAATGACAAAAATCTCATATTTCAGCAGTATAAATATAAAACTTGCCTTAAACCACCCCAAATAAACAAAACCGAATGTTAACTCTGATGTAATAGTATGAGAACATGCTTTTACTTGTATTAGCTAGAATTTAAAAAAAAAAAAATCCGAATGTCATATATAACATACATCTTTCTTTTTTCCGTTATAGGAGTGACTAAGACATGGATGAATAGAACATCGAGTCATTTTCATTAGACGGGATAATAATAGATTAGAAGGTGATGATAATAATAAAATAAAAGTTTTAAGATTATTCTGCATGATTGCAGAACAGGTCCACATGTTTTCATTTTCAATTATTTTCTTTCATATTCATATTTCCTCTTACAGCTGCAGGTACCGTCATTGATACTGTCCCTATGACGGTCGTTGTTGATGTTTTCTCCTCTTCTTCTTTCTCATTATCTTCTCTGGGTTTGTTGTGTGTGTGTGTGTGTGTGTGTGTGTGTGTGTGCAACAGCCTGTGTTTGGCTTTCTTTCGGGAAACCTACTCTCGCAAGCATCTGCTTCTATGTAGGTTCACACCACATATAATTTTATTCATCCGTCATGAATGCAATATACTACTTGAGAATGATTTCTATTGAGTTTGTGCCATGTAGCCTGAATTCTATTAGTACATACTGCACTTATAACTCATAATTTATGTGCTACTTTACATATTGTCATGGATGGATATTGTAAACACAGCACTGTATGATTTGTGTGGAAATTTAATAAGTGAAGTGAAAAGAAGTAAATTGCATTGACGGCCGAGGTGGAGCAGTAGCATTATGTGAGAGAAAACTTCACTGTCCAAATCTTACCAAATGTTGGATTGTCCATTAATGGTGAAGAATTTCTTTTCATTGAAACCACGGATGCAATTAAGAACAAGATAATAGTTGGAATTGTATCTCGTAAACCCTCTTCAAGGGTTAATTATTTTATAGAATCTTTCGACTCTGTTTTTAATACTCTAAATAAAATGTCGAAAATCATGCCTTATTATGTGAGACTTGAACCTTGATTTATTGCAGTACACAATCAAAGCAGTGTTGCCCAGAATCACGTTGACAATTATCATATTCTTAATGAGGTTTTTCCACATGATATGCAAACCGAATCGTGTATGTTCTACATCAGCTACTCTATGTATATGTGTATGTGTGTATCTGTGTACGTGTATCTATGTACATGTATGTTCTACATCAGCTATAGATGGTATCTTACTAATTCCTCTGACCATCGTATCACTTCTGGTATCCTTCTCTCAGATTTAACTGACCATTATCCATATTTTTCTGTTTCTTCTGAAGCTCTTACGAGTTTGAATAGTCAAAATTATAATGCATTATATATACCGTAAAATAGCATCTTTTTCATTAACATCACTGATGGGTGATTTTTCAAAAACTGACTGGTCAGATATGGTTGAGTTGAACGACGCCCGTCTTGCCTATGAACTATTTTTGAACCATTTTCCGTTTTTATTTGATGAACATGTATGTCACTCAGGTAGAAAAAAAAAGTGTGTACATATTTTATAATTTTAAACATTTTAAATTTATATATATATATATATATATATATATATATATATATAAACAAATCAATTGTTTGTTTGAACATGCATCGTTATTTTCCAAAACATTACTGGAATATTTGAGAGAAATGTTTTCTTTGAACATTGACATACACATGAAACCCAGATGAAGACATCTTCTTCACCAATCTAGAGTAACTCCCCACTCCCTTAATAAATCAATTCGGTGTATTGGGCCAATCACATGGAATTCCTTGCCTCCATCGTTACGCAGTATTCAACTCCTGAATTCAGTGACAACCAAGAACAAGTTTTATCATTTGTCTTATTATGTTTAACTCATTTTTCTGTTAATAATGTATTTACACACATATACACATGAGTTGATTTGTGTTGCAAATCATTTTCAATGCATGCTATAATGGGTGAAGATTTCTTTTACTTTGTTTTTGGATGTCTCAGCCATTCCAAAACCGATTATCACCACATAAACTTTGAATTCCTCTTAGAACGGTATGCTCTGTACTATTCCATAAGTGGTTTCTTGCTATCTTGCAGAAAGTTAAGCCCAATCCTCAGCTCCACCGATACTATGCCGTCCCTTTAAATAGTTTTTCAAACATTGTCATATCTGTAGGGTACATATCGTGTATAATATGAATGTTAATATTTTGCTTTTTATCCGAAGAATGAAATAAAAACCAACGAATGAATGAGTGAATGAATGAATGAATAAATGAATGAGTGAATGAATGAATGAATGAATAAATGAATGAATGAATGAATGAATATGGAAGGTTGTCAACTGATAGAGACAGGTGATGGTCGATCCCCCATGATATGTATAGCCCTATCTTTACTGATCACAGCGTGCATTGTTATAAGTCTGCCTTTTACAAAGTATATCATTTAACGGGCAAGTAATCTTACTGTCAGGGGTTAACAATCTTCTCAACGCTTTTAATATTCGCATACCAATATGGCACAGGCATATGTGGCTAGAAGGAGCGTTACACCGGATGCGTTGTTAAACGTGCAGTCCCCTACACCTGACGGTCGCTTGTTACCAAGCCGCCATACATGCGTCCACTGTTTTACAATTCAGCGCACTCGCATAATCGCAGTGAGATTGTACTACAGTACCGGTGTCGACTCGTAAAACCGCGTCTAAATCATATATACATAATCATAGCGTGTCCATGCAGAAGGATAAATGCGCCTTACAGAGTAATAAATGACAGTTAGTGGTTGAAATCGTCAGTGCACCTGATAATGAGATACAGAGGTGCACACACGACTTTTAGTGGCCCAGACAGGTTCATTGATTGCGCATTGGAGACGTTTGTCTCGCAGCCAATGTAATTTTTCCAATATACAAATTGTATCTAGATTTCATTACTGATACTCTTACTGTGATAGGCTTACGATGTGCACAGGATGTGCGCTTTCTGAATGCATGTGTGCAGTATAAAGGCGGCTTCTACGCTAAATAAAAACAACAATAACAATAACAGACAAGTCGAGACTCACCAACATTGGAAGAGAGCTTTGCATTGCATGCTTAATGGTACAAGCTGTATGTCAGGTTCACGTTAGCTTCTATCTCTTCCGGTTGACGATCACAGGTGTGAAGTGCGCGCTCAGTGCAAAAATACACGGAGGCCTAGCTGTGGGTCAGAGTTTATGTATACAGAGCAGTTGACCTAGTTATGCATCCAGATTCAGTCAGTGTTTTTTTTTTTTTTTTGTTAAATATCCACCATTGCTCTTGCAAGTACTACAGTAGCTTGTGAATGTGTGTGAAAGAGAGTGTGTGGACGAGCGGTCAAGATCATGTAAGAAAAGAAGGGGCAGTGTATTAGCTAGGCTCATTGTGTCTGTGAATACAAAGTGTATTTTTGTGTATGACATTTTTTGTTGCTGTTGAACAAATAGTGTATGTTTACGATCGAAGGTATCAAAAAGTCCTTTGTGTTCAGATCTACAGTGGAACCCTCTGGTCTATAGATTACCATGGAGCTACGGTCTTATTCTGGTCACTTAAATGTCGCACGACCAGGAAAGTTTAGGTGTACTGAAGTGTTGGATGCTGTTCTAGAAGCTAGTATAGAAAGATGTATAGGGTTTGCAAGGTCTGAGCGCGGGTTACACTAAAAATAAAGCATAAGATGTCAGTCGGGACAAAACTCGTACAGGGTTCTACATGATTTTCGATTAATTTTTTAAAATCATTTTTATCGGTTTCTTTTTCTCTTATTTTTTTCTTGGCCATCTGTATTTGTTGTGAAGTCAAAATCGGAGCATGCGACCATTAATATTGTGTGTGTCGCAGAGCATAACGTGTGTGAGATAAGTGTGAGGAAAGAGTTTTTATACAGGTCGATTAACTCTTGTTAGTGGCGCTGGTAACACGTCCGCATACTCGCTCGCTGGGAGTTAAGACTCTCAACATATGAAAGCCAACGAAGCAAGGGTGTGTGTGTGTGGGGGGGGGGGATTTAACTCATCAAACTTATTTAGATGGATTTGGATTTTATTCCAAATATAGGGCATTTGGAGCATTTTGAAGAAATCTCCTTTCTTGTAGAGTTGTTGTTGTTGGTTTTTTTTTTTTTGGTTGTTTGTATCTTCAAGCGGTCCGCTTGAACAAAACAAAAAGAAGGAAAGAAAGAAAGGACAAGAAAGGAGAAAACCACTGACCACACTACCCCCCCCCCCCCCTCCAGTTATGGGCCGTCTACATCGCACACGCACCGTAAAGTGACACACTGTATACGTCGGACCATGAAATAACAATCAGTGAAATATAAGGTATTATGTCGGTATACAGTCAAAGTGTAATTTATTCTCAAAAACATCCTACAGTTTCAGAGCTGACATCAAGTTATGTCATAGTCCCTTGTGTTTATACACTTAAAAGCTGTACATATTATGCGGTTTGTTCTACAGTGGCATAACTTCAACGAAGGAAATGGCTATATGTCCGAATTCCTCGTTATTTCGATTTTTCAATGAAATACCAAATACGATAACCAATAGTGTGTAGTGCGTCTATTACTCATTCCATTGCGTTGCATTGAAATGTATATGATTTATGTACTTTTATTGTCTAAAATTGTTTAAAATTGCAAAGGGTGCTTTAATAAGCCATGCACTGAATGGAATTTAATTCATAAAGAGAATTGATGAGAGAGGAAATGCAACTCTACAAGACATGAGTGTACGTGTATACATCCATATACATTATACAATAATCAATGATTATATGAATATATATATCCGTAGACAGCTGTTGGATCGGCAAAACCTCATATCCAAATGTAAATGATCGGAGGAGCAATGAAAAAAAAAAATGGCAGATAGTGATATATATATATATATATATATATATATATATATATATATATAAATTTACATATACAAATATAAGATGCTTTAAGTGAAAGAACGTTTATAATTGCAGCTATACAGCACACAGATACTCAAAGTATTTTGCCATCCCGGAGTAAAAATAATATATATATATATATATATATGAAGGGTTTGTTTGCAAAAACCGATAAGTCCATTTTTGAAGATTTTGAAGTACGATCTCTGTCATAAAGTACAAAATATAACCTTTTAAATGATATATCGGGCACTACATATAAAGGTATATTTTTGAAGTTATGGTCAAAGAAGCAAAAATTTTCTTATTATTCTCCTTATTTTTCTTGACCTTTTATCGCAAATATCTCCATTTGGCAAATATGGACTTATCGGTTTTTGCAAACAAACTCTTCATATATATATATATATATATATACGATATACATAAATGAAAAATGGGAGGAAAATATTTCAAAGCGTGTGTCCCTAATATTTCAAGATTCAAGATTCAAGATTCAAGATTTCAAGATTCAACTTTATTTTCACTTCCATCAAATGAGCAAAGAAATATATTTTGTTCGTCTTATAGTACAAAGGATAATACAATCAAAACCCTGACATTTAATCGGATTTTGTTTTTGATGACATACCTTTGTTAAAGAGTGCTGTAACCGCACATTTCAACACACGATATACAACGTACACCAAAATGGAAGAAACCGCTATACAGATCATTGCAACATCAATGAGACTGTACTGAAGAAAATTCAAATCATACACTGTTGAACGCATGTGTTCGCCTCCATGTTTGATTACGTGTTCTATCCAAAAGGCGGCTCGCTCTGTGGGACGCAGCGGGCGATCCCTAAAGATGGCCGACAAGCGCGCCGCTGTCTTGGCGTACATCTCATCATGCAGGATCTCCGAGAGCTTTTCGTAAATCAGATCCGCGCTGAGCTCATCCTTCTTGAGCACAATGCCGATACCACGTGACTGAATTCTTGCTGCTACGTCGAAGTGATCTCCAAAGAGTGGTACAGCGAGCATCGGTACGCCATGAAATAAGGCTTCATAGTATCCGTTGTTTCCGGCATGGAACACAGATGCTTTTGTCTTCGGATGTCCCAGTAGGTCATTTTGCGGTATCCAAGGCATCGCCTTGACATTTGCATGAAGGCTGTAAGCCGGCATCGTCTTGATTGCAGAATGACTCTCTGAGGAATGCGACTGAATGCGTCGACGAACATTTTAAAGAGGTCTGGTCTTAACGAGGTGAAGGAGGCGAAATAGCTACCCATTGCCAGGATGACAACACCATGTTCTCCAGACTGATTAATGAACTCCAGCAAATCGCCAGTCAGAGGGACAGCTGGTCCCGTGGTGACACCTCCAATAGGGATGATGTTCGGCGTCAGGGGGGAGGGAAATTCCTCGGCAAAGTCCATGTTTATATATAAGATACAGGTCAATCTCATCGGAGAAAGACATAAAAGACTGTTTCAGGGATGGATTTAGGTCGAATTTGTCTACAATTTCTGCGAACATTTTTACGTACATATCCATCAAGACTCCCATCAGGCGGTAGGAAATAGTGTTCTTCGTTCTTTGAAGGAGGGTCATTGATGAGGTCAAGCCAGTCAGAGAAGATGGCTGGTAAGCCGTATTGAATGGTGACCCCGCAAGAGTGAGCATGCTTGAGATTGGCGCAGTTGCCGACGACAGGATGAAACGCACTTGCGTATGCGTGTGTCTCGAGAGATATGATTTGACGAAGCCCGCGCAAGGCCACGGCATTTCGGCCACAATGGCATCCATGCGCTCCAGGCGTTTCATTAAATCTTTGTCACTGAGCACCCACACGCATGTGTCCACCATGACTCGTCTTGCCAAGGTGGCGATCTCAAAATTCTGCACCAATCCATTTGTCCTAAAACTAGCTATGTCCGCAGCGGCATCGAAGAAAGTCTGAGCCTGTAGGAGAAAATCTCGAAGTCGAAGAGCGCCCCCAATATCGGATCTGCAGCCCGAAAGGAGTACTCTTCGCTGATCAGAAACGTGACATTGTGACCCCGCTCAACAAGGCTCTTACCGATGGGAACGAGAGCTAGGAAGTGGCTTCCCTCACCGAGACTACCCGACATGAGGATATTGGCAGCTTCAGCGTCATTTGCTCCCGAAAGAAGAATCAGGAGCACACACAACAGGTGTTGTAGACTCATGCCGATCAACTTCCTCGTCGCCCGAGTCTCGTTATCCATCTGAAACAAAACAAGAAACGTTTACAATAAGTCTTGAAAGCTTCTTTTCGTTGTCTCCAGGGGCATGTCGTTTTAAAAAAAAAAAAAAACTTATAATACCAGGATTATATACCTTTACTTTGAATCACGTCCCTCCCTAATATCTAAACAGTTTTCCTATATACCAACGAACTCTAAAAAGATGACAGTTAATGAGATCTGACGTTTGTGCTATAATGACCAACATAGATTCTTAGTTTGGGCAATAAGAAACGAAGTCCTGTATTGAAAATTCAGGATGTTATTTCGAGAAACTGCGACCGTCAAGATTTCCGTTAAAAGACAAAATGTGAAATAGCGCATTTGATATATTTACTCTTTTTTTTTAAGAATAACAGCTATGAAGACAATCTGGATGATATGAACGGCGACATTTCTACTAAAGACAGAGCGACTTTGTAAGAATATTGTCAGACTCGTAATTCACGTCCCTGTTAACGGCTCAAATCTCGCGTTCGTGGCATGTAAATGATAATCTTCTTTACGGTGATACTGTACAGACTGTTCACCCATTCAGAACGCCATCACTGTCTGTTTTTCTCTCTTTAAACCAGAATAAACAGTAGGTATTTGTTCATGGTATGTATATTTTCTTTTCCTTTTTGACGTCAAAAAGCATACAATGTTTCATAGGAAAAAAAAGCACATATATGCATTGATCTTTTTGTCAGTTCCGCAATAAATAGGTTGTTCCTTGAGAGATACCGGGAGTAAATTTTAACCATTATTATGAGTTCTTCTTATTCTTAGTTGCCATATAATAAATCACCGTGGAAAAAAAATAAAAGTAAAGAAGAACCAGCAAAAAAAAAAAAAAAAAAAAAGCCAACATCCAAACATCAGGAATAAACCACTGGGCTGCCACTGCACGTCGAGTACATTGACTGCTATAGGGATTCTATAGGGACAATTATCATTGTAGTACAACTTGTATCCATTAACAATCGTACAGCTTAAGTACTATGTAACCTGTACAAAAGCCATCTTTAGTTATACAACAGAAGACAAGCGAGAAAAGGATCGTCACGCTACACGAAGTCATTTCACCAGAGAGAGGCCAATCCCGGGCAATACCTTTTTTTTTCTACAAACAGCGATTGGTAAAGCAAACGCGCAACTTCACGGGCGAGCAGCTTTTTCCCAAGAAGCATACTTATGTAGATCCTATCGCATCGACTGGCGCACCTTTGAACGAAAAATGTCGCAATGCCATGGGTTTATCATTGTTGAAATGCACAGTAGATGAATTATATGGAATCATACGTGAAACTATGAAATTGTCTATAATTAAATATGAAACTATCCGCAAATTTGTGTCCTGAGTGACCATATACTTTAGGGGTAATGACATCGATCAGCTTATCTGAAAATGCATATGAAGTAAATAATTCGTTTTCACATTCTACAAGTAATAGGCCTACAATATATATGTAGTATACATTCTTGAAGATTAGTGAGGATTTCCTTCCGATTGCTACATACTGTAACGCATCGTGATGCATTCAGGTGTGTGCATAAGAACATTTCCAACACCATCATACAGATATTATGTATATCTTAACCTCTTCCCTGGGTCATTCTTCGCTAAGTGTATAAAGTCCCACCAGTTTAAAGGTATGTACAAAAATAAAAGGTCATGTCGTTATTTTCTGTTCTGTTTACAACGACTCACATTCATGTAATTAAGATAACATACAAAACAGAGGAATGAATTGTTTATCTGAGTATTCCTGACCTATTATGTTATTTTCCCGTATCCGTACCACTGAAAACCCCATGTCCCGATGACACTACAGATAAATATAATTATGTCACATTTCAAGATGGAAGCATGTTGAAACGTTTTTAATCGCTCTTCTATTTCATTTCAGAGCGTACTATTGAAATATTAGCGTATATAAGATATATCACTATCAAACTATTTAAGAGAAAAATGAAATAAATAATTCAAAATTGTGCGTCCCTTTATTCAGCGTCATCTCCGAACGCGTAAGATTACATATCAAATCAAATTAATTTATAATTTTGGTGGCATAACAGAGAGAAGATCATACCATCTACCAGTACACACAGTACACACGGTGAATGGATTAGGAAGATGATATGAGGCCATTTTATTGTTAAACCCGTCATCTCCGTCACGAAAAGTGACGGAGATGACGTTGATGGATTTTTTTTTCTACATTCATCTTGATTTTCCAACTTAATGAAAGATTTTCCATTTCTGAGACACTTTTTCTTTCAATAATTTGTAATGCCGAAAATGTACACTAAGCGAAGAATGACCCCCCCCCCCCCCATGTCACTCTATTCCGTAATTATGTTCCCTCATCCTATTGTGATTAAAGAGAAATTTGGTCCAGTTAATACGGTTATCTGATAGGATAGAGTGAAATCTTACGAGTTCACCTGTGAAAATTTGATCAAAATTGGATAAAGATTTGGGAAATTATAAGATTGTGAAATTTCGCTAATTTCTGCAAAACTGTTCTCGAACAGTTGATGTGAATATGATAAAAATATCTGATGATGTCATCCACCCTCTAACAAAATTCCATTGAGCGCATATATAATGGGGAAAATTCAAAGTTTCTGTTATCAATGTGTAACACATGATGTTATTTCTGGTATATTGATAACATCAAAATAATGATCACTCAGACATACGATGTAAATCAGAATTTGAGACTGTGTATGAGATGGAATTCCGTTATAGTTGATAAAAAAACTGGAAATTTTAAAACCTATGTGCAAATATGTGTGAGGGGATGTTTTCACGTCACTTTTGTATATTCATTTTGACTGTTCAAGAATTGTTTCTATAAAAATTAACGAAATTCAAAATGTCATAAATTGTTTATTTTTCATCTGAAATTGATCAAATTTCCATACTAGTAGTTGTTCTAAGAAAATTGTTGTTCTAAGAAAATTGTACTCCTTCTTTACATACTAACTTTCATCTACACTGCAGGAATTTCCCTAAACGTTGTACTTGCGTTATTTGATCTCACAACTTTCTTTTTATCCGTTTGGGATCGAACATCAAGCCTACTTGTTTTCTCAACACACCGCTCACATTATCATCACCAGTTATTTGTAAAATCTCTCTCTCTCTCTCTCTCTCTCTCTCTCTCTCTCTCCCTCTTTGTGTTTTCATCCCTGATTGTCATAATAGTATAGGGAGCTTCAGATTTGCTGCGCGGACGTTTGAGACGACGCTTGAGCTGGACGTTCTCCTCTTCCCTGCTTCGTGCTGAAAAGTAAAAGTAGCTTCAGATTACGCTGAGACACAACGTATAAAAAATAAAATGGCGCCCCTATACTTATGATCGGCGCATCTGCTCTCTACGTCGTAAACTGAGCGGACGAAAAAATATCCCAGAACGCGTAGTGAAAACTCAGGCGCGCAAGCTATAAATTGATCGCGTCTCATACGCGATTCTGCGCATGCTCAGACCAGTTTTTCCCCTCTGGAAAGTCCCCGTCGCAAAAATCTAAAGCTCCTTGATATATGAGAGTGAGAACTTCTTCTTCTTCTTCTTCTTCTTCTTCTTCTTCTTCTTCTTCTTCTTCTTCTCGAGTCACTACGCTGAATGGAATGTCAGATTCTTCCAGTCCCTTGAGCTGGATGCGCTGCCTGCACAGGGCGTATTAAGAGCTGCCAGATCTTCTTGTGTGCAAGGCTCTGATAAAAGTGGACAGACAAGGAGATGTTGCACCTAGTCTGCTTCTCTCCACACAGGCTGGTGATGTCATCATTCTCATTCAGTATACCCCCACTTTGCTACCGAGGATGGATTTGCAGCGGCCGACGGCACTTCTTAGGCGAATGTAGCAATTAGGCCAGGAAGGTCATGCCTCACTGGCGCCTGATGGTGCCGTTTTAGTAGACATTATAAAATGGGCCTTAGAATCTCTGCAATCTGATTGGTCAATTGTCGTGCATTGATCTTTACTGATCCACACTGAGCAATGCGTCCGGTAAAATCTGAATGCATGGCCATGCGTCCGGTAAAATCCGGTAAAATCTTGGCTATTTTACAACTATTATGTCATGACCTGCTTGAATGTAGGCCGACACGTACTACTGAAAGTTGGTGAAAATGTTTATTTAGCAGGTTTAGCTGAGTGTCTTAGCGCGTAAGGCCCGTGTATACTTCAGCTTGTTTTCAATCACTGATTAAAATTGACGATTTAAAAAACAAACCACTTTCAATTGTTTAATTTTTATGTAATCTTAATATTATATAGAATGAGAACCATTCAAGTAACACGATGTTAACAGCTTTGGAAAGTGTCAGTTCCCACGAAAGCTATATAATACCTTTATGCTCCGGTGGTTGTTTACTTTTTTTTCTTCATAGTGATTGCCTTTCCAAATGCTCACTGTCACAGATGACTACTCCTAAAACATGTTTGCTTCTTTGTTTATTTTCTGTCTAGACGAACAATTCCAACAGATGATGCAGAAGACCGACTCAATTAACTCTAAGGGACCTATACAGGCAAAGATTGCCTTTAAAGCACCATACACAGACATAATTATACACTTTATACAGTGCAGAAACTACATAACGCTGATGCCCTGCTCTCTACAGCCCAGGAGCGCCAAATGTACTCAATATACAAACTGTTCATGAATCGTGTCTTTAATAAAGCGCACTATAATAACTCATTTTTCTGAATAATATATTACATGAATTTCTGCGTTCGGGAGACATTCAACTTCGCAGTTTTCGTTGTGCTACATATAGTCACATGCAGAACTGCGATCTCCTGGATCTGTATCTGAATTGAAGGTGCTGTAAAACTCTGGGAACCCCGAATATAGTATCACTCAGCACTGCATGTGATGTAATGCGTTAACGGAGGTGACGCTGGAATGTATCTTTGAAAGTATATCAGAATTTTGAATTACTTGGCAGCTATAGTGCCTTCCTGTATTAAGTGCTGCCGTGCATTACCTTCAAGAATGAAGCAAGACTCTAATGAAAGAAATGAGGGGGATGTACATGTAGCTGGCGCTAGCCTCGTCAGCTAAGAAATCTGTGGTTATGCTTCTAAGGCTTAGTTTAAGTAACGATACCATAGTTAACAGGAAAGAGGCCTGACTATTAATAGAATTGGAAATAATTTTTATGGCATTATAACCAATGCAAGCATAACAAGGGAGGAATTTTGAGAACTTGAAAGCAATCTTAGATCAGTCTTGAACATTTTTTTTTTCTTCAGGGATTTTATTGTTTTTTCAACTAAATGCTACTTCCTTATACACTCTAAGAAGAAAAAGAAAAAAGTCCTTGAACGGTTCTCGCAAAATGGTTTTGCTGAGAACCTTCAAATGGTTTCCAATCGAAATGGGTTCCTTCTGCACCATTTGTCAGTATTCGACCCAGTCCCGGAGTATTGATGCTGTAAAAGGAGTCATTCGTAGATCATCTTTGATTCATTTCATTTCATTTCATTTCATTTCAGACGAAAGTATTACTGTACGAATGGGCAGTGTTCTGTCGATTCACCCAACGGACAAACAATCAAGGGTCCAGGAACTAATCATATTCTGCAAGTCGCCTGCAGCAAGCTTGATCTTAGCCTGCAAGACGATGCTTAGAGTGTTGGAAAAACGACTGAAAGTTAAAAGTTGTTAGTTTCTTGTAGTATGTTTTATCATACCTGTAACTTATAGAAGCACAATCTCTTTTAGGTGTGTAGACAAAAATGTTCTAGTGTTTCTAGTTTTCACTCATTATAAGATTTTTTAAAACCTTAGAACACATGACATAATAATCACGTCTATGTTCTTGATGAACAAAAAATGATAAATATGGGCATTTTGACATATAGATTAAAAGGTGGGAAATACAAACCTCAGCTTGGCGTTATGATTGTAAGCCTGAATAAAGACATTGCTCTGCTTTTGGAAAAAGGGTAAACTCAAATGATTTCTAATTGTTTGATAAGTCCAATGTCTTGAAAAACGATTTACGAATTTTGTGCATTCATATGCTTTTGAGTCTTTGTGTGGGTGTGTTATCCCAGCACCCCCCCCCCCCCGATTCTTATCAATGTGGTGAATGACGTGCTCATTGATTACTGATATAAATGCTTTAGTATGCTTGTGGTGAAACTACAAAGCTATTTTTTGATGGTTATTTTCGTGCAAATATGGGTGCTTTTAGAAATGGTGACTACAAAGTATAGACACCATACTGATCAAAGGCGCTGATGATCACCCTTTAAAGGACAAGTTCACCTTCATTAACATAAGGATTGAAAGAATGCAGCAATATTAGTAGAACACATCAGTGAAAGTTTGAGGAAAATTTGACAATCGATGCAAAAGTTATGAATTTTTAAAACTTTTGTGTTGGAACCGCTGGATGAGGAGACTACTAAGGCTCGTGATGTCATATGAGTACAACAGTATAAAGAAAATGTAAAGAAAATTCAACATAGTATTATTTTCACTTTTTTCGCATAATAAAAGAGCACTTAACTTGCCTCTTTCTAAAGGCAATGGGAATAATATTACCCATAACATATGTCAGTAACGAGTCAAGGGAATGTGTACTTTTTTTTTCAAAAGATGAAATTTTGTGAAATTCTCTTTATTTTTTCCTTACATTGTTGTACGCATGTGACATCATACACTGCAGTAGTCTTCTCATCCAGCGGTGACTGCACAAAGACTTCAAAAATTCATAACTTTTGAACGGATTGTCCGATTTTCCTCAAACTTTCAATGATGTGTTCTACTAATCTTGCTACATTCTCTCAATCCTTATGTTAATGAAGGTGAACTTGTCCTTTAAAATCCTGTAAGCACCTTACCGGTAAGGTGCGTACAGTATAAGTTATTGAGTGGCCTATGGGCCTTTGTGCTGAGAAGCCTGCTTAAACGTACATGTAGCTGGGTTGGAAAGATTATATCGTCAGACTGTCAGACAGTAGTTGGTAGGTCGAGTGGATCAGTGCAAATAACAGATGTTGTATTTTACACATCTGTCATGTGTTAAAAATCTGTCTTTCGTAAAATATTCGAATTTTGAAAGCAACGCCAAAAAAAAATGAAAATCAACCTTATAGTTGTAAATGGTGCTCATGAGCACTCTTTAAGATAAACCACGCATGTGAGCACCTTTTATTCGAAAAAGTGCCTGTAAGCACCTTTGAAAAGGCACTCATGTGCACCATGTCAGTGGAAAAGTATTTTAATGGGCATCATTAGTAAAAGGTGCTGATAATCCTGGAATTTTTGCATTTTTGCCATCCTGACACGTTAAAAAGAAATCTGCGACCACTCCCATATGAATAACCTTATAACTTCAGTCGTTGTTTCCTTCAATATCTTTACTATGATAGTTAAAGGGATATGGTATAGTTTTGGTTGAGACTGGGGTTGAGGTTTTAACATTTTGTGAGAGAATTGCTAGAATCATTTAAGTGAAATATTAAAGAGCATGCACTTTTTAGAGAAATTCAAAGTTTTATTGATGAAAATCGGGTTTCAAACGGCTGAAATATTAAAAAAAAAGAACAAAGCCAAAAAGTGTTTCAATGAAAGGCGGGTCCCATCTTTTGTCATGACCTTTTCGTTTTTGGATATCTCAGCCATTTCCAAAACAAATTTTCATCAAATATTTCATATTAGCAGTTTCTAATTATCTCTCAAAAAATTTAACACCTCAATATCAGTCTCAACCAAAAACTATACCATCCCTTTGATGATATATTGCCGGTATACTGGTACTGTATTGCATCTAGTCTCCATTTACAAATAGTTCTCACGAGCTCAAAAAGAAAAAAAAAAGAAACAAGGTGTGTTGCTATTGTTACAGTGCTGCCAACCATTGAAATTGTGCTCAAAAGAACTTTTTTTTCCTAAGGGTGTAGGAAAGTCATTATAGTATCGTCATTAGCCCATCTACAATTTGATCTAGTGCAATAACTGTCTAGCCTACTGTCACTGTCAAAGTATTTTGCCTGGAACTTTTTCACACTTATACTCCGATGCTTGCCACCATGTTCAAATGCATATCACGGGGAAGGCCTATATCCCTTTAAAAGTGGCAGACGGGTTGAAGATTGAATTTCCAACATGGGAGGTGGATCTCTTCCCACCTCCCTGTTCCAAATGATAGCCCGCGTTCCAGCGTTCTTTTGCTCCCCCCCCCCCCCGACTTCCAATAGTTCTAGAACCATTACCCCATGAAGAAGCGGACTCTGCCGTGTGTCTGCGGGTCCCATTCAATTTTAACGAGATGTGCAGCACAACCAATTCCGTCATTGAAACTACAGAAGCTGTTATTTTTTCCTCACCCACCAGCAATGTACATAGACTTAGTTATAAATATCGTACTCATAATCTTTCCGGGTGCTGTTCGTTATTCCGAAGGTTCGTTATTCCGAAAGTTCGTTTTTCCGAAACATACAAATTCCCTATTCCAAGGGGTTCGTTCACCCGAAAATTAAAAAGGGTTCGATAATCCGAACATTTGTGGCGTTATTCCGAAGATTCGATATTCGAAAGGTTAGTTAATCCGAAAATAAAATAGGGTTCGCTATTCCGAAGGCTCGTTTATCCGAAAATGAAATAGGGTTCGTTATTCCGATGGTTCGTTAATCCGAAAATGAAATAGGGGCAGTAACGAACCTTCGGAATAACGAGCGAGCCTTATTCCATTTTCGGAGTAACGAAACTTCGGAATAACAAACCTTATTTCATTTTCGGATTAACGAATCTTCGGAATAACGAACCTTCTGAATAAAGATCCTTCGGAATAACGAACCTTCGGGATAACGAACTGAAACCATATCATTTCCTTGGACCTACTTATACACAAGGACATTCATCATTCCGTTAATCAATGCATGTCTTTGTCTTTGTCAAAAGTGTCACAAAAGCATAAAAATCATTATTCCCTTCTTTAATCTTAATACCGTCGCCGGCAAACCGGGGCAAAACACAACGCTGCTTTGAAAAATGCATGAACTTAATGCGCAAAAGATAACAACTGTCTTATAAATCAAGGAGAACGCATGTGCAGTTGTGGTATGTATTCGTGTATCACCGCTCAGACATTTTGTATTGGCGAAATGCAGGTACTTTTCAAGAAAAAAGCAAAGGTTTTAGGTAATTAATTACAATTTTTTAATCTTCATTTCCACCTTTTCCGCTCATATTTTCCAGAGTAAAAACAGATGGTATGGGAAAAAGTTATGTCTGTTTTACTATTAGGCAATATCATATGATTGAGCGCGTGCTAGCGAATCGGTAATTTCCACTCCATTGACACGAAATCAGTCATGTTCTGAGTTTTCCTGGTTCTCATCATTGGCGTTTACCCAAGACATTTCAGTCTAAAAAGGCGCATCAGCCAAATAAGACCGGAACTAGGGAAAATAATATTTTGTCAGTGATGATGCATGATTATGTAGTCATCATCTTCGAGATATCTGTATAATTGTTGGAGGATCTAGGGCAATTATCCCCTCGGCAATTGCCCCAGACCCTTTGTTGACTAACATGTGCATTACTCTGGCCAGCCACTCAATACGAAATACACCGGAAGATTGACCGTCTTCTACAACAAGAGGAAGAAGAGATATACTCTAGCAAGTCTTTTATTATATATATATATATATATATATATATATATATATATATATATATATGTGTGTGTGTGTGTGTGTGTGTGTGTGTGTGTGAGTGTGTGCGTGCGTGTGTGTGTGTGTGTGTGTCTGTGTCTGTGTCTGTGTGTAACAAAAACATGTTCGCTCACTTTCGGTACTACAGGAGCTATCAGGCCTATTGCTTGAAAGTTGTAACGTGGGAAAAAGGCCCGACACTTAAAGAGACATTATTGTCCTCGGCTTTGACTCGATCTTGGACTAGCATTCGGTCCTTGATGAGAGTTACATGAGAACACGTGTGTTCACGCACGTTTCTGTCTTCGCTTGATCTGTACTGAGGGACGTCCGTGAAGTTTCAAAACTGGAATAGTTTTGTCTGCTATACTCAGACAGAAGGGGTTTAATAATCAGCTGGTTCTATGCACTGTTGAACAGAGAACACCAGATGGGTGAATAGGTGCGTAGAACTAATAATAGTGCCGAAATCAAGGATTCCTAGTTTCAGCCTTGACAATAAATGCCACTGGAGTGCAACGACACTTTGTAAAGTAGTTGCAACCTTCAAAGCCGGTGAAAAGGGCAGAATGGCATTGAGCAAAGACGCCATAACATCGACGAGTCAACATCGAACCTGTTGGTAAAATTTCCTTATGGGTTCTTTTTTCTTTTTTCCAAAACCTGCACAAAAACTTCCCTGGAGTGTACTCGCACTGCTAATGAAAGCTTTTCTAATGCAGACAATCTTACGCATAAAAATGACACACACACACACACACACACACACACACACACACACACATAAAATGTTTCACATCTATGTGTAATATTCTAAAAAGTCCCGTGCTTAATTAAAAAAAAAAAAGTTGTTCCCAAGGTCAACATATTATACTCTCCTGGAATACTGAAGGGGAAACTGACCTCACTCTGGGGCAAGGAGGTCTACAGACGGATTGTGGGGCGGGAATTCTTCCCCCTCAGCAGTGCGTACCCTATAGGCATAACGAATCCACTGGAGTGATCTCTTCTGGTCTAATTTGTAGGCTTAAAGCTGAATATTTGAACTACAAAACTCCTTGTGCTTGAACAAACATACCAGGTCTGTTTAACATACCCACTCTTGTCTGTCAATAGAGAATGATTCCGCAACATTCGCAGCACCTAAAATGCGATGCAGAGTGGTTGTCATGAAGGATAGATCTACCTGAGAATGTTTCTTTTGTTCTGTTTCCCGCAATATACATGTTGTAGTATCATAGTAATCACTTAAAGTAATCCGTATGATAGGGCACTCCGTTCGTGTAAGTGATGAGTTTACTCCCCTTTTTTAATGATGTTTTTTTCCCCTTCAAATCGAATACAGATTGTTCACATCAAAGCAAAATTATTTAATAGACAGATGTATTCAGCTTTCATGCATGCTTTGTTCACAAAAGTTGCCTTTAACAACCACAAAGCTTGCCCGACATAGCAACAGCTAGGTGACTTCCTGCCCATGGAACATGATAGGAATGAGCAGGTGAATGAAATGCTTCGTTAAAAAGCTGAAGGAAGAGAAACATCCAGAAACGGTCTATTTATTCATAACAAAACTCAATGCGTGTTATGTAGTGATATCTTGATATAAATAAAGATAAATTACCGTAACAAATGAGAGGGAAAAATACATTTTCACAAACTGCTAAGACTACATGCTTTCAGTCAAAGAATGTTTCTGCAAAGAGCTAGAGATATTATAGAATGTTTACTTACCCGAACAACAAAAACATTAACAACAAAAACATTAACAACAACAACAAAACATCAACACAATTTACCCTCCGTCACAAACCGCAAAGAGCAAACATGTGGTGTGTTTTTTTTATACCAAAATAGAGGACATCACAGCCATCCCAATAACATGACTTTTCCACCACCTCACAATATAGATGCATTCACCCTGCCTTCCCATGTACAAAAGATTTCCATTTCTTTTAAATTGTATATCAAATAATGTACCCCACCATTCATCAATTCTTAAGGCGTGTCTCACAATCGACACGTGTAATCATGCATATCCTAAACCATATCATAGTTTGCTGAATTATATCCAATGATCTAAAAATCCATACACAGTACTAGAAAACTTAGCCCATTCTCTGGCTTGATTGTCGAGAAATTATACATGGTCTATTCATGTATCATTTTATAGTCCATTCTTTACAATGTTTCCGTTTTACATGCATCTGGAACGTAGAAGCATCTGTGAGTATTATGTCTGTGTTGTAACTCCATATTGTATGAGCAAGCAAGCAATTATTTTGATATTCATGAACGCCCTGAACTTAATGTAATGTCTGCTCCAAACTTCTGTTGCTCTTTTTACCTCAAATTCTCAAAAGACAGATTCGTCCATTTCTTCAGTATTGAGACGATTTGTACAATGATTCTTCCAAAAAAGGTCACCTTCAGAATAAACAATACAGATTTAATTGGATATATCCATTATTTCTTTTTCTAGGATATCTAATTTGGTGAGTTATATTGATACCATAATCCAAAGGTGAGATTTCTTGGCATGGTCTTCAGATGGCGAGATCATCGCTCTTCTACCTGCAAGTGATGCGAAAAGTGTCAAAAGGGTGATAAGAAGCGACAACATTTAGGTAGAGCACAGCTATGTATTGATTCTTTAAATGCAAGAAATTATTACCGGTACTGCCTTACATCATGGCATCTTTATCTGTTTGATTTATAACCCTGGCTACCTCCATACTACATGTATTAGTTAAGTTCAGACGGCAGGCCCTAACCTCGAGGTTAGGAAACCTCGAGGTTTAGCTCTTGCCCCCTAACTACGAAGTGTGTCCACACGACGAATCTTAACCTCGAGTTTACGAAACCTCGAGGTTAAGCTTCTGCCCCTCGTAACTACGAGTGGGTCCCACTCGATATTAAAACCACAAAACCTGAAGTTTCAGCCCACATTGCTAACAAGGCGTCTATTTATTCTTTAGTCCAACCCTGTCGGACTCGCTTACAGGTAAAGTACTCTTTTTCTCTGTCATGGTATGCACAGATAGCACTGCACTGATGATTTTATGCCTTTATGAAGATATTCGTCGAAAACATTTTTTTTAGAGTCGGAGAAAAATATAGAATACAGTAGCGAGTTCGACGTGTTCAGTTTCAGAGATCAAGCGCATGGGAAGAAAAGATGATGTTGTTGTGTCGTGCGTCATAGGTTTTTCACGTGTAGTGTATTTGTGGTGTACGTTTGGGAGGTTGACCCGGAAGCAGAGGGAAATTGTGGGGGCTGGAGTTTACGGCGAGGTCACTCTTAACTTCGAGTTCGTTGTTTTTTGTGTCCACACGGTGCTTAAAATACGAGTGGGGACCCCCCGCGGCTCGTGGCTAGAGCGCTAACCATAAGATTTCTCGTGGCTCGAAACATCGAGCAAACCTCGAGGTTTGCTCACTACGAGTGCGTCTTCACGGTCCCTAACTACAAGCTCTAACCTCGAAGTTTCCTAACTTCGAGGTTAAGGGCTCCCGTCTGAACGTAACTATTGTAATTTTACACTTTTCTGTAACTATTTTTTTTTCTGTCTACTGTTAATCCGATGTATGTGTGAGTGTGTGCATTGCCTTACAAGTATTCCCTCTTTTAGTCAGTCATGTTTATGTGTAAATTGTAATTTAGATAATTATTCTACCATTTTAATCATATACTTGATAACGAATTTTATTGGACATTGTATCATTTTTTCATTTGTCTAAACATGTTGATATTACCAAACTGCAGTCTCTGAAAATGAATCCCTTTACCATTAATTCAACAAAGCCACATAAGTTTGAAAATGAAAACACCCTTGATGATGTGGAGAACAGTATTGATCCAAATTGCAAGTGTCAATATTATTTATTCACTGAAGATTTCTTGACCAAATAATAAGCAACTACTAGTCTCATTTTCTTTATCTCATACAAATGTTAGAAGTCTCCCAGAGAATTTTGATCAATTTACTATGTTATTATCATCCCATGAACATAAATTTGACACTATGGCAATATCTTAAACTTGGTTTACACCTAAATCCAGCATTGATTTGTATCATATTCAAAACTATACCCTTGTGCATTTATGTAGACAAGACAAGATCGGTGGAGGTGTACGACATGATTTATTTTGTTCTACCACAAAATGCTTTTTTTTTGAGGTCACTCAAAATCACAAATATATTATCGTAGCCTGTGTATACAGGCCACCGAATACTGATATATCTTATTTCACTAATGAATTGAATGCTTTTGAATTATTGCAAAGTGAGAAAAAAAGATATGTTATCTTTTAGGGGATTTTAACTCTTGTCAGTGGCGCTGGTATCACGTCCGCATACTCGCTCGTTGGGAGTTAAGGCTCTCAACAAATGAAAGCCAAAGAAGCAATTAAGGGTGTGTTTGTGTGTGTGTGGGGGGGGGGGGGAATTCAACTCATCAAGATTGCTTAGATGGATTTGGATATTGTTTCAAATATGGCCTATATGTATATATACACATATATATGTATGTATATATATATATATATATATATGTACATATATTTGACATATAAAACGCCCTTTTTTTGCATTTGGAGTATTTGGAAGAAGTTTTCTCCTTTTTTGGATATATATATTTTTTTAGTTTTTTGGAAAGAAGGAAAGAAAGAAAGAAAGAAAGAAAGAAGAACAAGAAAGGAGAAAGCCACTGACCACACTACCCCCCCCCCCCCTCCAGTTATGGGCCGTCTACATCGCACACGCACCGTAAAGTGACACACTGTATATACGTCGGACCATGAAATAACAATCAGTGAAATATAAGGCTTTATGTCGGTATACAGTCAAAGTATAATTTATTCTCAAAGACATCCTACAGTTTCAGAGCTTACATCAAGTTATGTCATATAGTCCCTTGTGTTTATACACTTAAAAGTTGTACATATTATACGGTTTGTTCTACAGTGGCATAACTTCAACGAAGGAAATGGCTATATATACATATGTCCGAATTCCGCGTAAATTTCGATTTTTCAATGAAATACCAAATACGATAAAGCAATAGTGTCTAGTGCGTCTATTTCTCATTCCATTGCATAATTGGTATTGTCAAATTGCATTGAAATATATATGATTTATGTGCTTTTATTGTCTACAATTGTTTAAAATTGCAAAGGGTGATTTAATAAACCATGCACTGAATGGAATTCAATTCATAAAGGGAATAAGCCAGTTCGGAGTTCCACTTTGCGCATCAGCAGAAACAAGGTCATTCGGACCAACAAGCATGTTGGTTTTTAGATTTACTGGGATAAGCATCTGTCATGTAATGATTATTCATGTAATCCTTATAAATGCCGCTTACCAGCACATCCACCTGACAGCAAAAGTGGTATTTGGCAATATCAATAGAAAGATATTGTCAATACATCCAATGCAAAATAATTAAATGGATGCTTTCTCAAGTGTGAATTGACAGATCATTCTGCTCATCTGGTCTACGCAAGTTTATTCTTTGTTTGAACGGGATTGATGAATCCCATAAATTGTTACGTAAAGCTTATGCATTATGTCGCTCTGAAAACGAGTGAAGTGCCCCTAACCAACTGAGAAAAAAGAAAGGTCATTCGTACCAATATGCCCATGAGCTAACTCCGAACTGGCTTATTGATAAGAGAGCTGAAATGCAAATCTACATGAATGTACGTGTATATATCCATATACATTATACAATAATCAATGATTATATGAATATATATTGTAACCACCCTATGGTACAGTAGGTTAGGGAGGGAGACTAGCTTCTCTTGGAATTTTTTATGACGAAAATTTTACCTCCTTACATTTTCTTATCGTCTGCTTAACTGATCATACTTAGGTCCCTATACTTATCTCCAACCTTACTACGTTTAGCTACTATCTAGAGCGTAGTATCAAAGAACCTCAATTTGCTTTGACGATCCAGCTATAGCTTTTTCCCTGTGGAACACTACTTCAGACAAGGTATAGTGGTATCTATTATTACAACAATAGATGACATTGATCGATTTATCATTATTGTGTCTTACTTGAAATATTCTCTGAAACTTAGCGATTATCGTTAGGTATCACTTACCAGTGTTGACACTATCATAGTCAATGTATCCAGTTGTGGTCATTGATGATGAATAGACTTTTATAGGCTCCATTAGATTTCACGTTGATAATTATTATTATAGAGTTGGAAACTTCGTTGTGAGGTATTATCAGGAAATTCCCTTCATGATGAATCCATGTGTTTAACGGTGTGATATTTCCTTAGAATAACGGAGCCGCTAGAAAAGTACGTGTTTCTCCTTCGGAAGTAGCCTTGAAATGACCGAGTTTACGTGGTAGTCGTTTACGCACTACACATTTACGCGCGTCCTATAGCGGACAGTGCGCGTAGACTGTACAGTGCGGAGTTTTATGCATGAAAGCAGAGGTTGACTCCGTATCCAAAACCTAGAATATTAAAACTCATATTATTGTTTAAATTTTATCTTATACACTGAGGGAAGTATCTGGTTACCGAGATAAATGGTATTTCCACGGAAGTCTTTGATTGGATTAACGTACAGTTATTTCAATTCTATGAATTAAGACATGTTATGACGGATTGGTTGTAATCCCGTGTATAGCTATGTTTTGGAGGCATGTATTGACGCGCATTGTACGGTAGTGAGGTACGGGGAAATTTCCTCGTTTTTGGCATTAAAGTTTGAGTTTGACGATTTTTCGGAATAATTATAGAAATAATCTGAGAGAGAATGTTTTCCTCTTTCTTTTGATGTACGTGTAGCATCATAGATAGTTCCAGTCTTTGATATTAAGGAAGTTTTGGTAGTCGAAGAAACACTTTTTAGTTTGTACTGCCATTTCTACGCGTCGAACGTACGGACTCCGCGTACGCCTAGGAGTGCTCTCTCCAACGTCCGCATAAGGTGTATAAATACCGTACAATTTTGCGGAGGAGAGAGGCCAAGACATCACCAAGACATCACCGGCGTCACCGGCATCACCGGCATCACCAAGGCCAAGACATCACCGGCGTCGACGGGCGGGTCCTATACCTGCTTTGCCGACGGGAACGGCGTAACCCTGCATCGCATCTCTCTCGATGCAGGAGTAGGCAGATGACATCATTTCCGGAACCCTGTCCCCTTTTCCTTCCTTTGTAAATATATCTCTTGTAAATATTAAAATAAATGTGATTAGTTTTTTTTTGTAAATAATTTGAAGTAGTATAGGTTTTGTAATTGAATTTAAAGGTATATTTGAATAATTATATTTTTTGGAGCAAATTGCCCACCCGGCAGAGAGTTCCATCAAATCTAAAACAACAACAGGAGGAGAGAGAGAAGCGGGGGAGACTCGAGAGACGCCGGAACTACAAGAACTCTATAGAGGCTGGAACACGAATACCAAAGTACGCACTTAGATGACTAAGATGACTAAGATGGGAAATTATGAAAAATAGCTAAGAGTTAACCCCCCCCCCCCATACTTTGCCAGGTGAATGGTCCCTAATAGAAGATGTTATAACTCCTCGGACTTAGACGCCGGAAAAATCCAAGAAGACGTGGTACCAAAGGAACCTACAGATAATAGACGCCGGAATGCTCCGATGAATAGACGCCGGAATGCTACACGAGACGCCGGAAAAAGTTCTGAAGTCCAGTCCATAGATATTAGATGCCATAACTTTCCTCCATTAGATACTTATAGATTTCGCCATTTAGTGTAACCATTTACTTGGTTAAGTTAGGCTTCTCTAAGAAATTCTATCAAGTTTACTCAATAATTCCTCTGGGCTAATATTATACCAATTATAAATTTCTGGGCTTATAAAATGCTTTAAGTTTGATTTGTAACAGTGGCGCATTACACATGTTGTACATTCTGTGAATAAAGTGTACATTTTTGTTTTTGTGTTGAAACTGAAATCTTAGTCACAAACTTTGAATGATTATTTTTGTGTCCCATACTCAAGTCTGTTATTGGATTTATACTAATTAAACTCGAACTAGTATAAATCACATTCATTGAAGTATACACTCAGATAACACAGTCCAATTTATAAGTACTGAGTAGCTAAGTACCTCTATGCATCAAGATCACATATTTTGATCGAAACGAACTTATTCATTTAGTGGATAGTGCCCCCCTTGTCATATACGAGAATTAGCCTTGAAGATTAGTTAAAGTCTTTCCGCTCGGGACTTAGCAATCTTACACACGGCCTGATCACACGATGTATCCTGACAAACGACAACACAAGACAGAACATGATACAACACTAGCCAAAGATGTTATAGGCTCCACTTCCGATCCTCCAATAACGATGAACGAGGAGAACAACGACGATGATGATAGAGTAGAAGGCAAAGGGGCCGCCACAAGTTTGGTGTCAGGAGTGGGATAATGTCATCAGAGGTAGAAGAGGCTACAGACGAAAGTGACTTAAATGACTTCTCAGAAGAAACATTGAAATCCCAAGATTCAAAGAAGAAAAAGAAGAAACATGGCTTGCAAACACGAATTTTGGCTCAACTAGCCCAGCTCATGGAACAAATGACGATGACCCTAACGAAGAAGTCTAGAAGACGCAAGTCCAAAAGACGAGCCGGTTCAGACTCAACCACTCAAGAGATGTCAAATTCTTCGGGAGATAGCAAAGTGGAACTCAACTTTCACAGAGGAACAATAGTGAAGAATAAAGAACAACACTTGGAGGAAGAAGAAGAGATGAAGGAAGACGATCATGAAGTTCACGCCCCAAAAACCAATCTACCAAATCATCAGGAAATAAGGCAACCATTGACAGAAGTTGATCTTAGATTCGCCCATCAGATGAAAATGAGAGAAAACAGCATTCGCCCATCAATTATGCCGGACAAATATGATGGCAGCACCGACTGGAAAGACTACGCTTCACACTTTGAATCTTGTTGCGAAATTAACAAATGGGAGGATGAAGAAGCAGCAAAGTATCTGGCAGCAAGTCTGAGAAGACCAGCTCTCCGACTTCTAGAAGAACAGAGAGGAGCTAGATGGAACTTTGAAGAAATGAAGAAGAAGTAGTCCTTCCGTTTCTCCTCAGCAAAGCAGGCGGAAAGTTACCTACTGGAACTTAGAAATCGCAAGCGACGACCAAATGAATCACTCCAAGAGTTGGGACGACATATCAGAGAGCTCACAACTAAGGCCTACCCAAACTTTGATTCTGAAGGACTCGATAGATTGTCTAGAATTCATTTCACAGATGCCATCCGAAATCCCGAAATCCGTATGGGCATATTTCATGCCAAACCTACAAGTCTTGACGAGATGATTCAAGCAGCAATCACAACTGAGACATTCATACAAACGGAAACCGAACGAAGTGGCTGGAAGAAAACTTCGTATAACAGAGTAATAAACTCCGACTCGGATGTAGAGAAGACTATCAGAGACGAGGTTCAGAAAACCGTAGGACGTGCCATGGAAAGTTTCATAGAGAAGAAGAACTCAGAAGTGAAAAGACCGTGCTCCTCCAAGTCTTCGGCACAACCTCCAGACATGACAGAGTATGAGAGAAGAAGTAGGAAGAGGGAAGAGGACAGAAGACAGAGATGTTTCTACTGCGACCAACCAGGCCACTTTGCGAGAAATTGTCGGAAGAAGCAGGAAGATGAGAGAACTACCGGTCAAACGACCAGTGGTCGCCCCAACGGGTCATAGTGCGGCCAAGCGCCCAAAATTACAGAAGACCCAACCAAGAAAGTCCCCTAAATACCCTGAGAGAACATGTACCCTAAGCATAAATCCAAGTGTAGAAGGCCTCTACGTACCAGTTAGAATATATTCATGGGAAGGAATACAACTTCTTAGTAGATACTGGTGCCTCCGATTCCTACATAACAAGAAGAGTTTATAATGAGATTGATAAAGAAGTAAGACCTCAACTTAGGCACAGAGAAGGAAAAGCACACTTGGCGGATGGATCATCCTTACATTTTGATGGTGATGTGACACTTGAGATGACAATTGGACCAAATAAAGGGTTTAGCACTGTGATAGTAGCTGAAGTCAGTGGAGATGGAATCCTTGGCTTAGAAACCTTAACGAAAATGGGAGCAAAAATAAACTTAGAAACCTTTGAACTCACTACGAAATGGGGTAAAGTAGAATGTAAAACTGAAGACGGAGAAAAGTTAGTCTGCCGCGTTAGTGCCTCAGAAACTACCACGATCCCAGCTGGTCATGAAGCCATCATACTTGGAACTGTGAATGGAGGAACCAAGCCCAACGCATTAGGATTAATAGAGTCAGGAACGCAACTTGAGAAGAAGGGTCTACTAGTGGCCAGAACACTCATCAAAACAGGAGAAGTAGTACCTGTTAGGGTATTTAATCCGTCAAGCTCGAACAAAGTTGTTCAGAAGGATACTAAGATCGCTTCAATGACAATCGTAGACAAAGAAGACGTAAATGAGGATCCGAAGTACATGGCACTTAAAAACATAGAGGTTCCCAGTCACTTGATGGACTTACTGAAAAGGAGTACAGAAGACATATCAGACCAGTATCACCATGACGCAGCGAAACTACTCGCAGAGTTTCAAGATGTATTCTCCAGTACAGACGACGATATTGGAAGAACTAATCTGGTACAACACAAGATTGACACAGGAACACAACGACCAATCAAACAACGACCACGAAAACTCCCTTTCGGGCAAAGGGAAGAAATCAAGAATCAAGTCAACGAACTTCTGCAGATGGGTCTCATAGAACCAACTGACAGTTCATGGGCTGCGAATATTGTACTCGTGAAGAAGAAAGATGGAACTCAGAGATTCTGTGTCGATTACAGACAGCTCAACGCAACTACAGTTAAAGATGCCTATCCCCTGCCTCGAATTGACGAAACTCTAGATGCACTTTCTGGAGCAAAGTGGTTTTCAACATTAGACTTGGCTAGTGAATACTGGCAAGTAGGACTAGACGAAGATGCGAAGGCAAAGCCAGCATTCTTAGCAGATGGTGGATTGTACGCTTGGAATGTAATACCTTTTGGTCTCTGCAATGCCCCAGCGACTTTTGAGAGACTCATGGACAAAGTACTCGCTGGACTTCATTGGGAAACACTGCTAGTCTACTTAGACGATTTGATTATCTTTGGAAAGTCTGTACCGGAAGAAATCAACCGTCTGCGACAAGTATTTCACCGACTACGACAAGCAAACTTAAAGTTGAAACCAAGAAAATGCCACCTTTCAAGACTCAAGTAGCCTACCTAGGGCATATAGTGTCAAACGAAGGAGTTTCAACAAATTCAGGGATAATGACCCAAAACAACGATGACGCTGGTTGCCATAAGGACACTAATATTCATTTGATTTATCATTTTGATATCCAAGAAACAATAAAGTTTTTACCAGTGGTTACAGAGAACAAGTGAATGAAGAAACTAAAAGACAGTGGGCGAGTTAATCAGAAAATGAGATGAATCATAGAAAATTTAGTTTTCACAGAAACGAATAGGAGGAGCAAATTGAGCATTTGACCAGTAAGGAATTAATTTCTAGTGAACGCCACACCCAATATAAGATTGAGCCAATGAAATGCTTTAGGGAAAGGAAGTTTGTTAGTAAATTAGTTATAAAAAAAAAAAAAAAAAAAAAAAAAAAACATGTCTCAGCCGAGAAATCAGTTACACTGGCAAGCACAGTGGGAGCGGCTTCACGCTATGTAGTGAAGCAAAGGCTGCAGAGGTTTGAGGATTTTGAGAGAATTTTGAGGAACTTTGAGAATAGTTGGAGACCACAGAGATAAAGTCAGGAGTTCCACTTTCTTGGTACATCATGCTCCCCCCCCCCCTCCAAGTCAACCAACCAATCTTTATCGACGCTGAATGCACCATCGACCTACGCTGTGAATGTGATGAGGATCTGACTGTCATGACTGAACCGGCGAGCAGCAGGACAGTAGGAAAAACTATGAGTCACGATAACACAAAACTTTAGTTTACGCCAATTTGGAGTGCAATTATTACAAACTCCAAATAGTCAACTGGTGTCATCGGAGATGGAGATGTTGAAGCGCCCTGTCAGACTGATACAAAGCGGAGAGTGATGGTGACGAAGAGAATAGGCCTACTGAGAGCGTGACGGCAGACCGCTCAACGGACGGCCCAGTCACACTGACGAGATCGACAATGACATGCAGACGAGGACCTCATTCGTCGACCGAGAGTATCATTTAAGAGGAATGACTTTCATTTACGTTTGAAGACATTTCAAGAGATGTATAGTAGTCTGATATATGTTAAGGGGCAAATCATTCTACTGTTTGAAGTCTTGCAAACATACTTGTATCTTTAGCGAAAACTGTTCGAGTACGTGGACAGTGATAAGTAGGCCCCTATAAATAACTCTGTCGAGTAAATTATATATGAACTAAATGGCTTCTTTTGAACATGTATTATGTTGAAAAGGTCTTGATAATTCTTTTCCAGGCAAAATGTGTACATGAAAATTCCGAAGTCAAAGCATGTGATGGGAAATGTAAACAGTACGTGCGAATGCTTCTGTGTTTCCTGCTAAACTTGTTTGTTAGTGGGGAAAAGAAAAGAAAAGAGAAGAGAAGTCTCGCTCTACCACGTCTTCATACCACAACGCCTACGGATATCTTTGTTTTATATTGTTAGTGGAGAAAAGAAAAGAAAAGAGAAATCTCGCTTCATGAGAGATGTTCAGATCCCGCTCCACACCACAACGCCTACGGATGTCTAGGAAGAAGGTGGGTTTGAATGTCTTATAGGGCCGATAGAGCACCAACAGTAAGTGCAGATTAATTGGCACGCTATCTTTTGAAGAGAAACAATACTTTGTTTCACACAAGATGAAAAAGCAGAAAGACAACTGATAATCATCCGCTCATGAAAAATCAAGCAGAAGTTTTTCAAAACATGTCAAGAGGCATCTTGGTGAGTTACAGTCTGTTAAACATGCCAATAATACTGTGAAAAACAAATTGAAGGCCACCTTCAATAGGCCACCTGCAATACATCCCGGCATTTTCCGACATCACAAAAACTTTGATCAACACGTTCCATAATTATATACTCGTGATGGAGAGGGAAAATAGTAACAACAGCATTGCAAGATTGATGCATTTCTTCCGAGACAACAGACAGGAACAGATTCCACGTAGAATACATAAACATGTACTTTGATTTTTCCATTCATTTTTCCCATATCATTACACACAGTCATTACACACGTATACTTGATATGGTATTCAGCTGACAGATTCAGCTGTCAGGGCGGTGAGTTGGCTCAATCGGTAGCGCGTCTGCCTCACGATCACGCGGCCCGGGTTCGAACCCGAGTCTGGACTGAGCAATGTTGTGTGTAAACATACCGTCCCCTCTAGCAAGAGGCAAAACACTCTATCCCTCGGATAGGACATAAAATGGAGGTCCCGTGTATGAGAGAGTAATAACTCATGCACGTAAAAAATCCCGCTTCATTCATTCATCGCAAAGAGCAGGGTGTCTAACCTGGTGAAATGGTCCCACCTCACATCCAACTGGACCCCATGGAAGACCAGCTTAACGTAGCTGAATATGGGCTATCCAGCCATCTTCGCAGATGGAAATTAACAAACAAACAAACAAACAAACAAACAGCTCACTGTGTGAGACTGAGCACGACTGAGCAGACTGACAGACTGAGCACGACCCGATAATTCAGAACCTCTGCCTGAGAAAGGCTTCTAGCCTATCCCGCGAGTCAAAAAGAAGCTTTCTTATCATCTCGTGCATCCTATACTCTATGTGCAATGCACTCATCATAGAGACAAGCTTGCCTTCACCCAGACTGTTTAGATATTGCCATTGGAAGACTCTGATGATCGCATACAGTGGCTGTGCACCTATAAGAACGCTGGTCTGACCTCAGGATGTCTATCCAGTTTAGTCGTGGAGGAGATCTGTGTGCCGATCGCGTGCTTCACTGAAGACGCAGATGCTGCCCTGTCTTGAAAGAGATCGAGGGTATAGATCTAGACCAATTTCAGCAGGTTACACTGAATCATCACTTGCTGACAGAGTCTTAACCGGGTCATGCAGGTGATATTACCCGCTGCCAGCGTACCCTGATTCACACATTGGATGCAAACCGGATGGCGGCATATTGGAAACAACCAATATTTGGGCATGGGGGCACAACTCTTGGCCAGGCCCAAGTGTTAGGGAGTATCGAGCATAAAGAAGACAATTAAAGTAAATAGTAGTTCCACTCCTATTTGGAATTGAGGTTCCTAAACGGGTCAATGAAAAAATGCCCAAAATTTCCTGACGTAATGACCCAAACTTAATTGGATGACAATAGCAAGTTGCAAGACACAGGGTTGCTTCATGTGGAATGCATGTTATGCCTCACAGTATGTCGCTTTCCAGATGGTCCATGACGTCACTGTATGCTCCAGGACCATGAGTCGTTCACCGAAACCATACAGCCCACAAGCTTGACACTGACCAACACAGGCCCGCCAGCTCGAACCTAGGTAGCATTGCCCATGAGCTTGACACTTAGGCAAACCAGGCCCATAAGAGTCCGACACATGGGGGGGGGGGGGAGGGGGAGGTCCCCAAGACCTACACTGAATAGATTAAGCTTTCTGATGTAATACATATATTAATCTCGTGCGCCTTGCTTTCCTCGAGTGTCGAGCTTGCGGACCGCACAGCTTGTGGGCCTATTATATTTGATGTCGAGCTCATTGACCTTGTTCATCTACTAGTATAGTATTTAGGTCACGGGATGTATGACTCGTGGACTGCGTAACTCATGGGCTATACGACTCGGGTTGTTTGACTCGTGACGTACATCTGATGAGGTGGGCCTGTTGTTTTCTGGTTAGCATCTGTCACCCTTTCATCCAGTTCAAGGGACTTTGCCATATGCCTGTTCACAAACTATTAAGCATCAACCCAAAATATGGTACTCCTCTCCCCACCTTCAATGTTTAAGCGTACAAATTTTGTCCAGTGCAAATTGGATAATGTTGCACATAATTTCATGCAAGCTAGTCTGCATAACTAACCCAAACATGAATATTATATTTTAGGTCACTGCCATCACTGAAGACACGTAAGCTTCATTTCTGAAGTAATTGACCGCTCACATTCCTGAGACCTGTTACTATGAACCAATGCTTTGTGGAATGTGCATACATACTTTGATTATAACGCCAAGGCATGATTTGTACATGATTAAACATTTAGGATTAAACCAATGAAGCCAAACATCAATATTTGCAATCCTACACAAATTTTTAGTGATATTCTAAAAGTCTGACCTCACATTGTCCTTAGAGGTCAAAGTTGGATATACACAGGGTAATGACCAATGTTCTGTGGAATGAGAAGACACTTCTTGTACAATGTAGTATAAATGCTAATAGCATAATGCATGATTGCACACCAGGTATACAGTTAACCATTGAATATTCATCAAATATCGATATTTTGATATTTTGAGGTCAAAGGCAGAGACATGTAAATAATTACCCTTGATCTGAGGAATAGGAAAACGATTCAGTTGTAACACAAATGAATTTTTAGGACATCGTTATGTTTATCATCAACCAATTGCACCAAATATCAAAATTCTAATAATTTGAGGTCAATAATTGACCTCTGGAGGTCATTTGAGGTCAAAGGTAGAAACCTGTCAAGGATCTATGGAACATGAAGACAATTCCGCTGTAACAAAAATGAGTTTTTAGAACATCATTAATCAATGACGCAAAATATCCATTTTTATCAAATTTTGAGGTCATTGACCTCTCGAGGTCATCAGAGGTCAAAGGTAGAAACCTGTCAGGGTTCTATGGAACATGAAGTCAATTCCACTGTAACAAAAATGAGTTTTTAGTACATCATTACCATATTTAACATTAATCAATGACGCAAAATATCCATTTTTATCAAAGTTTGAGGTCATTGACCTCTGGAGGTCATCAGAGGTCAAAGGTAGAAACCTGTCAGGGTTCTATGGAAGATGATGAAGA
Source organism: Diadema setosum (assembly GCA_033980235.1). NCBI lineage: Eukaryota > Metazoa > Echinodermata > Echinoidea > Diadematoida > Diadematidae > Diadema > Diadema setosum. Next base: position 11,424,956 of record CM067063.1, on the reverse strand, counting down.
CAATTCCACTGTAACAAAAATGAGTTTTTAGTACATCATTACCATATTTAACATTAATCAATGACGCAAAATATCAATTTCTATCACATTTTGAGGTCAGTGACCTTTGGAGGTCATCAGAGGTCAATTCAGACTTACCTCCCGATTTTAAAATGAATCTGATAACATGTGCTAACACTGGTGAAAGTTTCATGCTTTAGTCAAATTTTGCACAATTTTTCGGCTTATCTGCTCTACTACTAGAGGCTGGAACACGAATACCAATGTACGCACTTAGATGACTAAGATGACTAAGATGGGAAATTATGAAAAGTAGCTAAGAGTTAACCCCCCCCCCATACTTTGCCAGATGAATGGTCCCTAATAGAAGATGTTATAACTCCTCGGACTTAGACGCCGGCAAAATCCAAGAAGACGTGGTACCATAGGAACCTACAGATAATAGACGCCGGAATGCTCCGATGAATAGACGCCGGAATGCTACACGAGACGCCGGATAAAGTTCTGAAGTCCAGTCCATAGATATTAGATGCCATAACTTTCTTCCATTAGATACTTCTAGATTTCGCCATTTAGTGTAACCATTTACTTGGTTAAGTTAGGCTTCTCTAAGAAATTCTATCAAGTTTACTCAATAATTCCTCTGGGCTAATATTATACCAATTATAAAATTCTGGGCTTATAAAATGCTTTAAGTTTGATTTGTAACAGTGGCGCATTACACATGTTGTACATTCTGTGAATAAAGTGTACATTTTTGTTTTTGTGTTGAAACTGAAATCTTAGTCACAAACTTTGAATGATTATTTTTGTGTCCCATACTCAAGTTTGTTATTGGATTTATACTATTTAAACTCGAACTAGTATAAATCACATTCATTGAAGTATACACTCAGATAACACAGTCCAATTTATAAGTACTGAGTAGCTAAGTACCTCTATGCATCAAGATCACATATTTTGATCCAAACGAACTTATTCATTTAGTGGATAGTGCCCCCCTTGTCATATACGAGAATTAGCCTTAAAGATTAGTTAAAGTCTTTCCGCTCGGGACTTAACAATCTTACACACGGCCTGATCACACGATGTATCCTGACAAACGACAACACAAGACAGAACATGATACAACACTAGCCAAAGATGTTATAGGCTCCACTTCCGATCCTCAATAACGATGAACGAGGAGAACAACGACGATGATGATAGAGTAGAAGGCAAAGGGGGCCGCCACAATATATATATATATATATATATACGATATACATAAATGAAAAATGGGAGGAAAATATTTCAAAGCGTGTGTCCCTAATATATTTCGTTCGTCTTATAGTATAAAGGATAATACCATCAAAACCCTGACATTTACTCGGATTTTGTTTTTGATGACATGCCTTTGTTAAAGAGTGCTGTAACCGCACATTTCAACACACGATATAGAACGTACACCAAAATGGAAGAAACCGCTATACAGATCATTGCAACATCAATGAGACTGTACTGAAGAAAATTCAAATCATACACTGTTGAACGCATGTGTTCGCCTCCATGTTTGATTACGTGTTCTATCCAAAAGGCGGCTCGCTCTGTGGGACGCAGCGGGCGATCCCTAAAGATGGCCGACAAGCGCGCCGCTGTCTTGGCGTACCTCTCATCATGCAGGATCTCCGAGAGCTTTTCGTAAATCAGATCCGCGCTGAGCTCATCCTTCTTGAGCACAATGCCGATACCACGTGACTGAATTCTTGCTGCCACGTCGAAGTGATCTCCAAAGAGTGGTACAGCGAGCATCGGTACGCCATGAAATAAGGCTTCATAGTATCCGTTGTTTCCGGCATGGAACACAAATGCTTTTGTCTTCGGATGTCCCAGTAGGTCATTTTGCGGTATCCAAGGCATCGCCTTGACATTTGCAGGAAGGCTGTAAGCGGGCATCGTCTTAAGTTGCAGAATGACTCTCTGAGGAATGCGGCTGAATGCCTCGACGAACATTTTAAAGAGGTCTGGTCTTAACGAGGTGAAGGAGGCGAAATAGCTACCCATTGCCAGGATGACAACACCATGTTCTCCAGACTGATTAATGAACTCCAGCAAATCGCCAGTCAGAGGGACAGCTGGTCCCGTGGTGACACCTCCAATAGGGATGATGTTCGGCGTCAGGGGGAAGGGAAATTCCACGGCAAAGTCCATGTTTATAAGATACAGGTCAATCTCATCGGAGAAAGACATAAAAGACTGTTTCAGGGATGGATTTAGGTCGAATTTGTCTACAATTTCTGCGAACATTTTTACGTACATATCCATCAAAACTCTCATCATCAGATAGTAAATGGTATTCTTCGTTCTTTGGAGGAGGGTCATTGATGAGGTCAAGCCAGTCAGAGAAGATGGCTGGTAAGCCGTATTGAATGGTGACCCCGCAAGAGTGAGCATGCTTGAGATTGGCGCAGTTGCCGACGACAGAATGAAACGCACTTGCGAATGCGTGTGTCTCGAGAGATATGATTTGACGAAGCCCGCGCAAGGCCACGGCATTTCGGCCACAATGGCATCCATGCTCTCCAGGCGTTTCATTAAATCTTTGTCACTGAGTACCCACACGCACGTGTCAACGACGACTCGTTTTGCCAGCCTGGCGATCTCAAAATTCTGCACCAATCCATTTGTCCCAAAACTAGCTATGTCCGCAGCGGCATCGAAGAAAGTCTGCGCCTTGTATGCCGTGTCATTGTAGGAGAAAATCTCGAAGTCGAAGAGCGCCCCCAGTATCGGATCTGCGGCCCGAAAGGAGTACTCTTCGCTGATCAAAAACGTGACGCTGTGACCCCGCTCAACAAGGCTCTTACCGATGGGAACAAGAGCGAGGAAGTGGCTTCCCTCACCGAGGCAACCCGACATGAGGATATTGGCAGCTTCAGCGTCATTTGCTCCCGAAAGAAGAATCAGAAATACACACAACAGGTGTTGTAGACTCATGCCGATCAACTTCCTCGTCGCTCGAGTCTCGTTATCCATCTGAAACAAAACAATATTGAAACACATACTTTTCGTTGTCTCCAGGGGCATGTCGTTTAAAACATACCAATAACATGACTACGATATGTGTTTTAAAATTAATAAGACCACTTACACGTACGACAACGTATAAACGTACGACAGCATGATCTTTGTGGTAAAGCCGATGCATTCCCTTGAGAACGGCGATGCTTGCCGAAACGTCGAGATTGGGTAGGCCCTTTTCAAGGCCCACACACATACCCTAGAAAGAATACGTGGTGCACCGTGAAGCCTTCTACCACCTAACGTTCTACCGCCATAGAAGCCTTCAAAGATTGTTCCCTGATAGAACAAGATACCAGCAGTGAACTTTAAACATCATATGAGTTCTTATTCTAAGTTGCCATAGCAATGAATCACCGTGAAAAAAAAAAAAAAAAAAAAACTAAAGAAGAACCAGAAGAAAAAAACAACAACATCCAAACATCAGGTGTAAACCGCAGGGCTGCCATTGCACGTCGAGTACAATGGACTGCTATCATTCTACGGACAATCATTGTAGTACAACAGTATCCATTAATTATCGTACAGCTTAAGTAGCATATAGCCTGTACAAAAGCCCTCTTTAGTTATACAACGGAAGACAAGCGAGAAAAAGGATCGTCACGCTGCACAGAGTCAATTCACCAGCGAGAGGCCAATCCTGGCAATACCTTTTTCTACAAACAGCGATTGGTAAAGCAACCACGCAATGCACAGGCGAGCAGCTTTTTCCAAAGAAGAATACTTAAATGTTACGACGTAGATCCTATGTATTTCGCATCGACTGGCGCACCTTTGAACGAAAAATGTCTCTAATGCCATGGGTCGACTATTATAGTTGAAATGCACAGTAGATGAATGATATGGAATCATGTGTGAAGCTATGAAATGGTCTATGATTAAATATGAAACTATCTCCAAATTTGTGTCCTGAGTGACCATATACTTTAGGGGTAATGACATTGATCAGCTTAGGAACTTCATAAAGGAGCTTAAGAACTTCATAAATTTGAATGGCATTGATCAGCTTACCCGAAAATGCACATGAAGTAAATAACTCGTCTTCACATTCTTCAAGTAAATATGTAGTATACCTTCGCGACGATTACTGAGGATTTTCTTCCGATTGCTACATAATGTATCATGATACATTCCGTTGTGTGCATAAGAACAGTTTCCATCTTAATAATAGAGATATCATGTTGGCCTAGTATCATAACCTCATCCTTATATACGTCACTCCATTTCGTAATTATGTTTCACCATCCTCTTTAAGGTCCAGGTGTAGGACCTACGTTAGTCCACGACGAAAGAGTGAAATCTTTCGAGTTCAACTGTGAAAGTTTGATCAAAATCGGATAAAAATTGGGTAATTATAAAATTGTGAAAGTTCGCTTATTTCTGAAGAACTCTTCTCGTACAGTTGATGTGAATATTGTAAAGATAGCTAATGGCGTATATATCCCGTAACAATTTTCCATTGAGCGCATAATATCATTGGGGAAAATACGAAAATTTAAAGTTTCTGTTATTAATTTGTGACACATGATATCATTTCTGGTATCATACTATAATTCGAGCAACGTTTGTCTGTTTGTTCCTCTACTCCTCCCAGGTCCTTGGTCCGATCTCCACCGAACGTAGTGGGTGGATGCAGGTTGACCGCGAAATTGCCCTTAAGGGGTTCATTTTTTGAAAAGGTCAAGGTCACTGGGGTCAAAGGTCAAATAACTTCAGACACCCGATAGAGGGCGCTATGTCGGCCTACTTATATGGGGATTCCCCCAGAAATATAATCAGACACCCGATAGAGGGCGCTATGTAGGCCTACTTATATGGGGATTCCCAGGTGTACGCCAAAGAGATTTTTCTCCTCAAAATCTCTTCCTGCACGCTTACTTATGCTTCCAGCAAGTTTGGCCAAGATCGGACCAAGGAGTAGCGCAAAACAGATATTTGACGTCTGTTGACCCAGTGACCTTGACCATTTCTGGGGGAATCCCCATGGAGGATTTCTGACACTCCACGGGTACGTTGACTAGTGTCGATAACTTCAAAATAATGATCAGTTGGACATACACCGTAATTCAGAATTTGACACTGGGGCGGAATTCCGTTTGTTAATGAAAAACTGGAAATGTCAAAACCTATGTGCAAATATTTTGTGAGGGGACGATGATCTATATCACGTCAATTTTGTGTATTCACTTTGACTGTTCAAGAATTGCTTCTGGAAAAATTAACGAAACATCAAAATGTCATAACTTATTTTTCATCCGATGTTGATCAAATTTTCATAGTTGTTCTAAAAAAATTTTACTCCTTCTTCACATACTTACACTTTCATCTGCACTGGAATTTCCTTAATCGTTGTGCTTGCGTTATTTAATCTCACAACTTCCTTTTATCCGTTCGGGATTGTATCAGGGGTTTGGAGGGAGAACTCTCAACTCCCTCGTTTCAGCAAAAGATCGAACATCAGACCTACCTGTTTTCTCAGCACACCGCTCACATTATCATCACCAATTTTATAAAATCTCTCTCTTTCTCTCTTTCTCTCTCTCTCTCTTTCTCTGTCTGTCTGTCTGTCTCTCTCTTTGTGCTTTTATCCCCGATTGTCAGATATGAGAGTGAGAACTTCTTCTTCTCCTCGAGACACTACGCTGAATGGAATGTCTACCAATCCACTGTTGGATGCACTGCCTGCACAGGGCCTTTAGTGCTGCCTGATCTTCTTGTGTGCAAGGTTCTGGTAAAAATGGACAGACTAAGAGATTCAAATTCATGAAATTCTTCCGTCGAGATGTTTTCTTTGCAACTGATTGACAAATTGCCCTACATCGACGTAAATAAGCACTGCATTGATCAGTGTTTTAGTAATAACCATGATAAAAATATCATGGGCGTACATACTCAAGCAGGATTCGAACCCACGACCTCCTGATCGCCGGACAGGCGTGTCAGCATGGACATAGATCCAAGTAGGTACGTTGCTACACGTAAATGGCCTTGGTTATTACAACTACACTGTATCATGTCATGACCTGCTTTAATGGAGCGCCGACATAACATACTACTGAAAGTTGGTGAAAATGTTTGTTTACCCGGTTAGCTGAGTGCTTGAACGCGTAAGGCCGGTGTGAACACTTCAGCTTGTTTTCAATCACTGAATAAAATTGATGACTGAAAAAACCCACACTTCCAATTGCTTAATTCTTATGTAATTATTAGGTTGAGAACCATTCAGGTAACACGATGTTAACAGCTTTGGAAAGTGTCCGTTCCCACTAAAGCTATATAATGCCCTTATGCTCTGGAGGTTGTTTACTTTTTTTCTTTACAGTATTGCATATCCAAATGCTCACTGTCATGGATGACTACTCCTAAAACATGTTTGTTTCTTTGCTTATTTTCTGTCCAGACGAACAATTCCAACAGATGATGCAGAAGACCGACTCAATTAATTCTAAGGAACGTACCCTATACAGGCAAGGACACAGACGAATACATTTTATACAGCGCAGAACTACATGTGCCGATGCCCTGCTCTCCAGGAGAGCCAATAATGCCTACTCAATATACAAACTGTTCGTGAATTGTATCTCTAATAAAGCGCACTATACTGACTTTTTTTGTGTGTCTGAATATATAAGATGAATTTCTGCGTTCGGGAGACATTCAACTTTGCAGTTTTTGTGCTACATAACATACATGCAGATCTGCGATCTACCGGACCTGGATCTGTGTCTGAATTGAATATGCTGTAAAACTCTGGGAACCGAGAGTATAGTAGCACTCAACGTCGTGATGTAATGCGCAGCTATAGTCACGTTAACGGAGGTGAAGCTTCAATGTATCTTTGACAGTATATCAGAATTTTTAATTACTTGGCAGCTGTAGTGCCTTACTGTATTAAGTGTTGCCGTGCATTAGCTTCAAGAATGAAGCAGGACTCTAATGAAAGAATTGAGGGGGGATGCAGCTTGCACTAGTCAGCTATGAAATTCGTGGTTATACGAAATCAGTCATGGTCTGAGGTTTGCTGCTTCTCATCACTGGCGTTTATTCAAGACATCAGTCCGAAAAGGCACATCGGTCAAGACCGGAATTACGGAAAAAATATTTGTCAGTGACCATGCCTGATTATGCAGTCATCTCTTCTAAACATACTTTTTAAGGGGTCCAGGGCAATCAACCCCTGGGCAATCACTCCGGACCCTTCTCCTGACCCTAACCTTAATCCTTATCCTGAACCTAATCCTAACTCAAACTCGTAACCTTAAATAAACCCAACCCTAATCTTTACTCTAACCTTATCACTAACCAGTATTTAGCCAGGTTGTGGGGGGGGGGGGGGGGGGAGTGTAATTGCCCTGATACGCTATTAAGATGTGCATTATCAGGTGGCGTCGGATCTCGTACTTCAAAGTAATTGGATTCGTTGAAAGTCCTTTCGTTTGGAGGTCCATGTATATTATGTACAATCTCTCTTTGTTGACCAACATTTGCATTACTCTGGTCAGCCACTCAGTACGAAATACACCGGAAGCATGACCGTCGTCTACAATGAGAGGAAGAAGAGATATACTCTTAACGACTCTTCTTTATGAATATATTTCGGTGTAACAAAAACATGTTCGCTCACTTTCGGGACTACAATAAATCATACAGGAGTTATTAGGCCTATTGCTTGTAAGTTGTAACGTGGGAAAAAAGCCCAACACTTACCGGACAAAGAGACATTATTGCATGTTCTCGGCTTTGACGCTATCTTGGACTAGCATTCGGTCCTTGATGAGAGTTACATGAGAACACGTGTGTTCACGCACGTTTCTGTGTCTTCTCTCGATCTGTGCTGAGGGACGTCTGTGAAGTTACAAAACTGGAATAGTTCTATCCGCTATACTCACACAGACGGGGTTTAATGGTCAGCTGGTTCCATGCGTTGCTCAACAGAGAACGCCAAATGGGTGCGGCAGTGCGTAGCACCAATGGTATTGTCGAAATCAAGGATACTAAGGTTTCAGCCTCGACAATGTGCATGACACCGGAGTGGAACGACACGTTGTAAAGAAGTTGCAGCCTTTAAAGCCGGTGAAAAGGGCAGAATGGCATTGAGCAAAGACGTCATAACATCGAAGGTTGGAAACATCGAACCTGTTGGTAAAATTTCATTGATGGTTCTTTTTCTTTTTTCCAAAACTGTGCAAAACTTCCCTGGTGAAGCTGATGAAAGGCCTTCATTAAATGCGGACAATCTTGGCGCTCAAAAATGACACACACACACACACAAACACACACGCACACACAGTGCTTCAAACCTTTAAATGTAATATTCTAAAAAGTCATGTGCTTGATTAAAGAAGTTTTATATTCTACTGAAAGATGCTATTATGGTCGAAGGTGAACTGATGGCACACAGGGGCAAGGAGGTCCACCGAGACGGATGGTGTGCGGGAATTCTTCCTCCTCAGCAGTGCGTACCCTATAGGGATAACGAATCCTTTGGAGTGACCTCTTCTGGTCTAATTAGCAGGCCTAAAGCTGAATTTTTAACTAAACAAAATTAATTCTTGTGCTTGGACAGACATACCAGATCTGTTTTAACATAGTCAATGGCGGATCCAGAGGGGGCGCACCTGGCGCGCGCCCCTATTTATTTGTTGTTAAAACAAAAGAAATAAAAAGAACAAAATGAGATGAAACCAGGAAGTAGCACCAGAAATATTGTTTGCGCCTCCCTTTACGGAATTCCTGGATCCGCTCCTTATATTCATTCTTGTCTGTCAATAGACTGATTCGGGTTCGTTGAGGGCAGCAGACAATTTGTGGCACTGGGCGCAGCCATAAGCTCATTTTGAGGTGTATTAGCAGACCCCCCCCCCTCCTCTCCCCCACCCCACGGGCAACATGTTTATCGCGCACTTGTAACAAAGGTTCGCGCACTAAGCAAGCATTCGCGCACTCAGTACGAGACGCCCATTGGCTAAAACAACCATGCATCAGTTTTTCACTCCGCGCGCGGAAGGGGGTGGGGGAGAGAGAGGGGGGGGGGGGGAGGGTCAGATGATACACCGCAGTAATGGCGCTGCCCATGCCAAAAATACACATTGCGCGTCACAGAATCGGTCTATAGAGAATTATTCTCCGACATTCGCAGCAACTAAAATGCGATGCAGAGTGGTCGTCATGAAGTAGATCTACCAGTGAATTTTTCTTTTGTTTGTTTGTTTGTTTATTTATTTTATTTAATCACGGGGTTAAAAGCCCTCAATTTAAATAGCCAAGACGCTGTTTTTCAGAGAGGCCGTGAACAAAGTATTTGACATAAACAGAACAAATCAAAGATACAGAACGAAACAAAATCAAATCAAACATAGAGGTGATATGAATATCAAAAAAAAAAACACAACGAAACAAAGACTAAACATACTCTAAAATCAATATCAATATAACAAATAAATACAGTGTACCAACAATCATCTGAGGTGATTATCTTCATTCAGGTTAAACAAACACTTCAAAATGAACTATGAATACCTGTATGAAAATTTACGACTGAATCAAGAGCATTCCTAAAGGAAGACAGACTGTCTAATATTCTAATATTTTCGGGGGATCATTGAAAATACTTATGCCAGTATAAATACATCCGTGTTTCAAAAAATTTGTTCCAGGTTTTTTTTCAGTTTGAGGTTATTGCGTGAATTTCTTAGATAATGTGCATTCAGTTTCACTGTTATTTTATCACATAGAAACGACGGTAACATGTTATGCAGGAGCTTAAAAATAACTCTGGCAGCTTCTTTCTTCCAGCGAATTTCAACTGGTTCAACTCCGGTGAGGTTGTAAAGGGATTTACTGCTGAAACGATTGTCTACCAGTAGGACAGCCCGTAGGGCTCTTTTCTGTAGTACAGTCTACCAGTAGGACAGCCCGTAGGGCTCTTTTCTGTAGTACACTTATTTTAGTTTACTAAGTCTTTCCTGCGTTCATCCAGATAATGGAGCAGTAATCCAGGTGCGGCTGAATTAAACCTTTGTATAACAACAATGCAGTATCTTGTAAGATAAATGGTCTTACTCTTTTCAGACAGTAAATAGCGGAGGATAATTTACCTCGGACATACGCTACGTGATTGTTCAGGGTCACACCTAAATACTTGCATGTTTCAGTTTGATTCACAGGAGAATCATTAATCTTGATTTGGATGTTATTAAGTTGACATCTTTTCCGCATTGGCGCGATTATCATTGAAGCACACTTTTCTTCAATGAGTAATAATCCATTACATTTGAGCCACTTTGAAACTGACTTTAGATCGTCATTAATATACTTTTTCCAATTCAGGTGCACTAAGTGATGAATAATAGAGGCAAGTGTCGTCTGCATACAGAGACACTGTGCAATTTTGCACTACTTTAACAATGTCATTCATGGTGATAATTAACAAAAGAGGGCAGAGGATGCTTCCCTGAGGCACACCGCATGAGACACAACGTGGTTCTGACATGTTTCCATTGATGACTGTAACTTGTTTCCTTAGTGACAAGTAGTTTTTGAACCAAGCAATACTCTGTTCATACATTCCATAATTTTGCAGTTTTTCAATGATCACATTGTGAGGTATCAAGTCAAATGCTTTTTTTTTTCAGGTTGAGAGTAACATAGCCAACAATGCGGCCTTCATCAAGTGCTTCACGTATATTTTCGTTGATTGAAGCAAGGGCAAGGAGTGTCGAAAATTTTGGACGAAAACCAAATTGATCATCGCTCAGTAAAGAATTATCATTAAAATACTTGTAGACCTGATTAAACACCAGCTTTTCCAATACCTTTGACAAAACAGGGAGGACCGATATTGGTCGATAATTCAGAGGGTCCGTCATTGTCTCCGCCTTTATGGATTGGTGAAACACGTGCTAATTTCCAGACACTTGGAATTTTACCTTGGGCTAAAGATAAATTAAGCACATGACAAAGTGGTTTGATAATAAGAGGCAATGTATCTTTCAAGATACACGTCAGCAAATTGTCAACACCTGCTGCCTTATTTCTTGGTATTGAATCAAAACATTTCATTATCTCACGTTCAGTAACGGGGTGGAATGAGAAGTTGGAAGGAACGCTGTTGATGAATTGAGCACAGCTTCCGTAAGTCTCTTTCTCTGAATTAGCCATTTTCAATCGTTTAGGAACATCTACAAAGCAATTATTCATGATAATTATTTGCAATATTCTTATACTCACGAATCTCATTTCCTTCAAATTTAACACAATTCAACGTAGTTACTTTTTTCTTGGGTAATAACACATGAAGCAACTTCCAAAGCTTAGCAGAATCACCTTTACTATTCAGAATGTTTTCAGTAATGTATTTTCTCGTAGTTTTACGTATCAACGAAGTTACACAATTTCTCAATTTCTTATAATCATTCCAGTCGGAGGGCTGCTTTGATTTTATTGCTTTCTCTTTTATTCTGTCTCTCTCAGTCATTAGTGACAAGAAGTTTCCTCGTTTGGTTTGTTGGGACTGTTTTACCTATGTCACAAGATCACCGACTACAATAAAATCAGTGAAATTTGCATCTACGTATTGAAGCGCATTCTCGAATTCATCAAAACAACTCATGTGCGCATTAGGAGGTCTATACCAGACTATAATGGACAGAGGCTTCTCACGTATTTACTCACGTATATAGAGTATTATTCCTCCGCCTTGTCGATTTCTATCGCGGCGCAATATATTGTAGCCAGTAACTCCAATTTCAGCATCAGAAATGCATTCGTTCAATCTGGTCTCACACATAGCAAAAACATCAAGCTGATAGTGAGTAAGCTCTCTACTTCTTCAACATTCTTCAAAAAAGAACAAACATTTGAATGGGCGATTTTCAGACCACGGAAAGATTTCATATTTTCACAAATTGTTTCACAGTTAGCATACTGAAGTGAGGAAGTTGGTATAGACGGTCGTGTTTGTGTGGGCTCATTTGACTCAACTACATCATTTAAAGGTAACTCAGAAAACATGCACGTGTTGCAAATCCAATCAGCGTCTGAGTAAAAGAAGTGGTTGTCTAGCGTAGAACAAGACAAATGGATCCAATTATGAAATTATGACAAGCAATACACATTACAGCTTTGTTGTTTGACTTAACAGGCTTTGAACATTCAATGCACGGATATTTGGGTGACATTGTTTGTGGTCACACACAAGCGCGCCGGAACACTTCTGGTTTCGGGGGGGGGGGGGGTGGGGCAAAATCTCAACGGGGGCACATTTATGTGACGATGTGAGATCCTCGGCGCGGGAGCGAAGCGAGCGAGGGGGGTGGAAAGGGGGATACCCCCCCCCCCCCCCCCCCCGGGAGCTTTTGTAAAACAGGGTACAAAAGTCGCGTTTATAGACCATTTAGAAGCAAATTTCTAAGGAATTAGACATAGTGACAAATAATCAGTGCGAAGGGCTATAATTATTACATACGGGAGTAAATAATAATGTGATGGTGTGAGATCCTTGGCGAGGGAGCGAAGCGACCGAGCGGGGGGAGGGTGTGGGAGGGGGGATACCCCCTCCCACGGTAGGGACTTTTTGTAAAAACAGAGTATAAAAGTCGCGGTTATAGAGAATTTAAAGCAAATTTCTAGGCAATTAACATATTGAAAAAATACGTTGGAAGGACTATGACCATAACATACGGGAGTACATTAAGAATGTGATGGTGCGATATCCTCGGCGAGGGAGCGAAGTGACCGAGCGGGGGGAGGGTGTGGGAGGGGGGACACCCCCTTCCACGGTAGGGACTTTTTGTAAAAACAGAGTATAAAAGTCGCGTCTACAGAACATTTAAAAGCAAATTTCTAAGGAATTAACATATTGAAAAAAAAAAATCAGTTGGAAGGACTATGATCTTAAACGGGGGTATATTATGTGATGGAGTGAGATCCTCGTCGAGGGAGCGAAGCGACCGAGCGGGGGAGGGTGGGGGAGGGGGATACCCCCTCTCACGGTAGGGACTTGTTGTAAAAAGTATAATAGAGTATAAAAGTATAAAGAGTATAAAAGTCGCCTTTATAGAGCATTTTAAATCAAATTTCTGAGGAATTAAACAGTAAAAGAAATCACTGCGAAGGTTTACTAAAGGTATGTTTCAGCGGGCACACTCGAGGACATGAGGCAACTATCTATACACTAAATTTACTCATAAGTTACTATTAGTGTATAGATACAATAATGTATGTTGTTAGTGAATAATAGGGCGAAATTTTTTGCATTTTCAGTTATGAAATTACAACATTTAGACAAAAAATATGCCTTTATTGTTCATTTTGGTCTTTAAATCAGTGATTGATTATTTGTTACAGGGGGCACTTGGGGGGGGGGGGGGGGGGCAAAAACTCGTTTTGCCCCCCAAATATTTTGTTTGGGGGGGGGGGGCAAGTGCCACCCCTGCCCCCCCCCCCCCCCCCGCCGCTTCCGGCGCCCTTGGTCACACAGTGTCGAGAAAGTTAATGGCCACAGACGTTGAGTATCAAAGTTTTTCCAGGTCACGCTCTGAGTTGATTCTCACCTTTTTGTTGTCAGTGGTAAGTGCCGTGATCTTGAAATCACTTGTCCATGCTTTCCTTACACCTCGGCTGCTGCGGACTTTGTTGAACAGGATCTGCCGATCTTTCGTGAGGTATTCGTTGATGAATATCTGTCTACCGCGCAGTTTGCAACGTGCTCGGTAGACTTCGTCTCTCGCTGTGTATCGGGTGAATTTGACGAGGAGGGGGTTCGGACTGTGTGTTCCCTCAGAGTGCCTGGCCTGAAGACGGTGGGACCGGTCAATGTCACTGGGGCCGAGTTCGACGCCGAGTTTCTCTTTTGCCAGATCGATGACCATCTCGTCGGTGTCCTCGTTCGGGATTTCAGGAAGCCCAACTATTCTCAAACAGTTGGGACGGCTGTAGAGTTCCTGCTCTTTGAGATCTTCTGCGACTTTGGACAATTTGTGCTCAAGATTGCCTGTGGTCCGTTCAAGGTCATGAAGTACTCTCAGCTTTGACTGGAGGTCAGGGTCGAGTGACTCATAGACGTGTTGAGTGACGGAATCCATGATTGCTTCTGTGACGGCTTTTGTTATGACCTCTACCACAGCAGGGGTGCACAGAGCTTTGACAATGCGTTGTTGAAGAGTGTCACTGAGATCGTCCATTGTAGGTTCCGAGTGACCGCCGCTTGAGTGACCAGCCGAGTTGTCCATACCTTCATCGTAACTTCGTGTCGGGAGAGTTTGCCCATGGTCTGAAGCCGGGACAACGTTGTTGTCTTCAGCGCTTTTACCCATTCTTTTTGGTGCCTATGCCACTACTCCTGGAAGCCATTTCCAAGAATCGAGAGTGATCCAGATGAACCAGCAAGGGTACAGCAACGGCTTTATACAAATATAGTGCTTCGACTACGTTAATGAAATGATGAAAATGAAGAAATTAAGCCACTTGTACGAGAACAGAAAATCAAGAGTGTGCGATGCCGAGAGCGCCCTCGTTCTGCTTCCGCAATATGCATGTTGCATAGTAATCACTAGTTAGTAATCCGTATGATAGGGCACTCCATTTACCCCCTTTTTTTACCTCCGCCAAGGGGGGAGGTTATGTTTTCGTTACCGTTGGTTTGTGTGTTTGTCCGTGTGCAAAATAACTCATAAAGTTGTGCACGGATTTGGATGAAACTTGCATGAAAGGTTTAGAATGATACAAGTAACAATCGATTAACTTTTGCTAGTGATCCGAGAATTTGAGGGGAATTTATGAAGGATTTTTGACATTTTGACAGATATAGGGTCAATGAACTTGGGAGTTCAGGCTGCGCGTATTGAGGTTTGCATGCGCGCACTAAAGTGCGTGCTCTATAATTTCTGGGTAAGCACTATTTGGGCACCCGTCCCGCTTCATCATGAATATTCATCATCTACATGTATCCGTAATACCGTGGGAATACATGATTTTTACATTTCCCGGCGACGTTTTTACACTTCCCGGCAAAACTGAACATTTTTCTATCTCCCGGCGAGACGTTTTAACATTCCCCGTTGATGCAATTTTTCGAGATTTTTATATTTCCCGGCGATACGTTTTTACATTCTAAGGCACGTATCCAGCGTTCTGCCATTTACTAGTACAGTATCTTACTGCCTGATGAATATTCATGATGAAGCGGGACGGGTGCCCAAATAGTGCTTACCTAATTTCTGCCATAGCGTAGCCTTTAGCCAATGCGGTCTGGGTTTATATCCCCTATGTGTCTGAATCGAGACTAATTGCGATACAGCAACGAACACGGTCGGTTGTTGTTGTTGTTGTTGTTGTTGTTTTGTGTTTAGTGGCGTTTTCCACTCTCTTTCGAATATTTACGCCAAACACTGCTCTATCTTTTCCTTTTATCATTTTTTTTCTTTCACAAAAAAGAAATATTATAATGAATATCCTTGGTCAGTTGTCGGTACGTCTATTTGCCTGCTTAAAGTATCTTATCTTCTGGCCAATCCGGCTGTCACGCACACTGTGTTAGTCTATTTTCAGACACTGTTGAGAGGCAAACAGCGCGCGAGGCCTTGTCCAAAGGCTAGCTAGGGCGAGGCGCGCTGTGCAGCTGAGGGTTTATGACGTAACAAAGGCTTCTATATTGGGAAATCGGGCAATTTTTCAGCATGTAGACCTATGGGTGGAAATCACTGATCGCTGTGGAAGAGCCCAAAGAGCTTTTCCCCAGTGGTAGAGAGGAGAAAAAAATCTGGAAATTTGGGAAGAGCAAGATCATCGGTGGAAAGTAACTGCTTGGCGGAGGTCTGCGCTCTCAGAGTGCTTTTCTAGTTTAATGATGTTTTCTTTTTCCCCTTCAAATCGAATACAGATTGTTCACATCTGATCATAACAAAATTATATAATAGATCGATGTATTTAGCTTTTACACATGCTTTGTTAATAAAAGTTACCTTTAACAACGACAAAGCTTGCCCGACATAGCAACAGCTAGGTGAATTCCTGCCCATGGAACACAGAGACTCCAACCCCAAGCACCTTCTAATCTGGAGATTCTCCCGCCTGAAACCCCTAGCAAACGGGAGACTCAACTTGATGTGCGCGAAGAGAAGCGCACATCACGAGCGCGAAGTCCCTTGCGGTCTAAGGTTTTAGATGCTCTCTCGCGCTATCTAAAGGCTTATTTTTCAACATGCAATGAAATCAAGTAAGAAATCATTTCAAGCGGGAGAACGGGATATTCTGCAAAAATGGGCTTTCGGCGGGAAATCTCCCGTCGAAAGCGGGAGAGTTGGAGTCTCTGGGAACATGATAGACGTGTGCATGTGAATGAAATGCTTCGTTAATAGGCTGAAGGAACAGAAACATCATAAGTTATGTAATACATTGCAGAAACGGTCTATCTATTCGTAACAAAACTCAATGCGTGTTATGCAGTGATATCCTGATATAAATAAAGATAAAAATCCCGTTAACAAAAGAGAGGTGAAAATGCATTTTTACAAACTGCTAAGACCACATGCTTTCACATGAGTTATCAACCTCAAAGAATGCTTCTGGATTTGAAAATAATTCACCCTCAGTCACAAACCGCGAAGAGCAAACATTTTTATACAAAAAAATGTAGGGCATCACAGCCGTCCCTTTAAGCGGCGTGATTTTTCCTCCACTTCACAACATTATAGATGTAGTCACCTTGAGGTCCCATGTACAAAAGATTTCCTATTTCCTAAATATCAAATAATGTACCCCTCTATTCAGCAATTCTTACGGTGTCTCACAATCGACACGTAATCATGCACATCCTAAACCATAATTATCATAGTTTGCTCATCCAATGATCTGAAAATCCATACACGGTTTGTAGAAAACTTTGCCCTTTTGTTCTCTGGATTGATTGTCGTGAAATTGTACATAATCTATTCATATTCGTTATTAGTCAATTCTCTACAATTAAGGTTTTGGTCTTAAATTCATCTCTGAAACACAAAAACATCTCTCAGTATCATGCTCGGTGTTTTGCTGTGAGTTGTATATTGTATGGGTAAGCATGCAATCATCTTGATATCCCTGAACGCCCTGCGACATTACGTAATGTCTGATAAAACTTCTGTAACTCTTTTTCAATGTTTTTGCCCCAAATTGTCAAAAGACAGACTCGTATATTTCTTCAGTACTGAGTCGATTTGCACAATGATTCTTCCAACAAAGCCACCTACAGAATAAACAATACAGACTTAATTGGATAATATCCATTATTATTTTTTTCCCCCAGGATATCCAATTTGGTGAGTTATAATTTAATCCAAAGGTGGGATTTCTTCTCGAAATGGACGTTAATTGTAATATGCAAAATTCTGAATAATAATAAAAAAAAACCTCTCTTAAAATGGTGATATTTTTTTCTGTTCCTGCCTTCAAAGTCCCTCGGTTGATGAGGAAAAAACTGGTGTAATGGACGTTATGAGATGCTTGCGAATCGGTCTATCACAAACAATTTGGTTTACTAATGCTGGGCTTGTTTTGTTTTGTTTTTTCCATCCGGCATGGAGTGAAGCAAGGCATATTATTTATAGTATATAAAGCACGAGTATAAAACAATCACATAATTTGATTAATTTCAAATTAAAGAAAAAAGACGTACAAAACGGAAGTGGATCACATAATGTATGATAAGATATGATATACCAAGTATAGTAAAACTAAGAACACTTTTTATCAGGTCCCCCCACATATCACGTTTATGAAATTGTCTTCTCTTGTCTTCTCTTTTGATTACGACGTTATGTATGTAGTCTTATGTTCTATCGATTGTATCATGGTATTTGTCTTTGAGATGTGAAACAATCAAATCAAATCAAATCAAATAAAAAAAAACACATGGGTATATGCTTGGAGAAAAAAAAAAAACAACGGTAAGGGCATGCTTTCCGTGGTTGCTGTAGGATTTATAATGTTACCCTTTCCTCACGGGAACCTTACTCAACCAGGTTCCCGTGGGAGCAACTGATATACGGAAACCTGGTATACCATTGCCCCGTTTCATAAAGTTGTTCGTAAAGTTACGAACGACTTACGAGCGACTGGTGATCAGTTCTTGTGGTGAATTATTGAAATTTTAGTGAGTATAGCACATCGCAACTGATCACCAGTCGCTCGTAAGTTGTTCGTACCTTTACGAACAGCTTTATGAAACACCCCCTCCCCTCCCCCCCCCCCCC
The DNA here is from genome assembly GCA_033980235.1 of Diadema setosum. Classification (NCBI taxonomy): domain Eukaryota; kingdom Metazoa; phylum Echinodermata; class Echinoidea; order Diadematoida; family Diadematidae; genus Diadema; species Diadema setosum. The sequence continues at coordinate 11,406,666 of CM067063.1, read as the reverse complement.
CCCCGTTCCCAAGATGAAGACACGAGTGCCTGCTTTCGTGGCCTAAATTCATGTTTCTTTGTGTTATAAAGTCCCGCAAAATGGGTTTGATAAAAAGTTTAGAGTTTATTCTATGAGCACTGTCTTGTTCTCTTTCTGTTGGAAAAAATCGTATATCACAGTATTTTTACCTTTGTCATGTTTGTTCTGATTTACAGAGTGTAGTTTGCACTTGCTCTGCTACAAAACTCGTATGAACATGATGAACATGTACATACATTAGCGATCAAAGCTGATCACAGTAGATTTCTGTGTTCGGTGACCCCAGTCATTGCATTCTAGCGCCTGATGTTGTGTAGAACAAAAGAGTCTGTGAGCCCGTCAGCGCACGCTCTATTCACATCAACCCCAACGGCGTAGCCAGGATTTGATCTTAGGGGGGGCGGTTAGTCTGCGAGGGAGCGAAGCGACCGAGCCCGAGCGAGCGGAGCGAGCGAGGGGGGGGGGGGGGAGGGTGTGGGAGGGGGGTGTCCCCCCTCCCACGGTAAGAACTTTTTGCATTTTGATGTTGTAAATGGTGCAATTTGATGCATGTTTTTGCGCGTTTTATCGACGTGAAACAGTCCCACTTGTTTAAGGTAGTGTAGATTATTATTGAACAATTTGCCTATAAAATGGTATAATTTCTATACACTACTTGTGTTAATTCTTTTCACTGAATATCATCAACGCGACTGAACCCGAGCGAGCGGAGCGAGCGAGGGTGGAGAGGAGGGTGTGGGAGGGGGGTGTCCCCCCTCCCACGGTAAGAACTTTTTGCATTTTGATGTTGCAAATGGTGAAATTTGATGCATGTTTTTGCGCGTTTTATCGACGAGAAAGTCCCACTTGTTTAAGGTAGCAGTATATTTTCATGTAGATTATTATTGAACAATTTGCCTATAAAATGGTATAATGTAAATACACTTCTTGTGTTAATTCTTTTCACTGAATATCATGAACGCGACTGAACCCGAGCGAGCGGAGCGAGCGAAGGGGGAGGGGAGGGTGTGGGAGGGGGGTGTCCCCCCTCCCACGGTAAGACCTTTTTGCATTTTGATATTGTAAATGGTGCAATTTGATGCATGTTTTTGCGCGTTTTATCGACGTGAAACAGTCCCACTTGTTTAAGGTAGCAGTATATTTTAGTGTAGATTATTATTGAACAATTTGCCTATAAAATGGTATAAATTCTATACACTACTTGTGTTAATTCTTTTCACTGAATATCATGAACGCGACTGAACCCGAGCGAGCGGAGCGAGCGAGGGTGGAGGGGAGGGTGTGGGAGGGGGGTGTCCCCCCTCCCACGGTAAGAACTTTTTGCATTTTGATGTTGCAAATGGTGAAATTTGATGCATGTTTTTGCGCGTTTTATCGACGAGAAACAGTCCCACTTGTTTAAGGTAGCAGTATATTATTTTGATGTAGATTATTATTGAACAATTTGCCTAAAAAATGGTATAATGTAAATACACTTCTTGTGTTAATTCTTTTCACTGAATATCATGAACGCGACTGAACCCGAGCGAGCGGAGCGAGCGAAGGGGGAGGGGAGGGTGTGGGAGGGGGTGTCCCCCCTCCCACGGTAAGAACTTTTTGCATTTTGATATTGTAAATGGTGCAATTTGATGCATTTTTTTGCGCGTTTTATCAACGTGAAACAGTCCCACTTGTTTAAGGTAGCAGTATATTTTAGTGTAGATTATTATTGAACAATTTGCCTATAAAATGGTATAAATTCTATACACTACTTGTGTTAATTCTTTTCACTGAATATCATGAACGCGACTGAACCCGAGCGAGCGGAGCGAGCGAGGGTGGAGGGGAGGGTGTGGGAGGGGGGTGTCCCCCCCTCCCACGGTAAGAACTTTTTGCATTTTGATGTTGCAAATGGTGAAATTTGATGCATGTTTTTGCGCGTTTTATCGACGAGAAACAGTCCCACTTGTTTAAGGTAGCAGTATATTTTCATGTAGATTATTATTGAACAATTTGCCTATAAAATGGTATAATGTAAATACACTTCTTGTGTTAATTCTTTTCACTGAATATCATGAACGCGACTGAACCCGAGCGAGCGGAGCGAGCGAAGGGGGAGGGTTGGGTGTGGGAGGGGGGTGTCCCCCCTCCCACGGTAAGAACTTTTTGCATTTTGATGTTGTAAATGGTGCAATTTGATGCATGTTTTTGCGCGTTTTATCGACGAGAAACAGTCCCACTTGTTTAAGGTAGCAGTATATTTTGATGGAGATTATTATTGAACAATTTGCCTATACAATGGTACAATTTAAATACACTTCTTGTGTTAATTCTTTTCACTGAATATCATGTAACGCGACTGAACCCGAGCGAGCGGAGCGAGCGAGGGGGGAGGGGAGGGTGTGGGAGGGGGGTGTCCCCCCTGGGGTGTCCCCCCTCCCACGGTAAGAACTTTTTGCATTTTGATGTTGCAAATGGTGCAATTTGATGCATGTTTTTGCGCGTTTTATCGACGAGAAACAGTCCCACTTGTTTAAGGTAGCAGTATATTTTGATGTAGATTATTATTGAACAATTTTCCTATAAAATGGTATATCATTTAAATAATCTTCTTGTATTAATTCTTACACTGAATATCATGAACGCTGTCTGCAGTTCAGTAATTAAACAGAAAAAGCATGCACACGAGGGTGTAGATAGGGGCATATCCCCTCCCACACGAAGGTGATTTTGCGTTTTCAGACCTGAAATTCAGCGATCTGGTGCAAATTTTTGGTGCAATACTATTTCATCGAAGTGTTAAAATCACGGAATTTAGCTCTTATTCCGAATGTGCACCATCTGTGTGTATGCATAAAGTCTAGTGAGGTAGAGCTGAGGGGAAGGGGGATTCCCCCTGCCGCTCGCGGAGCTTTTGCGTTTTTAGAATTGAAATAAAGCGATCTGGGTATATAGCCACAGTCTATACTTCTAATCTATGCATGGCGGAAGGGGGGGGGGGGGAGGGGCGGGCGAGCAGGGAGAAGGCGTGGGCGAGTGTTATCTCCACCCTTCCCTTCCGATGGAGCTTTTGCCTTTTTAAGGTTGAAATTGAGACATCTCGTATACGCATTTTAGATGGAATCAACATTTGGGAAATCACACACACACACACACACACACACACACACACAAACTGATGGGGGGGGGGGGCTGAGGGAGGAAAGGGTCGATTAAAAGGGGAAATTCCCCTGATAAGTCTTGTGCACTCAGAATTATTCATATTTTTTTTTTTTTTGTAAATCTAAAAAGTGTACTAGGCTAGGGAAAGAGGCACAGAGGGGGAGGGTTTGGGAGGGGGTTACCCCCTCCCAAGCACGAGAGATTTTGCATATTTTGAATTGAAATTCAACGATCTGGTGCACACTTTGAGTGAAATATTCAAAAAAATATCTTATTTGATGAAAGGTTGCAAAGGAGACCCGCTTCATGTGCATGCATACAGTATACACGCATTTTTTTTTTCCGCCTCCCAAATCCCCGGTCCAAATCTTAGGGGGGGGGGGGGGGGGGGGGGGGGCGACCGCCCCCATCGCCCCCCCCCCCCCCCCCCCCCCCCCACCCTGGCTACGCCAGTGATCAACCCGATCGATATTTCTATTTCTATTGTTCAAGGGCACGTCATGTATGGTTGACCGTGGGGAGGGGATGCATGCACCGCTTGACTGCTTTCGCACAGGTGGATTACCAACCTGTTCGCTCTCTGTCGACGGGCAAAAAGAATCTCGTTTGGGGAGTATTTTAGAGAATTGCGGAACGAACGGGGTAACTTGTATCTCTATGGCACATTTGAAAAGCGGGTATGGGAATATTCTTGTTGACAGACAAAAACTGTATGATGATCAAGATTGGAATTGTTCTATAATTTCTCTTAAAAGAATGTTCGTGTTTTCTATACTGTTCTCTGATTGTCAAGTCACAGAATCTATATTTAGTATGACAAGAATTGTTATCAAAGCATATTATATTACCAAAGGGAAGACTATATCAAAGTCAGTCCAGCCGTTGTTGTTGCTTTTGTTGTCGTTGGTTTGCCTCACCTTATCCCTACAACACTTACACTGCGTATCAAAAAAGGTAATCCAAATTTGGAGGGCTACTGTTTAAGAATATTATTGTCAGTTCTGGAGAGCACAATGTTAGTTGTGAGGAAAGGAGAACTCTTACTTTTTCCGTTTATAATTGATTATGTTGACAAAATGTCATGAATGGCTCAGTACATGAGCTTTAAAGACAACAATGACATATTGCACTTTTTCCAAGTTTGAGTGTCATCATAAAGGAACAATTTAATGTCTCCCTGCATGGATGAGATTAATTTTGTCAATGAAGGTGGCTAATAGGTCAACCTGTATAGGAATGCAGGTTTGTGTTTAGAGTTTATGCTTAGTGTTTCTTCTAATATAATATTATGGTTCACAACCCTTAACATGACATAACTTTGTCACTCCCACAAAGGCCAACCCGCATGTTCCACTTTCTCTGTTCATATTCAACACAGTCCGCGACAAACCATGCCTTGAACATGAAGAGAGAAAACGGCGAATGGTTTGGTTTAGTTTGGTTTATTTTTGCATTTCCTTTCTCCAGTAACAAATGAAAACAAAATGATACAGAGTATGCAAAAAAAAAGGTAGAGTACAACATACAAATCAATACAAGAATTGCCAATTACATAACAACATCGGTCTGCAATAACAGTGTCATGTGAATCAAGGAAAGGCATGCTGTCTTTATATGTGAACAAAGGGGAAATCAATACAGGGGACCGTTATCATAAGCAGAGCTTGACGTGGATGAGGCCCTATGGATTGATATAGCCTTTTTAGGAGTGACCAAGTTATCGACAACGTAGCCATGTTGAAAGTTGTGGACCATAAAAGGTTAGAAAAACACAAACCTCCTGTTAAGCTGACTACTTTCATTGACAGATCTCAGCACCCATTCAGTGAGGCAATGTTCCTTCACGATAACACTCAAACTTGGAAAAAGTGCAATATTTTTCATTGTTGTTTCTTAAGTTCATGTGCTCAGTCATGCATGACATTTGTCAATATGATTAGGTATCAATGTACAGGGAAAGAGTTCCCCTTTCTTCTCAACTAATATTGCGCTCTCCATAGCTGACGATTAAGAATAGCTCTTCAAATTTGGATCACCTTTTTTTTTTTTTGATACGCACTGTATAGTATCCCGATTGTCCCTGTGAAGTCGGCTCGGATGAAATATTTACATCACCTCAAGAGCCAGTCGGATTTTAATTTCAAATAGGGAGGGAGTTGGTGTGAATTGTTGATGTCAATGCTTAAGCTGTCACTACTTGAATTTCTCTGCCAGAAAACAACAACAAAACAATTCCCGATTTAGAAAAAAAAAGGAAACGTGGAGGAAAATAAATTATTCATTTGCCACGATTGCTGTCTACTCTAAGGTATCTTATGTCACAGTGCTTGATACGCTTGCCGACGCATGCAAGGGATGCAACTCTGTTATACCAGCTAAGCTTTTCCCTTTCACATTTTTTTTTAACTCTCTTTACCTATAAATATCAGATTATCGACGTCACAACGGAAAAATGCAGTTATTCATGTGTTTTTCTTCTTTTATCTCATCCAGAAGATTGAAAACATTACTCTTCAAAAATATCAGATCAATTTTTACTTTGCATTTTTTTTTATTGTTCTAATTATTGTCGTATACGTTGTTGTGGGTGGTAATGCGTTAAAACATTGGAATAATAACGAACCTCATTAGGCCTATTGACTACTAGAATTACGAACCTTCAATTTAACGAATCTTGGGAACACCGAACTGCAACCCAACATTTAGTAAAATCCTCAAAGTAAAGTTGGTAGATAATCTTAACTATCAATGAATTCAACTTACGAAATAAAATCATTGATCGTGACAGACATCGCCTTTTCAGTTTGAACAATATTATTGTTAAAATCTCATATTCCATAAAATCATTTTTCTTCTCATCTAGGATTGAATGGAATTCAAAAATTTTATTTGTTAACTTTCAATTCCACATTATTGAGTATTGTCTTCTTCTTCAGCATAAAGTGATATGTTTCTTTTAAAAATATGAATAATGTTCTTGCTGATAAGCCGATCCATTATCACTACAAGGTATTGAAGAGTGTTCTCAGCTTTGCTTAGCCTTGCCGGTCCTTTATACAAAGTAAGTATAATTTGGAGTCAATTCGCCAGAAAAAAAAAAAAATCCTGGAGCGAGGAACCTGAATGATAATGATGAAGATGATGATGATGATGATCTTCATCATCATCATTATCATCATTATTGCTCTTATTAGCATTATTTTTACTATTTATTTATTTATTTTTTTATTTATTTATTTATTCATTCATTCATTCATTCATTCATTCATTCGTTTAATTATTATCACTGTTGTCATCATCATTATCACTATCATTGTCAGAGATCACCGACTGAAAACTTTCATCAGTGAGTTTATCCCGATGGTAATAAAGATCAACAATTGATATACGGCGTCTATTCTTGTTGTTGTTGTTGTTGTTGCTTATTGTTAACTTTCTTCTCTTGTTTCTCTCCATGGTGTCCGAGAGAGTAATTTCAATATAATCTTACGTGTGCAACTTATAACCTAATAACTTAATAACCTATAATAACCTAATAACCTGTTTCTGCAAGATATTATGGCACTTATATTATTATAGGCCTATGATACATGGACAATTATCATAAGAAGACAGTCACTCTGGCACGATGTCTGGAGCCCGTGCCTTTTTCTTTCTTTCTTTCTTTCTTTTTTTTTTGTATTTTTTTTTTTACCTTCCACCAGACTGAGATCAAAGTCGCATTATTTTTAGATTGCGCATTTATGTGTCATACATAATACAGATATATAAATAAATAACTATATATATTTTTATATATATCATAATACATATAATAGAGAGAAAATAGAGAGAGAGGGAGGGAGATAGATTGATAGAAAGATAGATATTTTTCTCTCTCTCTCTTTCTTTTTTTTTTCTTTCTTTCTTTTTGAGGGTTGTCTCTGTCAAGGATCGACGGGATACTCACATCTTCTTTACTATCTTCTGGCCATACGTATATAAGTCGGTATACGGGTGCTGGAAGGGGTTCCTGTTTCTTTGGTCTCTTTGGTACAGTCTATGTGTTTTGTTATGCATGGTGTGTTAATTTTGGTAAGTTGGTTTTGGTGTTAGATTTGAAATTGTTTTGGGTGTAGGGCCTATAAACAGAAAATAGACATAGGCCTATGTTGTCCCTATAAATGTAGCAGTTGCAGTGTTCAAGATGATGTGATGAAAAGTGCTATATGAAGCAGCGACTAATTAATATAGTTCGTAGGAACGCCGTAAAAATGTAGGCCCTAAAATTATTGTATTGTACTCGATTATAAGCGGTACGATCGAGTACGTATGAAAGACATAGTATTATTTTTTTTCCCCCCAAGGTGACGATTTTTATGCAAAGCGATGTAGGCCTACAATATTGTACATTCTGTCGTTTTATAGGGCCTAACAATGAGGAGCACTGGCTTCTCGGTTATCTACAGAATTTCATCGTTATGATTCTTCGAGACCTGGCCTCAGTCTAGCATTGAAGGCTTCCCACCATGAACGCCCAGCGAACGCCCACAGGATAATAAGTCACATGATCACCACCGCCAGAAAACTTGTCACATGATTTCTCGCGTGCATTCGTACGACCGTATAAGGCCGTGTACAAGATCTGTGTTTGGCATTTCAATAGTCCCGTGTGTGTACGATCTCTGTTCCGCAAGATTTCTATCTTATACCTAACTACCGCCAGTACGGCTGCGTGTAGTTATCTTATACCCATCAATGCCCATAGATACCCAGTAACCTCATATCGTCATAAACCAGGCCAGGTGAATAGACAGTGATAGAGGCATTTGCAAATGTGCACAAACTAACTATTGATTAAAAGTGGTGGTAAGTACAATTCAAATTCAATGTCGTTTAATGTTCAGTAAGCAAGCTCTAACCTGCTAACTAAAATTATTCGGCGATCTTCTTCTTTCTGAAATTCTGTATCGTCAGTGTCTGGACGTCAGGCTGATCGTGTGTATCATCGTGATCATGTTGCCTAGCTCCTCCAACCAATTCAAAATCTCAAATGTACATGTCTAGACGTCTACTATTGTATTCAGCAAGACAGCATCAGTGAGCATGGTCAGAAGAACTGCCAAAAAGTTGCAGAGTTGTCTAAAACCTGAGCCTTGTGGGCTATCCTGGCCCTGGGAACAGTAGACAGTCACATACTCACAATTGTCACAGGTACAGGATTATAATGAGCATAATTATGATATAGAACTAGTCCCCACCGCTGCGTGTCTGTACTAAATACATGTTTACAACCCTACCTAACCCTATACCCTAACCCTAGTCCGCGGGTGCACGCGCACTGCAGTGGGGCCTATGGTGGTCTAACGTTAAATTTACTTATAAATTTACAGTTGTATGTTTGGTGATGATCACAGTTTGTTTTGTCAGTATCAAGACTAAGAGTAAACATGATCATTGTCGGCAATCATGCACTTTTGCACATTCCAGCTCCATCCAGCAACCTAATATGTAGTATTAAATTTAGGGGGCCTACTAAACTAGACTCGTATAAATTTTAGTCAAGCTGTAAACAGTGAAGAGTATGCGACCATTTAATGTGAGTGACAGAAATATTCGTAAAGCTATCTATGTTTGAGTTAGACAGAAAGATCCGTCTGTCCGGAGGAGTCTTTTATTTTTTTGACATTATAGCTCTGCGTATAAGGAGGGGATCCGTGAAGCCAGATGCAGTCTCCGCGGAACATTTCCCCGACGTCCAGATATATTTACAGACGGATCTTTCGGTCAATCCCTATGAGTATACACCATGTAGGCTACTATGAAGTATTTCCCAGGTGATTTTGGTGGAGTTTGGGTAGGCAGAATTTGAGATATCGACTGGGCAGAGATGCGAAAGTACATTTATATTTACATCAGCACCGGCCTTCTTTTGTACAGTTACTAACGTTAGGATTGCAGTTTTCTTTATCGTCAGATTGTCATCATCCAAACTAAGTGCATTGTCATACACTGTAGATTCTAACTGTAGATCTATGCACAAGTATGTGAGTATTTGATTCAGTGCTGGTCATGCTGCATTCAATTTCTGCTTGACTAGCATCTGTAGCTAAGTCAATGTTCAAAATCAAATGTAAATTATTCATCCACTAACTGTAACATAGTAACATGACGACTGATCATGATCCTGTAGGCTTTACACTTACCGTAGTTATGGGTTTACAAACTCAGCCCAGCAGGTAGACTCAACCCCTTTGTTGTGAGGGTGCTAGGGGCCAAGTTTACCCACTGCTTATTCGTATTTTACTTAGGTTGAGTTTACCCATAACTGCGGTAGGGTATGCACAAGCTGTAGTGCACATCAAGAATTTCAAAGCTTGATGCCTGGTAGTGGTACACACTGTAGCTTAATACCTGAGATATACCTTTAATATTACCTAAATTAATTACCTATGCCCAATAAAGTCAAAGGCTTGTAGAAGGCCATTCAAAGACAAAGAACAGTACAGTAATGTAGGACCGTTATTTTGTCATCGCTTACTTTGCCGTATTCCTGGTTTGTCTACTCTCATTTTGTTGTCCGTCTCCTCTCGTTTTGTTGTCTGTCTAGACCTTGCATTCATTTGCATTAGTTTGCTTTTCAGCACTGCCTTGCAGTCTGGCATTTATTCAGTTAAGTTAATGATATTCAGTTGTCACCTCCATGACCATCACTTCAGATACCTTTCCTGTTGCTCAGTTTTCTCACCTTCATTCTTTCTCTATTCAGGTATGTTCATTCATTCCATCCCACACCTGATTCTTGAGTTGAGCCCAGACAGCTCCCATTATTACGTAATCACCCCCTCCTCCTTCAATCATCTCATGCCCCTCTTTACTTATTGGTTGATTTATTGAATACGACTCCTCCATTTTATTAAAGTCCTCTGTTCCATTTGTTTCTATCGGTTGCTAAGATAATTTGAATATATGAAAATATTGTTTATGTAAATTATGTTCATGGAGAAGTTTACCGAGGGCGAGTTGTCCTCGGAATAAATTCAGAGCATTACCAGACTTCATTGCGTTCACTTCACCTTATTTGCGTCGTCTCAGTTCTCAACATTAATTTATCTCCCTAATTTCTACATGTATAGTTTGGTACAAGATCGAGAACATTTCATAATTTCACGACTATTTTGACACGCTACAACTGGTGGCCTTAACGCTATTTTGACCCGCTACAACTGGTGGCAGCGGTAGTCGTACTTTTCCACGCCTGGGTTATTTCATCATTCTTCAGTTTCTTATCCTCGATCATTTTCAACTTTGGGAGATAATTTCCATCACTGAGCTCCAAGGTTGCTACGCTAGTCACATTTGTGCTATTACAGCCTCTCTTCTGCTGCTCATTCGGCGGCGAGTGAATGATGCTGTTCATAATTGTACCTGTTCACGTGCAGCTTTATCTGGCCTCGCCTGCAATTGAGAACTTTACTTCAGTTGTCCAACTGTTATTGACGCTTAACCTGTTGAACTGAAACCAACGAAACATTCATTCTAGTCTGATACTGCCTCATTTGTGGGACTCTCCAGATTGAGACGCCCGACTTCATTTCTTCGCCCGTCAGTCTGCCACCCCTTTTCAGTTTAACCCCAACATGCCACGCCCAAACTCCAAGCCGGACACTTCCACCCATTCTGGCATCTGGGAAGGACCAGAGTCAACTTTCCACAGAAGTGTTGACCTTCTTTTCCAACGTGTGGACCAGCTTGAAAGAACTGTGCAAAATCTCCAAAAGCAGTGCGCAGAATTGTCCACACAGACATCAGCCAAGTCCTCGCATAACACCTGTCATCAGTCTACACAAACTGAACTTCCAAATTTGGCAACTCCCATGGACTTCGACGCTTTGAGACACAAAGTTTTCGAGAACCAGAGCAAAGACAAAGACATCAACCTACTGAAATATTTCATCCAACACAATGTCACACCTGAAGCAGATGAAATCCCAATGTTTGAGCCAAGGACACGACGGTACTTCTGGCAGTTCTCACGATTTGTGATACATGATAATGTGGTGTATCGCAAAAAGATGGACAATGACCGAGTGACTGAGCTTTATCAGCTTGTAGTACCTACCTGCCTAATTTCGGAGGTTCTTCACACACTTCACCCTTCATGCGGACATGTGAGCTATGACCATACATGGGACACAGCCTCGAAATTGCTGTTTTGGCCCTACATGCACCGTGACATCACCGAGTTCTCTAAGAACTGCAGTCTCTGTCAGAACACGAGCACCTGTAGCGATTTTTCAACCACGCACCAGGAACCTTCTGTTACCATCCAGAAAGCAGTCTGTGCTATCACCGAACTGACCAAGGACTTGATCAACGTCACAAAGCAAAAACCGTCCTCGAAAGCCAGACAAACTCGCAGATACAGGACCAGGAGACCACGTTCTGCAGCGCAGCCAAAACATACTGCTCCTGATCATCATCAGCAGCAGCCAACTTCACCTCCCTGGGTCCAGCGACACCAGACAGCTCCATTTGCCCGGCAGCAGCTTTAGCCTAGCTCCACCTCTTCAGCAAGCGACCGGTATGACTCTCATTTCCCCACCTCTGAGTCCTGTAGTAGCGATTCGCAGAGCGAGTCATCGCGTAGTTCGCCCCAAAGACACCAGCCCTACCCCTCGTTTAGGACAAGCAATTGCCCCTACTCCCCATCCACAGTCTTCCATTCTAATTCATCCTCTGGTAACCATCGCAGCTTCTACAGCATGTCTCCAAGGGAACACCACCATTCGCCATTAAGAGGACATGGTTATAATACCTACCCACCTGGCAGAGGAGATGAATACTCCTCGTCACCCAAGCATACCTACCTGCCCCCGGATGTTGGACCTCCATCATAGCCATATCACTCTTACTGAGAAGTATGCCAATTTATTGTCCCCGCCGAACGAGTTCGAGCAGGGGACTATGAAACGGGCTCCGTACGTGTGTGTGTCCGTCCGTCCGTCCGTGTGTCCGTCCGTCCGTCCGTCCGTCCGTCCGTGTGTCCGTGTGTGCGTCCGTGTGTGATCAAAATCTTCAATTTGCTACTTCTCTGTCATTTATGAGCCAATTTTGATTCTGTTTGCTTTATATGATAGCACTACATGGGAGCTTTGAAACTTCTACACAGAATTTCAGTCGTGACCTTTGACCTTGACCTTTGACCTATATTGTACATTTTGCTACAAAATGCTACTCCTTCGCCATTTCTAACCCGATTTCGATTCCGTTTGCTTTATGTGATGGCACTAGGTGAGGGCTTCAAAACTTCTACACAGAATTTTGACCTTTGACTTCTTTGACCTTTGACCTTGATTTTTTGACCTATATTGTACATTTTGCTACAAAATGCTACTCCTTCGCCATTTCTAACCCGATTTCGATTCCGTTTGCTTTATGTGATGGCACTAGGTGAGGGCTTCAAAACTTCTACACAGAATTTTGACCTTTGACTTCTTTGTTGATTTTTGACCTATATTGTACATTTTGCTACGAAATGCTACTCCTTCGCCATTTTTAACCCGATTTCAATTCCGTTTGCTTTATATGATGGCACTAGTTGAGGGCTTCAAAACTTCTACACAGAATTTTGACCTTTGACTTCTATGACCTTTGACCTTGATTTTTGACCTATATTGTGCATTTTGCTACAGAATGCTACTCCTTCGCCATTTCTAACCCGATTTCGATTCCGTTTGCTTTATGTGATAGCACTAGGTGAGGGCTTCAAAACTTCTACACAGAATTTTGACCTTTGTCTTCTTTGACCTTTGACCTTGATTTTTGACCTATATTGTACATTGGCTACAAAATGCTACTCCTTCGCCATTTCTAACCCAATTTCGATTCTTTTTGCTTTATGTGATGGCACTAGGTGAGGGCTTCAAAACTTCTACACAGAATTTTGACCTTTGACTTCTTTGACCTTTGACCTTGATTTTTTACCTATATTGCACATTTTGTTACAAAATGCTACTTCCGGCGGGGACATATGTTACGCACCGCGTAATTTCTACTTTTCCTTGTTTAAATTTTAATTGTAAAGATAACATGATTTGACAGATTTACCCGCAGTCATATTGAGACCCAAGTAGATGCAGAGTTTGTTCACCGAGATCCATAAATGTATCCCTGATATGAATTTTATTCTGATGAAATGTTTCTGGGCAATTCCACGGTAACTGACGTTACACGTAAGGATTTTCATGAAATTGTTTACCTTGTAGTTTTGTGAATGAAAGCACCTTGGGCTTGCAATTAGCATTGATGAATAAGTTCATGACAATGAAGAAATAGGTGGAAAGTTTTTCTCTCAAAACTGCATTTCTTATCACATACACTTGTAGCAAGTGAAAATGTGTCGGTAACTGACGTTACGGAAAAAGGACATGGGAAATTATGGTGTAGATGTAAATGGAAATATCTCATGTCCCTGACTTTTAGCCTTTATGTGTTTAATGTGGCAATACACCTAGGTTCTTAGGAACAGGTGTGCAAAATAATGTGCAATTTAGTTGTCTCCTTTTACCACCATACCAATTTCAGTGAAGGCATGACGGTAACTGACGTTACGTAACTGACGTTACGCTTACATTTGCCATAGGGTTTACACATGCAAAATCATGATTGGGAATAGCATATGTGATATTTCATAATTCTGACCATTCAGAATGATTTGGTTGATATGGAGTCATACCTTGGTTCATCAGTCATAAATACACAATGAAATGAAACGGTAGTCCATTTTCTTTGTATTCTATGAAAACTTAAAGGTAAACATGTCAGTAACTGACGTTACGTAACTGACGATACACATACTTTACCGTGGGGTTTACAGAGAACTAATTTATTTAACAGGTTATAATACTGCTGCAATGTACCAGTGACAATCCCAGGCAACTACAGCAACAAATTAAAACAAAATCTAAAGACACAAATAATATTGGGTGGGCCCTTAGGGGGCACCCCCCCCCCCCCATGCCATAGCACAGTTGGGCAAAAATAATGTAAATGCACAAGAGGATATTTCTTGACATTTGTCTGAAGATTTAATTTTTATTCAACATTTATGATTACACAATGCCATTAATAGATTAAGCAGTTCCAAGTATGAATATATTGACATGGCTAAGGGCTTTTTTTGTTTGTTTGTTTGTTTTTTAATGAACAGGAAAGTTTTTATCTACATAGAGTGCTCCACCCATAATACCTTGTAGTACTACACAAAACATGGATATTTTTGTGCTTGAAAAAAATATCAATATTGCCTCAGTTATAATTACTGTCATGGTAACTGACGTTACATACTCGTGTATGACGTTTCGGTAACTGACGTTACACATTTTGTAGTGTTCATTTTGACTCTCCAGTATGCCAAGTATCCTTATTTCTGGTATTAAAATAAAGGCATATGGGCATACATTAGAAATCCCAAGTTACATCATACAGCTCACTTCCTTTGATGAATAAACTTAAAAATTCCTTGTTTTTGGTAACTGACGTTAAATCCATCATTATCAAAGTAATTAACAGTTTTTATCAAATTCTTTAAAGCTACCAGCTTTTTTTTCTATCGTGTGGTAAAAGACTTCTCTTGTAACTGCATACATGTGAAAGATTGTTGTTTATAGTACTAATAAAGTGGATATACAGAGAGTAAGTTATGCAACAATACACTCTTTTCACCATTGAGTTATAGGCATATTTTGGCAGCCATTTTGAAAATCAAAATGGCCGCTTTTATTGAAAAACATAATGATTAAAACTTCAACTCAAGTACTGTCTGAAAATGTATGGCGTTTGAAACAAATATCATTTTGAATTTTTGGCACCTGTGTCCTAGTTACCGTGGAATTGCCCTTCTATACATTTCTTATGCTCCCCTTAAAGTTATATCATTATGCTTTTTATATAACTGTGGAGATCAGTTGGATTGGGTTTAAATCATACTTTTAATTATTCACGAAAATTGAATTTTGGATGTGATTTGTGTATTTACATGTGTAATTCCATTGCCGCCAATTATATTGCGATGACCGTTACTTTCAAGCAGTTGATTTATCAAAATGGTGTTATCGCAGAATTGATTGTAATTTGTTTGTAAAGTCTCGTTTAAATTATCCATTTCAGTTAATGAAATAATTTTGATGTCTGGTAGAGTATATTTTAGTCAAGTTTGCAGTTACAATTTTGAAACATTTACATTTTATTTAGTGATGTGTTTGAATCTATAATCGTTTAGAAGTTACGCTCTCATATGCGTTCTTGTTTATTGGTTAAAAGAAAATCCAGGGATATTTGTAGTTTATTTTATGACCACAGACAAATTTAGTGATAGCGGTTAATTTGTTTTGGGAAAAAAAAAAGAAGAAATTCTACGCCTACGGTCATTTTGGCCTCAAGGTTGATATGATTGCATGATTTTGATGTTGAAATTTATCACACATTGGATTTTTCATGAAATTTGTAATCATTGTACCTCAGTTATAAATGAAACCCCTCGTCAATTTGATGAGTACATGCCTATTATAAAGTATAAACTTATTTAGTTGTTTTGCGGTGAATTACTTGTAATTTTGTATTTTAGTCATTTAATATTGCTTTATGTACATAGCGTTTAAGTGTTGAAAAAACATACTTCTGGTTTTGCAAACCACTGATATTTATTTTCATTTAAAAATTGAGGACAATTTTTGCGGAGAAGAAAGTTTATGTAGGACCGTTATTTTGTCATCGCTTACTTTGCCGTATTCCTGGTTTGTCTACTCTCATTTTGTTGTCCGTCTACTCTCGTTTTGTTGTCTGTCTAGACCTTGCATTCATTTGCATTAGTTTGCTTTTCACCACTGCCTTGCAGTCTGGCATTTATTCAGTTAAGTTAATGATAAATTCAGTTGTCATCTCCATGACCATCACTTCAGATACCTTTCCTGTTGCTCAGTTTTCTCACCTTCATTCTTTCTCTATTCAGGCATGTTCATTCATTCCATCCCACACCTGATTCTTGAGTTGAGCCCAGACAGCTCCCATTATTACGTAATCACCCCCTCCTCCTTCAATCATCTCATCCCATTACAGTAATACTAATCACTACAGTAATACTAATCACTCAGGGAGATTACTGATACTGGAATTGATGCTCAATGCAAGTAGTCTACAATTAGAGGTGGGCTATAGAGGGTGACATTTTCAGAACATGCTCATCACACCTTCGTTTGATGACTTTGTGCCTACTGACACCATTTTTGAAAAAAAGAACGAAAAAAATGCGAAATCCAGGGTGCCCCGGCCGAAATCGTTAAAAATCCAAGATGGCCGCCGTTTCGGCTTTAAAAAGACATTTTTGGCTACAACTCGGCTATTTTTTGGTCAATTGTGATAGTTTTGGTGTCTAACCCCATGTTTTAGGGGTCAAGGAAATGGAATATAATGATGATTTTAGTGTAAAACCAGATCTTCTGCATGATACTTACCTTTTTCCCATATTTAGGGTTAAATTTTCCTTGTCCTTTAACCCCTACCCCACCCGCCATTTTTGCACTTTTTTCTGTATTTTTTTAAAGTCATGTTATCTATCATACTCTTAATAACAAGTTCTAGCTATCGATCTGGTATTTTCTACTAACGAATAACTTACGTTATATGTGTATGTGTCATGCAGATACCGGTATGTGGCTGGTACATTCAGGATGCATGGTAACTGTGCAGCCAGTGCTAATACTGTATCTGCTTTATGGTGCCCATTGACATTTGGTCATAAAACTTTAACAATAGTCAAAGTGTACAATTCTACTGTAGGTGTACAATTTTGTAAAATGACTTGAATAAGCTTCTATATATGCCAATTGTCCTGCACAAAGGTACTTGACTGGACGATGTACATTTTATCTGCCGTCTTGCCTAGAAAACACATTTTTTACCATAACTCAGTCATTTTTTCATCTTTTAGCCTAGTTTTTGTGTTTCTCCATCACCACTTGGTCCCTTATTTCTCATGGCTGCTTTTCCCTACCATGTATGGTATTTTGCTGTACTTTTATAAAGCAAGAGTCCTCACGTTTCATGGGAAATTTGATAGCATTTGACTGATTATCCAACCAGTTCTATGACAAACAAATGTTGTGTACAATGTATGTTCCTCACATCTATAGCATCATAATGGTAGAGTCATCATCTCACTCTCTGTGACTGAAAGTTACAGTAGAACTGTACAATACAGTGTATGACTACACGTCTAAAGACCAAATGTTAATAAAGCAGATACAGGTACCATAAAGTTTAGCCACTGGCTTCACAGTGACCATGCATCCTGAATGCACCAGCCATATACCGGTACCTGCATGACACATACACGTATAACGTAAGTTATTTGTATATTTCTTGCTGTATTATTGGTAGAAAACACCAGATTGATAGCTAGAACTTGATATTAAGAGTATGGTAGTCAACACGACTTGAAAAAAAATACAGAAAAAAGTGCAAAAAATGGCGGTTGGGGTAGGGGTAAAAGACAGGGAAAATCTAATCTTAAATATGGGAAAAAGGTTAGTATCATGTGGAAGATCTGGTTTTACACTAAAATTATTATTATAATCCACTTCCTTGACCCCTAAAACATGGGGTTAGACACCAAAACCATCACAATTAACCAAAAAATGGCCGAGTTATAGCAAAAAATGTCTTTTTTAAGCCGAAACGGCAGCCATCTTGGATTTTTAACGATTTTGGCCGGGGCACCCTGGATTTCGCATTTTTCCGTTCTATTTTTCAAAAATGGTGTCAGTAGGCACAAAGTCATCAAACTAAGGTGTGATGAGCATGTTCTGAAAATGTGACCAAAAATTGACCCTCTATAGCCCACCTCTACTACAATAGTAGGTGTCCAAAGGAGTGCCATGAAATGGAGAAAGGTATGCTGTCTATGAAGCACTAATTACTGATAGTGATACTGCACAGTACCTATAAAACATTATCCATATATATTCTATCACAAGAAAAAACAGAAGCCTACAGGAGGATTTGTATTGCTAGATCCCAAATCTTCTGAGAGTGAACAGAAAGCTGTAAGGATTCAAAGGTGCATGAAGAAGAGCATTCAAAGAGGGGTGGGTGATTGGAGAAGAGGTCACATTTATATAAGACTAGAGCTAGTCTGGAGAGAGGCCCACACTAAGCTTACACAAAGAGCTATCAAAGGAGGGTGTGGTGTTAATTCTGACACATTCACAGTACTTGAAGCAAGTTGCTTTTCTTTGTTCCTCCTGAAGCATTTTAGCTCAACTGAGAGCCTTAAGGGCTTCTGAAAGTGAGTACACTTGTAGATCGTTCACTGTCCTGTGTCCATTGTTCATCATGCATGGACTTTTTCACACTTTTATATTCTTCTTCTTACTAGAGTTTTGGTCATATTTTGGCAGAAATTATCAGCTTGGGTGAATTGGATCATAGTTTTGATAAGATTTGACATAATTTTGTACCAGTGCTATAGGCTACAATCTCATTTCTTTTTTGTATTCCAGATCTTTTGAATATACTGTACTGCACCTTCAAGTATGTCAGAATGTTAGAAATTTGGCATTAGTGGGCATGGAAACACATGACATACTTGTGGTAGGCAGATACTGTATTCGCCATTTCGCCATATATTTAGCGAGTCTAATTTTTCACAAATCGGGACTTCCCGATGATTTTGCAAGTGGTTAAATTCGGGATCGTAGAGTACTGTTCTGAACAGAGAAATATATATGTGTGCATCACATTCATATCGGGATCAGAGTCATTTTTTTCATGTGTCTTTAATTTCGCGAATAGCAAATGACTTGCGAAATTGGCAAAAATAAAAATTCATGAAATATTTGACGTACGCAGTATCCAGTAATTGAGTTTTCTTGGTCTACAGCCTGTATAATTTATAGGCTATTTTCCACTAGACCACAGAAATCTTGAATACTGCACACTCTCTACTGTGTCATTATGTGTCTGGCTTTTAATATTTATTGCACTTTTTGTACTCCAGTTCATGCCCTCAGGACAAAGATTTTAGGAAGTCTGTCTTCATTCTCCATTCAATTTTCTGATCAGATTTGAATTGCACCAAATCCGATTGTTTATAGACCCAATGAGTACAATGTAACTTCATTCTCTTCCTGCAGAAAGTAATGGTATGAAGGGCCACAGTTTGGTCAAGTTGGATATTCATAGATGGTCTGGATACAATTTTATTCAACCAGGTGTCATTTTTTTGTGTTACCGGTACGCTCACATGTCCAGGTTCAACATGAAGCCCCTCCAAACTTGCACTGTGCTGTTCTTGGTTCTGGCATCGTGGGCACTGTGCTGGACCGACGCCTCCCTGAGTGACCCGTTGAACTTGGAGAAGGCCCTTCCAGGAAGGCCAGTCACAATTGCAAGCAAAGGATCACCTTGGCCCATGCCCCAGGAGATCCAAGTCACCGGTGATGTCTATACCCTGGTCTCGGAGGAGAGATTTGAGTAAGCGAAAGAAATTCAAATTGATCTGCACTGGCCACCAGCCATTATGGTTGAGTCAAGATATTAGTGAGTTTTAGTTTAGATACACTGTTTGTGACGCAGATGTGAGGATGATACTCAGTTGGATTGACCATTCTCCTCTCTCCCTACATCGTGTTGCAAAGTAGCATTAAATTTGGGAGGGAAGACACAGCTTATGCAAAGTGAAAAAGCGCCCCTTATGTTGTTTGTCATAATGGCAGCAAGTAATTCTCCGTGTCATGAATATGAGTGGACTCTAAAATGGCCCAGAACTGTTGTGAAAACTCAGAGGAGCAGGATGCGAGATCGATTTTGATAAGCGGTTTTTGTGCACAGCAGAAATGTTTCTTTTCTTCTCTTTTTTTTCTTTTGCCTCTTAACCCCTTGACAGGCTGATTTTGCTACAGCACGCATTTCCCATAGATACTTGCCCAGGTATACTCTGGACTCGTCCTCAGCGGGTTAACATTGGCGTTGCAGATCTAAAGCTCCCTTTAGTATTGAAGGCAGTGGCAAAAACCCTAATATTCCTAGTTGGTTATTTTGTGAAAATTATTTGCTGGGCCAGTTAATGCTGCTTTGGGTATAACAGTTTCATGAACAACAGTCTCTGGTTTTTAACTCTGTGTAAGCCACGATGTAACCCCCTGAGTGCCATTCTGGGACAGCTATACACCAAACTTTTTTTTTTCAAAAAGGCTATTTTTCAAAGCCATGTAACTTGTTTTTATAATAGATACATTTAAAAGCTAGACATGCAATGAGCAAAGTTGGAGAGAAAATCCCAAGCTTTGTTATTGTATGACAACTTTAGGTATAATTGCTTTTCTTGCAAATGGCCAGTAGCTATGTAATTTTCCAGGTCTGAAAGGCATGAATTTTGCAGACACGAAGCTGCAATAAGAAAAATTAGAATTTACGTAAAAAAACCCTATCTACAGTGTATATATATGGAACATGGCTATTCAATCACAAAGCAACGCAAGATACATACTTACTGAGGAATAGAATTACAAGTGAAGCTTTTCTTATATGGTTGTGGCATTTGGTGATTTATCAATCAGTGTGGGTGGGTTTGTGTCTCTAAGCGAAATATGTGAACTTGACATGACGTCAACTGAGTCAGGTGTGCAAACGTGTCACATAAAGAATTAAATACTAGACGTGCTCTTTAGCCATGCTCCACAGCAAAGCCTGATGCTCACTTAATACAAGGAAAGAGTGCCATTGTTCCTTTTTTGGAGACCACTGTGCATGGTGTACTGCAAACTTTTTGCAACTATCCCATCTCAGTGTGCTAGAACGGAAGTGTCAACTAGACAGTTTATATTTCTACAGCAACAAACAGACACACAAGTTACACACATTAGTTAACATCCTACATAGTGTATAAAAGCATATCTGATGCGTAATGTGTGTTGTATGGTTGTGAGTTAAAATACAAGAGTACCAGGTAAGTTGTTCTGTGGAATATGCGGAACAAATTATTGTCACACTCTTACCTGGTTTGGTGTGCAAATTGTCAATAATTGCAATGAAGAGGTTCATATGGCTATCCTCCAAAAGAATTGATGAATATTGTAGACATCATTTAGGAATAAATAGTTTTCAGATGATAATTTCTATTTCTAAGGCCAAATCTTCTCTTCTTGTTAGGACTCAGCAATTCAAATGTGAAATGTCTACAGTCAACCTCGCGTAAGTCGACATAATCGGGACTGAGCAAAACACGTCGACTTACGCGAATGTCGACTTACGCGTAAGTCGACATTTTGTCGACTTATAAATGAACATTAATATCCCCTGTACAGAGTAAGATTTGGATCACGATGCGGATCGCTACCCATATCTTACTCCTTTTGCTGCCAAAACATGCCTACTGACATGAGCAACAATAATGTTTTAGTTCGTGCATAAATCTTGCGCGGGTTAGTTACGACAACGCACAATTCCCAAATCTCTAGAGAGATTTTGAGAGAGCGGGATCGGAAACCTAGGCCCTTTTCTAGACACTTAACGTTTTAAACTTGATTTGAAATATCAAAGGCAAATTCCCCAAAATTGCATTAAACTTTGCGATTTAAATTCAAGTGCGTTGCTGGGAAGATATGCGTGTGATTTCGCATGATTCTGTCGAGATAATTTTTAGTGCCGACTGAGTTGAAATATGTGTGATTTTCCTTCCCTAAGTCGCCATATTTGTTCTGCTTAAATTTGTATTGCCATACTCTGAAAATGAATTGTTCTCACGCTCCGATTCGCAACATTACCGCTCTGTACGGCGCGGGCCTGTCTGAAATAAAAAGAAGAAGAAAAGTTTGTTCATCCGAAAACGACATCTTTCGGACTACTATAACCTTGGTAAAAACAAACGTCTTACCATTGTCGGACTAATTTAACTTTGGACTGAGATTTAAAACTTCGGCATAGCGAACTTTAACAATAATTCGTTATCATTTTTTTCATTGACATTTTGTGAAGCAGCATGCGTTTCGGTAGTTTGAAACGTGTAAATGTTGCGATGTCTTTCCCCTGCAAGTGCACACTAAGTTCGTTAACGGCGAAAGTTCCGTTACGAAATAAAAAATAATGCGAGCCTTTTCAACAATAACGCACTTTCGTACATTTTTATGCGTTTAAACGCAGTTTCTAGTTTCGGACAAGAACCGCAAGTCTTTTCTGCAACGCTCTTGCTTTTTAAAAACAGCGTTGCTTGTGATTTGACGGACTTGCATTTGATTTTTAGAGTTGCGTTTAAACGCAATTGAGTTTAAATTTCGTACAATTTTCTAGTTTTGTGTTATAATCAAACGCAAGTCCTTTCAGCGTTCCGTGTGATTTGGTGGACTTGTATTTGATTTTCAGAACTGCGTTTAATTTTTAATTTTGCTTACGATAAGTCTTTTAAACAATAACACACTTCCGTGGATGTTTAGAGATGCGTTTAAACGCAATTTCTTATAGTTTCGTACAAAAACCGCAAGTCTTCTCTGCAACGCTCTTACGTTTAAATACAGCGTTACGTGTGATATGATGGACTTGGATTTGATTTTTAGAGTTGCGTTTAAACGCAATTGAGTTAAAAAAAAAGTTCCCTACAATTTTCTAGTTTCGTATGATTATCAAACGCAAGTCTTTCAGCGTTCCGTGCGATTTGATGGACTTGCATTTGATTTTTTAGTGTTGCATTTAAACGCAATTGAGTTAAAGTTTCCTACAATTTTCTAGTTTCGTGTGATTATCAAAAGCAAGTCCTTTCAGCGTGCCATGTGATTTGATGGACTTGCATTTGATTTTCAGAGCTGCGTTTAATTTTTAATTTTGCTTACGAAATGAAAAAAGTAATGCAAGTTTTTTCATCAATAACGCACTTCCGTAGATGTATAGAGATTTATTTAAACGCAGTTTCTAGTTTCGTACAAAAACCGCAAGTCTTCTCTGCAACGCTCTTGTGTTTAAATACATCGTTGCGTGTGATTTGATGGACTTGCATTTGATTTTTATAGTTGCGTTTAAACGCAATTGAGTTTCAAGTTCGCAACAATTATTTTCTAGTTTCATATGATTATCAACGCAAGTCTTTTCAGCAACGCACTTGCGTTTAAATGCAAAAGTTGCGTGTGATTTGATACACCTGCATTTGATTTTTTGAGTTGCATTTAACGTTAGTTGAATTGTAATAAATCTTTTTAGAAAGGGCCCTGGTTTTAATACCGCTTCGGAATAATCAGCGTTAGAATATTCGGATTTACCAAAACTCCTATTTCATGTTCCAATAATGAATACCTAATGGGACATATAAGTGTACAAAATTTGTGCGTTTTGAGAAAAACGAGAGGGAGAAAAGGGGTAAAGTGAACTGTCTTGGGTACTACATGTAATGCTCCAATGTAAATGAGTGTATGTACTTTCTATATTCTGGCATACAAGACAATGGACGCATGGCACGAACGCTACGTATCGCGCCGTACACTAGCAAATTACCGAGTTGACATGGTAGAAACGCAGCGAATCGGAGCGGGAAAACAATTCTTTTTCAGAGAATGGCGATAAGATTTTGAGCGAAAAATTATGTCGACTTAGACGAGGGTATTAACACGTATTTCAGCTCAGTTGGCACTGAAAAATCAGGTCGACTTAGGCGAGTTGTCGACTTATAAATGTCGACTAAGACAAGGAAATTTTCAAGGAATGACAAAGGCAAAAATCGGGACTTTTTTATTGTGTCGACTTAAAGTATGGTGAACGAGAAAAAAAGGACGATAATCATAAACAAGGTGATTTATACATTTCTGGAAAGCTAACGTCTCTAGGAATATGAATAATTGACTTTCAGAAGGTAAAAACGTCTCCAGAACGATGGAGAGATGGTGTTTTGAGACTCTTTTTAGACCACCAGAACCCGATCTGACGGCGAAATTTTGGTGACCAAAATTATGACGTCATGAAATGTGCGCTGTGCTACCACTCCATCCACACAGTGGGCTCTGTCTATGGAGGGCCGTTGCGAACGTGGTTCGTTTGGGGCATACGTATGGAGAGGCAGTGTGCCCGTTTCCATGTACGCCCCAAACGAGTTGTGTCCGCGGCGGCCTTCCATATCCGTCGCCTCTCCCTCGCTTCTTCTACCACTCCGACTTTGCCACTGTCACTATCAGTGTCATTGTCACTGTCATCACTAAATTCACTCTCGATGTCAAACTCAGTCTTTCCGTACAATATAAGGTAACAATTGGACGTTTTAATGTCTCAGCCGAGAAAGCAGAGGTGACTAAATACAGGTCAGATATTGCATCCGCTCACCACGAAATACGTGCTTTATGAATGGCGGCCTCGATATCCCGCTGCACTCGTAAAGGGTTTTGTTCATTTCGTGACGTCATATTTTAGGGCTCGAAAAAGACGGCTGTTCCGGAGCGAATATCGGTGAAGCAAATCAGTCAGTTTAAACTCACGATTTCTCAGTGGGGCGAATATCTTTTAATAAGTCACATTAAAAATCTTTTTTAGGAGACATTTCCCTCTGCTTTGACACCTTCTCTTATATGATTTTCTTGATTTTAATGTCTCGTTCACCGTACTTTAAGCGAGTTGTCGACTTATGCGATGTCGACTTAGGCGAGGTCTACTGTATTTATCAGCAATTTTAAGATGTCAAGTTCTACAAAACATGTTTGTGTTGTTTGGTGCTGTATACCTTATTATAAATTGTACTGTTCAATGTTAATGTTTCATAAAGTAGAGAATGAGATTCTCTTTTTTTATCTGAGCCCTTTGTTTTTCATACTGTATCATTGTGTGTTTTAGGTGCAGAAATTCAAAAGCCTTTTAATTACTGGATTCATGACTGATTTTGGCAATGCATTTTGGAACATTATATTGTCTATTTCTCTCTCAAATGGCAAATTCTTGTAAGTTTGTGTTTCATTTTTCTGACCTTGTTATACACAGATTTAATGACTTCAACCAGTTTCGTGAGTTCTATGAGCTTTATCTCTATTTTATTGAAAATACAATGTATTTTGAATAGAGTAGAGATAATGCTCAAAGAACTCGCCTGCCATCAGCAATTTGCTACCATGCCCCTCCCACAGGCCAGAATGCCCATTTCAAAATCAAACCATTCACTGCACGCTACAATATTTTGTTACTGACTTTAGGTAATATGCCCCCTTGGCCAGAATTCATGAGGTGGTACAAATGAAACCATGGTTTAAACCATGGACAAAAAACATGGATCGCCAAGTGACGCATGGAATATTTCGTTATGAAATCAGTCATTTTGTTGATGAAATGATTATTTTGTAACGAAATGACAACATTTTGTAACTAAATGAACGTTTCGTCCAAGAAATGATAATTTCGTTAACGAAATGGTCATTTTGTCGACGAAATGACCAATTTCGTAACGAAATATTTCGTGCGACACTTGGCGCTCCATGGTTTTTGTCCATGATTTTTACCATGGTTTCTTTTGTACCACCTTCATGAATTCGGGCCTTTGAGTGAATTTGTGTCCCCTCCAAAAAAGTGACCTTGACCCAAATTTGATAAAATTCCAGGTCTGATTGATATTGGACGTGAAGTCAAATTTAAAGTTACCAATTTGATACAACATGATCTGATAAGATCTGCAGCAAAAATCCCCCTGGGTGTGATGGGTTAAATTGAGTTAAAAGTGCCCTGACAGTTTCACTGGCCTATAAGGATATACAATTGTAGTACTCAAGTCCCATCTCCTGTGTAGTTTTACAGCGACTGGAGTACGATGCGATCTACTGGATAGTGCCTTTGCAAGGTATTTTGGAATCATCTTCTTCGGGACCCCACAGGCAGCGCGTAGACGTAGGTCACCTATGGAATTCACGGCGCCCTCAGCGACCGAACTGACTGGTCTCGATGTTAACGTGATGGAACCGTGCCAGGATTATCCAAGTCTAGAGTCGGATGAGAACTGTGAGTTCATGCATTACGGGCAACTGTAGGGAAAGACATTGTGTTCAATTCTTCAATGTGTTTGTGCATTCATACAAGATCCAAGGTGACATGTGGCCAAACTCTTTGAAACAAAAGCAATTGAATCCTGAGTTTTTCGTTTTTCTATACAGCGAGTTAAAAAAAAAAAAAAAAATTGTGCAGTGGCGCATGATCAATATCAGCACAATTTTTTTAATTTTTTATATATATACATTTCATACTAGTAACTCTTAAAATCTCAGAAGTGAACAGTGAATTTGTATGGTGCTTTGCTCTACTTGTTCGACTATTGATTCAAATTCTGAGTCATCATGAGCTTGTTTACTTTGGGTTTTAAGGTTTTGTTACACAAAGAGTGGTTGTACCACACAAAGAGTGGTTGTACAGTAGTTGTACAGTAGTTGACAATGGCTGCTTGTTATGGCAAGCATTGTTATGGCAAGCAATGCTTGTTATGGCAAGCTCATCATGAGCTTGTTTACTTTGGGTTGTAAGGTTTTGTTACACAAAGAGTGGTTGTACAGTAGTTGACAATGCTTGTTATGGCGGTTGGCATCGCACAATATTAAAGTTTCAGAAAAAAAGTTGATTCAGCTTTGTTGGGCAGAAGAAAGCAATGAATTCTCACCTAAGTATGACAGTGTGCATGCATAAACCTTTGAAGTTTTTATTAAAGGTTGTAAATACCAATGATATGGCCTCAGAATGACTTTTTAACCTACAATTCTCTCAAACTTCATGTCTGTTATTTTTCAGATACTTTGTCAGTCTCTTCTCCCAAAGCTACTCTGACTGCAAAATCAATTTGGGGTGCCATAAGAGGTAACAAGCCATATGCAATAGTACTGACTGGGTGATCATGGAAACTTATTTACTACCATTGCCCTCTACGTTGTTTGTCCCCCCCCCCCCCCCCCCATATAAAGCCAAAATATGTAGTTCTTGGAAAGGCTCAAAATTAATTTCATCATTTGGAATTTACTTCCAATACACTGAAACTTTAATACGTGGAATATGCAATTAGCCAGAATGATGAGTAGTTATGGAGAGTTTCGAGATCACAAGTGTAGAATGATTTTGATTGTACATGTAGTACACAACTTTTATTCCAGAAGAGCCCTCACTATTAACCCCACATTCAGCATTGTGGGACTTAATATGATGATTGGTTGTGCCCTAGTCCACTTCCTGGACTGTATTCGTAGTGTGCCCGCATGTGTACGGACGTACGTTGATGGTGTCTGTATGTACACTGTATTACACAATTCACCCCTCCGGAATACATTTTTTTCGGGAGTACCAATTAGCGGAGTGTCGCAATCAGCGGTTGGGCGCATTGGGTGGGTGCCGAGTGTGTGGGGACTGCGGATGATAAAAATCGTCCAGTATCTGGACTAGTTGTGCCCTTGCATTTGTATTTTCGAACAAGCTAAATGTGATTCACTCTAGCGCGGTGGATATTACTGTGACCCAATTTGTTGATTGCCGATAATCGATTATGAAAAATTACGTAGCAACCACGATGGGGTAACCTCTCGGATTGCAGACTTCCTGTGAAAATGTTCAGCTAATATTTCACATTTTTGTTGTTACCCAGCTGAAATTGTGTTATCACAGCATTATTTCACACAATTCTAATGCAATACATGTAGATTTTAGAGCAATAATAAAGACTTCTGCTGGCATACAAGAACCACATTTTGGCTTTAGGCAGTTAACGCTGAACTAGCATATTCACCAATTATTATTCCCAAAATCCTTCAGTTCAGAGAATGACATGCATCTTACTGGCCGAGAGATTTCACTCCTCAGTAGATATTGAATGCAAGAATATAGTGACAGCAATATTTTATTTTGGTATTCAGTGAGGACAGGGAAGGCAGCAGCAATGAAGGCTAAAGATGTATTTTTAGACTGGTGCCTCTGACAATGAATTAATGTTAACCTCTGTGTACTTGCTTTTGCTTTGTTTTAATGATATAACCGCACATGCATCAAACACATCCCCTAAGTCACTTATGTACTTGAGAATAATGAAAAAAAAGTAACGAAGCAGAACAGATTCACACTGAGATCTCAGTCTAAATGCTGCAAGCCTTCTGAACAAGTAAGTTGTAAAAAAAAAAAAAAAAATTGTTAGTCTATTCAGAGCAGGACACCAGCTGACAGATTGTTCTGTATTTCTGCAAAGGCAGCGTAACAAAAACTGTGACACATGCAGTTTCATAATACTGTATGAGCTGTTATTTTGCGAGGGTTTAATTTTCGTGAATTTTGCGAATCCCAGTTGGATTGCGAATTTAACAACATGCAAAAATGTCTCCATGCGCTTGGGTAATATCGCATTTACGTTAGTGTCGGCGTCAGTTCGCGAAAACAAAATCTCCCGAAAATGTCTATGACCTCCTCATTCGTGAAAATATCTGTACGCAAAAATAACAGCGTATACAGTACTCACTTGAGGCATGAAAGAGGAACATGGAAAATGTTCTAAGATTTCTGGCAGCAGTATATTCTTGTATTAAATTGCATAAACTGACTGGGACAAACCTTACAGACATATGAATCTAATAGTAAGTATTTTGAATTGAGAGCAATATCTCAACCTCTTTGCTGTGCAACTTTTCTCGTACAGGATTGGAAACATTCAGCCAGTTGATATACGGTTCCAGTGATGGTGGGGTGAGTAGTAGAAAAAAATATATATTGAAGTGTGATTACGCACCATATCCAAGTTGCTTTTGGTACATAGAGTAAAATCAGGGAGGTGTTAATATAGAAGGAGAAGAAAACAGAATCTCTCATTTGTACCCATGCTCCGTGCTGCAGAGAAGTTATGTGCTCTATTGCTGGTGTGAATGGATTGAGTATACTGTGACAAAAGAAAGCTCTTCTGTATAAATCTGCATCATTACAAAATCATGACAAATCTACTGAGCAGCAGTTTGCTGTCCCTTTCAATATTCTTGGCAGCAGTTTTTCAGTGTGCAAAGAACACAACTAATGCACAAAAATCAGCAAAAATTTTATTTCTTCAACTGTAAAATGCTAGATAATATGCAGAAATTACGCCTTAGCCAATGAATTAATCTGCAAGATTGCTAAACAAAATGACTCACAAATGTGTGCAAGATGGTTGAATGTGAACTTGTCTTTTTATGCCTCTGCCACGAAGTGGTGCCGGAGGCATTATGTTTTTGGGTTGTCCGTCCGTCCGTCCTTCCGTCCGTAATGAATTTTGTGGACAGCGTAACTAAAAAAACCTTTTGAGGTATCCTAATGAAACTTGGCATGTATGTGAATAAGAGGGTGAAGTTGTGCCTTTCAACTTTTGGGTGCACATGCTGAAGGTCAAAGGTCAAAAGGTCAAGGTCAAATACGTAAATTTCACTATTTCCACCATATCTATGCAATGCCTGAAGATATTTTCTTGAAACTTAGTGTATACATGTATTACCCAATTAAGATTCTTTGGTGAAAGTTTGGGGTCATGAGGTCAAAGGTCAAAAGGTCAAGTAAAAATATCAAAACTTAACTTTTTTCTCTGTATCTTGGAAATTGTTCAAGGTATCTTCATGGAACATGTAGTATACATACATGTACTGACTGGCAGTGAATATCTAGAGAATTTAGGGTTCATGGGTCAAAGGTCAGGGATCAAAGGTCAAGGGCAATTTTAACACTTCAAAATTTTACTATTTCCCTCATTTATGCAATGCCAGCAGGATTATCTTTTCTTTTTTACACTTGGTGTATTTACACTTGGTGTATGCATGTATAACCTAATAGAGATTCTCTGGAAGCTTTCTTTTTTCTTCTTCTTTTTTTTTTTTTTTGTTTGCCTCAAAGGTCAAAAGGTCAAAGATCAAGGGAAAGTGCTGAACTAACTTTTTCCTCCATATCTCAGAAGTGGCTCAAGTTATCTTGAAACTTACTACGTATTTATGCATGTTGTGCCTGACAGTGATTATCCTATGAATTTTAGGGTCAAAGGCCAGATGAAAATGGTAACAATGAACTTTTTATTATAGAAATTGCACTTTTTCTCCATACCTTGAAAATTACTTAATGCATAAACTTATGAATGGGTCAAAGTCAAGTTAAAGTCCTTAAATCCCCAAGTACATGCTCTCCTATTCATCCAATTAAACCTAGGTCAAGGAAGGTGAACATTCAACACACTTGTGACAAACTTGTCATTTTAATATTTTGCCAATTTTGTGAAAATGTAATCACACATTGTCTGCATGACCTATTAGGAGAATCAATTTTGTGAAAATGTAATCACAGATTGTCTGCATAGACCTATTAGGAGAATCGTGCATTATGGCGGAGGCATACCAGTCGCCTTAGCGACATTTCTAGTTCTAAATGATGCACTTAATACTCACTTTTCAGCCCCGGGGCACTAATAGAAAGGGGAATAGAGGAGAAAAATTGAAGGATTTGTTGAATACAATATCAGCACCAAGTTGCTTGCAGTATTTCAACAATTTCTCTGAAATAAGGCGTAGAATTGTTAAAATAAAGAACGACGTCTTTGGTCACCACATCCAAACTCTATGGAAGAGCCAGTGGAATACCTATCATACAATTATACTGTCATGATGTAGAACCTACACAGTACCCATAAATTTGCACAAATGCGAAGAAATCTCTCTCCTTCTGTAACATGTATAACACTACTCTGGTAAAATCAAACAGAATTGCGTGGCAGAGGTCTCGTAAAAATTGGCATGAAGACATAAAAGTTGCATGAATGATGTGTTGAGGTGAGCTTTCATTATGAAGAAACTATTTAACAAAATCCACTTGAATCAGCTTTACTTACTGTGTAAATTGACATCATGTATTCTGTGTCAAGTAAAGTGATTGGTTCATTATTACTTCTGCCAAGGAAGTTATGTTTTTTTGTTGCCATTGGTTTCTTTGTCTGTTTGCAAAATACCTCAAAAAGTTGTAAATGGATTTGGTTGAAACTTATGGAAAAAATTGATATTGACAGAAGGATCAGATGATTAAATTTTGGTAGTGATCCGGGGAATATTTATGAAGTTTTGAAGAATTGTTGATATTTTGTTTAAAAAGGGTTAATGAACTTGGGAGTTCAAACTGCGTGAATTCAAGGTTTGCATGTGCACACTAAAGTATGTGCTCTGCTCAAGAGGGCTGTGCAGCAGGAAGCGGATAAGATATTAAACACAAGGCTTCTTTGTCACTGGGAAATTTCAGCATTAGTGTATGGATGGAAATGAGCTGCTTGGCGGAGGTCTGTGCTCTCCGAGTGCTTGGCGGAGGTCTGTGCTCTCCGAGTGCTTGACGGAGGTCTGTGCTCTCCGAGTGCTTGGCGGAGGTCTGTGCTCTCCGAGTGCTTGGCGGAGGTCTGTGCTCTCCGAGTGCTTGACGGAGGTCTGTGCTCTCCGAGTGCTTGGCGGAGGTCTGTGCTCTCCGAGTGCTTGACGGAGGTCTGTGCTCTCCGAGTGCTTGGCAGAGGTCTGTGCTCTCCGAGTGCTTGGCGGAGGTCTGTGCTCTCCGAGTGCTTGGCGGAGGTCTGTGCTCTCCGAGTGCTTGACGGAGGTCTGTGCTCTCCGAGTGCTTGACGGAGGTCTGTGCTCTCCGAGTGCTTGGCGGAGGTCTGTGCTCTCCGAGTGCTTGACGGAGGTCTGTGCTCTCCGAGTGCTTGGCGGAGGTCTGTGCTCTCCGAGTGCTTGGCGGAGGTCTGTGCTCTCCGAGTGCTTGGCGGAGGTCTGTGCTCTCTGAGTGCTTGGCGGAGGTCTGTGCTCTCCGAGTGCTTGGCGGAGGTCTGTGCTCTCCGAGTGCTTGGCGGAGGTCTGTGCTCTCCGAGTGCTTGGCGGAGGTCTGTGCTCTCCGAGTGCTTGGCGGAGGTCTGTGCTTTCCGAGTGCTTGGCGGAGGTCTGTGCTCTCCGAGTGCTTGGCGGAGGTCTGTGCTCTCTGAGTGCTTGGCGGAGGTCTGTGCTCTCTGAGTGCTTGGCGGAGGTCTGTGCTCTCCGAGTGCTTGGCAGAGGTCTGTGCTCTCTGAGTGCTTGGCGGAGGTCTGTGCTCTCCGAGTGCTTGGCGGAGGTCTGTGCTCTCCGAGTGCTTGGCGGAGGTCTGTGCTCTCCGAGTGCTTGGCGGAGGTCTGTGCTCTCCGAGTGCTTGGCAGAGGTCTGTGCTCTCTGAGTGCTTGGCGGAGGTCTGTGCTCTCTGAGTGCTTGGCGGAGGTCTGTGCTCTCTGAGTGCTTGGCAGAGGTCTGTGCTCTCCGAGTGCTTGGCAGAGGTCTGTGCTCTCTGAGTGCTTGGCGGAGGTCTGTGCTCTCTGAGTGCTTGACGGAGGTCTGTGCTCTCCGAGTGCTTGGCGGAGGTCTGTGCTCTCTGAGTGCTTGGCAGAGGTCTGTGCTCTCCGAGTGCTTGACGGAGGTCTGTGCTCTCCGAGTGCTTGGCAGAGGTCTGTGCTCTCCGAGTGCTTGACGGAGGTCTGTGCTCTCCGAGTGCTTGGCAGAGGTCTGTGCTCTCTGAGTGCTTGGCGGAGGTCTGTGCTCTCTGAGTGCTTGGCGGAGGTCTGTGCTCTCCGAGTGCTTGGCGGAGGTCTGTGCTCTCCGAGTGCTTTTCCAGTTGCAACTCCAGCGATGTAGAAGAATGTTGGAGGCATAGTAATGCAAGAAAAAAAAAATGTGACAGTGATTATTGCCATGATTTAATTGTGTGCAATGTTTATTCTTTGTATCACTGATTATGTAGCGTGCGGTCAACAAGACGAGTATTACGGACTTCCCCCGCTTCAGGCATCGTGGTTTCATGGTGGATTCATCCAGACATTTTCTCAGTATGTCCTCTATCTTTCAGACTCTGGTAAGCTCCCATTCTTCATATCATTTCTGACTGTACAGTGGATCCATGTTCATCTTCAGGCTTTTAGTTTCAGAATTATAAATTGCAAATGATTGTATTTCTTCTTGTATTTTGATATCATGTTTGAACTCATTTGAAGTTTGTCTATGGATGTCTTCCACAGTAGGTGAGAGTCATGTATCAATAACAATAAAGAGAAAATATATAAATGACTGTTGTGTGATAAATTAATGAACTTGCAGAAAAGTGGCAAAAGATCAGCAGTATAGTATGTGTCAGCTTTATTAGTATGAGAGTATGATACGGAAAAAACCCCAAAAGATTTTAAAAGATTACATCATTAAAGGAAACCAAAACCCAAAGAGAATTGTGGATTGAGTTAAAGCAGCAACATTAGTACAACACATCAGTGAAAATATGAGGAAAATCAGACAATCGATGCAAAGTTATGAGTTTTACAAGTTTTGGTGTTGGAACCACTAGATAAGGAGACTACTTCAGTTTATGACATCATGTGTGGACAACAATATAAGAGAATATAAAGAAAATTTATCTTGCTTTCACTTTTCTAGCGCAGTGAAAGAGCACTTTACTAACCGCTTTCAGAAAGCAGGGGGAATAATTACTACCCTTAACATTTGTCAGTATCAAGTTGATGGAATGTGTAATTTTCATAGAAAATGAATTTTTGTGGACTTCTCTTTATATTTTCTTCTATTGTTGTCCACATATAATGTCATGAACTCTAGTTGTCTCATCATGAACTCTAGTTGTCTCCTTATCCAGTCATTTCAACACCAAAACTTAAAAAATTAATAACTTTTGCATCGATTCTCCGATTTTCCCCAAACTTTCACTGATGTGCTCGACTAATGTTGCTGCTTTCACTTAATCCACATTGCTCTTGGGTTTTGGTTTCCTTTAAAGACAGGAGCTTATCAGAAGTTTTAGAGTGGTAGACAGTGTACATGCTGTTTGTGACAAATCCTGAATGCAATGCATTGTTAACAATGTCATGTGACAGAGCAGTTTTTATACCAGATGATACATATCTTTGATGTGTAATCAGAAATTGAAATGTACATGAAGAAAACAAGTTTAACGCATGAATACACCAGTTGTATACTTTGCAAGCACTTATTGCCACAATTCATGAGATTGAATCAGCCATGCATGTATTGATATATTCTTTGTTGTTGTTATTGTTGTTTACTTCTTCAGGACGCAATGGCATACAACAAGTTAAATGTCTTACACTGGCACATAGTCGATGACCAGTCGTTTCCCTACGAGAGTGCTGCCTACCCCGTCATGAGTCAAAAGGTGACCCTTTATCATATCCCAGCCACTTATTTCCCCCCCCCCTCCTTCATTTGTTTGATGCCTAATGATGGTCAGTACTTTAATATCCAATATGAGTCGTGTTGGTGTTATCTAATTATCTATCATTACTAAGATACAAGGATCATGCTGTTGATCTCAGAGCCTCCGAGAATTGACATACATCCTATTCTGATAGTGCTATACTGTCACTGTGTTATACAAAATGACAGGTCTACTGTATCAAGTAATGGTAGACGCTACATTATCATCGAGAATCATACATGTGTGATGGAATGATTTTCCTTCGTATAAGCAGACATTTTAATCTACAGTAGAGCACATTTTCTTCGGAGACCCTCATCCCATTTAATCCTTAAAGTCTGTTCACAGATATCTCATTAAGGACAAAATAGATTTTTTTTTTTTCATGAACAATGCACTAAAGGATATCAAAGTAATGTCAGTCACAGTCTTTTGTTATAACTTAGTGCTGGTTCGACACGAAATACCCTTGAACAAGGCTTCGGGCAGTGGGTTGGAACCGGGTATGAGCATGTTAATCAACTGTTGTGTTCACAGATATTCGGGTTATGTTAGGTTGTTTAGAGCCATTTACCATGGTGATGATTGGCTATGGATGTCACATTTTGGTACTCTATAGTGATGAGGGGATTAGGTAATCTCTATTCATTGACAGTGAATTCCCTGACATCTGCCCCAGTTTATTAGTGAAAAAAGCAGTACCTGGGTGCATGTCAATCAGCAAACAAAGCTCAAGAAGGGTAAAGTACTGTTAATTGTCAGTGACCAGTGAATATGGATTACACTACAATGTACGTCTTTCCTATCACTTTAATCTAGATGTGTACGAGTAGCATTGATATGCATGTACCTACGTGAGTTTGTATATAACTTGCCACGTATTGAAGGTTAGTGATGTATCATGGATGAGAACATCTTGCAAATCGTAGCTATCACATGTCGCTGGTATGTACATGTAAAGGGTTTAATCTTTCCTGACGCTCATTCACTGCAGGGAGCCTTTGACCAACATCACGTCTATACCCGTGAGAATGTGAAGGCGGTCATCGAGTATGCCCGCCTGCGCGGTATCCGGGTCATGCCGGAGTTTGACACGCCCGGCCACACCCAGTCATGGGTCTCAATTCCGAACCTCTTGACCCCTTGCTACAACGAGAAGGGTCCCACTGGACAGTACGGACCCGTTGACCCTACAGTGGACTCCAACTATGACTTCCTGAAGACCTTCTTCACAGAGGTCACTGACCTCTTCCCGGATAAGTACGTTCACATGGGGGGAGACGAAGTCAATTTCGCGTGCTGGTGAGTAGACTGCCACAATTCTTTTCTTCTTTTTATTCAATTTGTTGTTGTTGTTGCTTTTTTAGTCGTGCAAATCGAAAGAGCCATGCTGTTCTATTAATACCTTTGTTATATGGACACATATATATGTCTTACATTTTCATTTCATGTTCAATACCTAGTCTGTATATCATGAATGCCTTTTATTACCAGAAAGTAGAATTCACATTGCAACATAAGAATTGCTAAACAAAAAGAACGGTTACCGTTTATTATGATTACTCCTGCTACTGCTTTTTAAAAAAAGTGACACATACCTGATGTAATTCATTAGGTCTATATATTATGTGTTGAAGGTTATTACTATTGGGTACATTTTGAAAGTTCTTCAAAAGTTTGTTGAAGAAAGAATGATTTGTGAAAAAAAATACAATGATTTGGAAAAACTTGAAAAATAGTGAGCTGAAATTGCATTTTTTAAAGCACATACAACGTATACATTGAATGACTGCCAGCAATTTCATCTATACGTAAACTCAGTGCCATTGATATCCAGAAAATTTGCTGATGTGTCTCTGTCTGTGGCTCTTTACTTTAATGGACTTGTTCTGACGTGTGTGATCTAGCTGTAGCTTTGGTGAATATTTTCCACTCCAATGACAGTCAACAATGTACAAGTCCATTCTGAGTCAACATGACTCTTGACAAAATGCACACACCTTGTCCTATTCAACAAGTTCATGGCTCAAGGTTTCATTTTCCCCTTCTGTTGATGCTGAAATGCCAGGAGGAGCAACCCCAATATCACTGCCTTCATGAAAGAGCACAAGTTTGGAACCAATTACAGCAAGCTTGAGGAATACTACGAGCAGAAACTCCTAAACATCATGGCCGACCTCAAGGCTGGCTATGCCGTGTGGCAGGAGGTTATCGACAACCAGGTCAAGGTACGTTCACACTGGTGAAAGTCAATCAGGCAGGCCAGCTTTGATATAACTGTTACTTGTATTTGTCATGAATATGCATTTTGTGCAAAGCCGAACAGGCCACACCCACTTTGCACAGAATGCATATTCATGACATATTACATACAAATAATGCACAGGAGAGAGTACGTCAGTGGAGATGCAGCGCACTCGAGGGTTTCTACATTGGTGAAACATGTACAGAGTGCAGCGAGATCATGTTGCACAACATTGTTAATACATACAATCACAATTTTAAAAATGTGCATTATTTGTTTTATAAAATGGGTCTATGAATTATTTTTTATGTACGTGTACCTTTGTGGGTGAATACTAGTCAGCCACATGTAGAAGTTGCTCAAAAGCCAAGATGTCCAAAGAAGTGTTCCAAATAGACTGAACATTAGAACTTGGGAAAATTGTTTACAGTTAACAAGTGATTGCGCATTGCTAAAGTTGTCCATTGTGTCATTGTAACGTCAGTGAGCGTTAATTTTGCTTGTTTTATTTTTTTTTTCGGTGTGTTGAAATCAGCTTGTGGTCGGGCAGGCGGTTTGGTGGGTAATCTGTGGTTGGTCTGTTGCAAATGTTGCGGATCAAAGTACTTCTCCAGTTTTCAAGCAATTCAAATGAAATTTTGCACTCGTATTGATATCAGTGTAAAGTTGTGTAGGATACATTTTTTCAATAGAAGTGGAAAGTGCATGGCCATAGTATCAGCACATTGTACAATGTAGCCCCAAAATCGGGTATAAAGATTGCAGATTGAACTACTTCTCTAGTTATTTAGTGATTCATAAGAACCTTCCCACACATGAAAAAAACTAGATGTAAAGTTGAGCAGGACAATTTTTCAAGGGTACTGGAAAGTTTATTGCCCTGGTAATAGAACATTGAGGCCTCCAAATTAGGAAAAAGATTGCAGATTGAAATTCTTTTTCTGGCTTTTATGTTAGTTGGAAGAAATTTGGCACACATGGTCACTGTGATATAAATTTGTGCAGGACAAAGTTTTTAGGTAGCTTAAGTGTGTTGCCATGGTAACAATGCATCGTAGCCCCAATTGGTCAGGAAAAAGACTTGTAGATGGAGCTTGTGGGGTATTAATCATGTACAATTATTATTTCTAGTTTTTATTTTTGTTTTTGTTTTTGCTTTTTTAAAAAAACTTTTAGACCAATATAGACACATTATTACCAAAGTGCTACACCATATTGATTGGCTTTTCATAATTCACCAAGTAGGACAGTGAGACTTTACAAATGAACAATTGAAACAGTCATAGACAGGATGTCACAAGGTGCCGGAAATACTTACGCCTTTAAATGCAGAATAACGGAATAATCTCAGTTTACTGGGTAATACACAACAACCTTTGACAAAAGTGAGAGGGAACAAACAACAGAAATCAAAAAATTGATATCATTAACATGACCCTGTCATTTTCGATGACAGAAGTATGTCGTAACAAATCCTCTTTTTTTGAGATAAACAAATGATAACACTTGAATCATGGTGGTATGCCTGCATTAAACTACTCCCACATCAAATTGAATATTCAATGAGCTCAATTCTTCCTGGAACCCCCATCGTGATTTGAAAATGAAAAGCTTTTGGTTGTTGTGATACAGCAAACACAAGGATGTATGGTGCGTTAGATTGCACGGAGTGTTCAGTTCAAGTAAATTGAGCAATGCCTGGACAAGATGTACCTGTTATGATCAAGGTAAATCGAGACGCACTTGTGCACATGTGGAAGGGCGACTATGAGAATGAGACAGCCGACGTCACTGCAGAGGGATTCCACACCATCCTCTCCTCACCCTGGTATCTGAGTATCCTGGAGAACCCCTACATTCATGACTGGATGAGTTACTACGCCGTAGAACCTACCGATCTTAATGGTGCAGTTACCTAGTGACAATGTGCAACCATGTCAAAGTGGCTGTAAGCCCAGTGATATGTGTGTAATTTATATATACTACGCTACTTCTAACAGCCAAGTTTCATCTTGCCAATACTTTTCCTCAACAGGTAATATACTGGAAGAGGAGCATAACTGTCTGTTACTAATCCAACTCAACTCACGTGGATTCTTACTGTGTAGTTGTCACATTGCTCACACTCATTCTGTTCTTATTAGTATTTCTTTTCTTTTCTGTTCTTTTTTGGATGTAAAGCCAGCACCTCATTTTGATATTCTGAAGATGGACATTGTACAATCATTCAGAAAAGATATAATAGAATATGACACAATCTGGCATAGTGCAAATAATTCAATATTGCAGAAAGGTGTACAAAATAGATGAATGAGTTTAACTACATTGTGAGTATATTTCCTAAAATATATTTAATTCTTTCGTGGAAACTTATATTTATATGAGGCAGTAGGACCACTATCATATGCACTTGTCTTGGAAGGATGATTGCCATGGAAGAAGACTGAAAATGAAGAAGTCTGAATGACAATGCAAACTGCGCCTATACCAAAAAATTGAAGAATTTATTTATGTCTGTGATAGTGCTGTAATTTGGATGTTACCATAATCATTTCTAAGGATGTGAGTTTGTTCATCTATGTAAGAGCAACCAGTATGCAGGAATCTTGACACCAATTGCAGATGGAGGGCTTTCTGTTTATTCTTCCACAGTCATGGACTCTACATACATCCTGTAGTATTTCCCTTTCCACTATCTACTAGGTACTACCAGACACAGTCGTACACGTCTGGAAGAACCCGTACATAAGCGAATTGGCAAACGTCACGGCGAAGGGGTTTCAGACGCTGCTGTCCACCCCGTGGTATCTAAATTACGTGGAGAGCCCGTACAGCCAGGACTGGAAGTCGTACTATGGCGTGGAACCTACTGCATTTAACGGTGTGGGGAACACCTCATACTACCATTTCAGTGTCCCTCTTGTTTCACACGTAGTGCACTGTGCTTCCTCACTGTAATGCCTGCATGCTGTGTTGAATGTGTGTAACCCTCTTGCTTCATTTCCAGATCAAAGGTCATTGCATCCTCGGGCAGCAGGGATTTTTGTGGGCAAACATCTCTTTCATCATCTCATGCCCTTTTTGCAATGCAGCCTTAGGACACATAAGCAACTTTCCTGAAAATCATTTGTCACACTTGTTTTATTAATTACATTTAAAGAAAATAGGCAAATCATCTTAGTACATTGTAGTGGATGTTCATTCTTTTCAAGCATCACAAATCACTTTGACAAGCAAAATCATAAAACCATGTCTACTTATATGCTTGCCATTAAGTACAATCAAAGAGATGGATATGGGTGACATGAAAGAATATTTTTCATACATAAAAGGCACAATATGTATCAGTAGTTGATCTGTCAAATTTTCGGGCTAGAGGCAGTTTCTTACATGAAGTTCATTCAAATTAAACACAATGTCTTCTCAAGCATAATCCCCCTAAAACCCAAACTTTTTGTTTTTTCAGCAGTTGTACATGATTTCCTCAGACTTAATTCAAATAGTCACTCTTCGCATTATTTTAGGTGCTAAGACACTCATACATTTATTTTAATGTTAAATAATCCCTATTGACGTTCTTACCTAAAGTTAATACCTTAAGTTTATAAGTTCATACCATGACCCTCATTTGGGTTGACATACACATGTTTGTAGATGCCGTAAATTTCATGGTTATTTTTTTTTTTTTGGGGGGGGGGGGGTGGTTGTATCTTGTGTTTTGTTCTCAGTTTTCACATGTGTTCTCACTTTTAAAAAATAGCAATATTAAAAATGTTTTCCATATAGTGTACGTCAATGAACAAAGCATTTCATCCACACACTCTTCAAAGGGATACCCCAGGCATTGCAGACACACAATGTGTATCAGCCTTACACTTTGTTTTGGCCATTGGCCAAAAGATATTCATCACTACAATGTATGTGTGAGGTCTGAGGAAGGGGGAGAGGATTTGGCTGCTCATCACACCATGGATGTACAAGATCTCTTCTAGTCCCAAGTTCCCTAACACGTGTATGTTGCATGCAAAGTCACGGTGTCTGTGCATGGTGCTACAAACGAGTTTGTAGCACCATGGTGTGTGAGTGCTTTTTTTGTTGCCCATCCGCCCCCTCCATGCTTGCTTTGGTTCTCGCACTGGCAGGTGAGCCCCGACACCATTGTGCATGTGTGGAAGGGGAGTTGGGAGAGCGAGGCGGCCAACGTGACGAAGAAGGGCTTCCGAGCCCTCATCTCTTCCCCGTACTATTTGAACCGCGTGGCTAACCCCTACACGCAAGAGTGGCGCAGCTTGTACAAAGTAGACCCACAGGAGATTAGCGGTACGTTTCTTGCGTCTCAGACCTGTATTCCTTGTGCTGTGTTTTACCGCGTCACAGCGAGTGTGTTGGCCTGCCAAATCTAACCGAATTCAAGCATGAAAATGTAGTGATGTCAGTTTTCATTAGGATTACGTATCCTATGTTCTCAAATACTAACATTTTGGTTTTCTTCTCCTGATTTTGTGACATAATGAGCCAGCACTCATAGCATGGAGTCATGAATGGAGACAAAGGTCTATATGTTCATTCATAGAAATGAATTCATGCTATTTTGAGAGGTGAAAACATGCAGTACGGCTGTCAGTACCCCTTTGTCGGTAACATCAATTTGGGACAATTTTACAACCGTTGTTGATAATATTTTGGGCACCGACGGATGAGCAGCAATAATTTTTGGATGGACAGCTCAGAAATCAAGAAATTGGCATCTATACTGTTCTAGTGAAGCATTCTGAATAGAATTAAGACACAAAATTATGTTCTATATTCTGGCTGTCACAATGTTCAGTTTGAGCGTTCCACACATGCACAATAGGGAGTGGCTTCCACTGCATGTTTTGTTGTTGAGTCTTTTTTTGTTAACATTGCACACGTTGGCTGCATGGTCATTAATCTCACATTTCATCACCCATGAATAACACTCACAAGTTTGTTTACTTGTAGCTTTTCTCAAAAACAAGAGTATTGCCCTTGGGATATGGCAATGGATCTGTGAAATGTTAATGAAATCAACCATCAAGAGAATTTACCTCTTTCTGATGTGCCTGACTTTTCATTGTAACTTGTGTTTCTGGTTAACTGCATGCACTAAAATTCTTTTTTTTTTCTTTTAAGATAATGATAGTCTCTTCTGCATCAATGTGGACTTAATTGAGGTTACTGCACCCTATGTGCCTGGAGTCTGGTCTGCTGCAGCTCTGTTTCCTCTTAAAGCTACACACTGTAAAAGTGGAAATTTTCACGGTGTTGAAATTTTCGCGCATTTCGCGCAACCAGAAACTAGGGCGAAAATAAATGCACATGAATATTTTTGCTGTGCGTGATGTCTCGATTCCGCGGAATTAAAAACATGCGAAACTCTTCTTACCCAGCCAAGGGCGAAAAATTAGTCATGCGAAAATATCCACTTTTACAGTATTTCTTTCTTAATTAAAAGAAGAGATATCAAGCAGACAACCAAACAAACCTATGAACTAAAATCTTTGTTGGCATCCTGTCCAGCTTTGGAAACATCCTGAAATTATTTTGCAAGCTTTCATGTTTAAGAGGATTTAATTCAATCAGCAAATTCAATCAGTATGCTTCTTTACTAATTAGCTAGAATATGTGGAATATACAGTGTATATGCACTGTAAAGTTTCATCTGGCATTTTAGTTTGCAAAACAGAACATTTGGGCTCATTTCTCTATCTTAGGTGAAATTCTGCAGCTCTTTCCTGCCATTTTCCTGTAGGTTGCTTCTCTTTACTATGTTTGTATTTGTTTGCTTAGAGATAATCCTTTTTACTGTGGGATTTCATTTCAATGCCATTCTTAGAAGTAGCATTAGGGACTGTCTGAGTCTCATATTGGAGAACCCTCAAAGCATTGTTTGATACTGGTATGTGTGCATGCTGTTTACTAACAATTATTATAATACACATATTTCATTACTAACATAATGGTGTTACTGTGCGGTAAGTACAGTATATGTTAAGTAGTCAGTGTCTCTGCGATCATGCTAGTGATGTGGATGTGACAGTTCAACTTGACATTAACTTGGTGCACTAATATTCCAACGATCTGTAAATATCTTCTCATAATGACCATGCTGTCTGTCATGCATAATAAAAAAGTATTTCTTTCAAATGCTCTGTAATTCAATAGCACTGTTCAGCAGAAACCAAATAAAACAGAATTTTTCTTGAAAGGGCAGTATAAATTGAGTCATATCAGATTGTCTTCTCACAGAATATCATCTAAAGTTATGCTGTATCTAAAGTTATCTAAAGTTCCTTGGCATGCTTTGTTTACCTTTGCTTTTAAACAAGTGATCCATACAACAGTACATAATGAATAAGAGATGACAATTTAGTTGCCAGTATGGTGCATAGGCCATTTCTGTTTCATAGAAATTAACCTTTTGAAGAACAGTCCCGAGTGTACTCAGGCATGTGTCTCCGAGAAATGCGTTTTACAGCAAAATCAGCCTGTCCTCAACAGGTCAAGTTGAAATGTGTAGCATAATGGTGTATACATAGTATACAAATAGTGAATGGTCACGAGTGCAATGGTACGAGATTTCGCACGAGGTGAAAGATAGAGGCGCTCTATTCAACAAGGCGAAGCCGAGTTGAATAGAGCGCGTCATCTTTCACCAAGTGCAAAATCTCGTTCCATTGCACGAGTAAAGACCATACACTATTTGATTTATACAACATCCAAGTAGATCTTTTTGGTCTAAGTAGGCCTAGAAGTCTATATATGTATGAAAAATATAGCTATACTTACATGTGGATCCACTGCGATTCTC
Source organism: Diadema setosum (assembly GCA_033980235.1). Classification (NCBI taxonomy): domain Eukaryota; kingdom Metazoa; phylum Echinodermata; class Echinoidea; order Diadematoida; family Diadematidae; genus Diadema; species Diadema setosum. Next base: position 11,363,203 of record CM067063.1, on the reverse strand, counting down.
TTTCTGGCTTGTGCAATCAGTGTAGATACAGGTCACAGCTATACTAGCGCTCATACACGTACACTAGCACTACGTAGGCCTATGTACGCGCATGCATGTACCGCACACGTACCTGCACTAGCTGCATGCGATCCTCAATATGCAACACACAGTACACGCAGTACCGAGCAATTTCTCGAACCGTGGAATAGAACGAAAAAATCAAACCAAGTTGCACGCAAAAATAGAACCAAAATTGCACGGCGCGTTGAATGGAGTACTTATTTAATATTACGTCACCAACAATCCTCCAATCAAATTACAAGAATCTACTTGGACGTTGTATAAAGTGGCAATAATTGTGGGGGGTAAAATAGTATCACATTATTTCTTCCATCTGTAAATAAAGTAAATGTTATTTTAGTATTTCAGTACCTGCCACAAATGGGGGAAATTTGAGAATATTCATATCATTCTGAAACATGATTACTCCCCCCCCCCACCCCCATCAATTAATATGCCTGTATTTGACATCTGATTTCAGGCACTGCGGCACAAAAAGCATTGGTGATTGGCGGAGAGGTGTGCATGTGGGGAGAGTATGTGGACTCCACCAATGTCATCTCCAGGTCATGGTAAAGTATATGCAGGTTTTGGAATCAAATTCTTAACTTTTCTTGTGCCACGTTTACGTGCCCGACTCAATCAAGGGCGTGCCAAGTTCGCATGTTTTGCCCAAACATACACAACTGCCCAAACCAATTTATAAATTGCCAAATGCCACAGTACAATGAATACTTCACTTGCGATCTCATTCATGTTGCATGTAGCTTGCACTTTGTGGTGATTGAATATTGGAAGTGGTTTACCCGAGAGGGTTTTCAAATGAATTCTAATTTTGTTTCATGGTTGTGTGTGAAAAAAAAATCATGCCTCTCAGACCTGGACAATATTGTACCTACTGACCATTTCAAATAAAATAATCATAGATTTGTCATATAATGTACATCATACCAAAGCTTGGAATTTTCTCTTCAACTTTGCTTATTGCATGTCCAGCATTAAAAAAAAAAAAAAAAAAAAAAAATCTGCAAGAAGTTACATGGATTTGAAAAACATAATTTTTTCCCCAAAGCATACCTTTTACAATCGACTGTCTCAGAATAATGTGGCACACAGTGTGTTTACACTGTGGTGCATGAAAACTCAACAGTGTGCACTAATATAAGTTAATAAATTATCTGAATTTACCCAGTAATTCATGGAAGCTTGGTTTGTTTTCCAGCAATTATTTCCTTGTGAAAAGAGAGCGATTGAAGGAAATAGAATGTTGACATATGCAAAGGTCAAATGTCTTGTTTGAGAATTACAATTGTATGTGTAGCTTCAGTGCAACGTGTTAATACTGAACAGAAAAGAATTTTATTTCCTAACACAGTAGCGCCTAAATTGTCATAAAGTGATGTTGGGTAAGAATGTCAAGTGAATGCAAACATGATATAAGAGTGCTAGCATACTTTCATAGTGTTATATTACTAGATTACATGAAGTAGAAGGTAATTACTATATGGTAATGATTCACTAAATAATTAAGTGGGCCTACATGCCTTTCATCTTCATTTCAATTCATGAGAGGTGTTAAAATTGTCTTCTTGGTTTCAATCTGACATAGATTCGCCAACTATCACCTGTAATTTTAACTGTAGTTTCCATACTGTGGGAACGAGGATGCATGCTTACCACTTTTATGCCACTGTTGCCGTATAAACTGCAAGCTTTCTGTTTAGACATTGCTGTAAAGCACTGTGTACAAGAACACAGCACTCTGATCTACAATCTTCATTCTCATGCTCAGGCCACGTGCCAGTGCTGTAGCTGAACGACTGTGGAGTGCTAAGAGTGTGACTTCTGTTGTGGATGCAGCTCCAAGGATCCTTGAGCAGAGATGCAGAATGGTCAGGTAAGAGGGACTCAACAATTTCGATGTTGTGAAGTTTCATCTTTTATATTCTGTATAACATTAATGGCATTTCTTTTCATTCTCAAAGAAGTCCCATTTGTGCATTAAAAGAACACAACATTCATTTTGAAGGGTCTACACGTACATGTAGGTCTGAAATTTCGATCTTTTGCTGAATATGTCTTTACACAATGACACAATTTCCACATTCTTGATCTTACAAAGTTAAAGATTAACATGTATTGATAAAGCTTGTATATGAATGTAATAATGCTCCAAAATGCAGAAAATATGGTTACATGGGACTGTTGTGATTACTATACATCAAAAAATAAAAAAAGATAAGAAATAGTATGATGTGCATTTTGACTGAAATCATCTTTCTTTCAAGTGCTATTAAGCCAATTGTCTGTGTATCCAAATAAGGAGTTTCAGAGGTTCAATGAGTTTCCTTCATGAGATTTCACATGATTAAAAAAATGATGAAATAGACTGTATAATTGCTTTTGTATACCTTTCAAGAAATAAAGCCAAATTATACTTCATGTTTTCCATGTAGACTTTTTGGATCTTTGTTCTCTCAGTAACTTATATTCTTCATGTGTGTCCATTCTCAGGAGAGGCCTGCAAGCTGAACCAATAACTGGACCAGGCTTCTGTCCACATGAGTGGGTGTAAGACCAGTCCACCACTAGGAACATCGCCGTCAAAACAGTCGGAATTCATCGCTCCACTCAAACCAGAGGCCTTCCACCTGAAATGCACCTGTCTTGATGTCTTTTTGTTAGTTTGTTTGTCTCTAAGGGAATCGAGGGGTGATGTCATGTTTTCATATGATTGCCTCTTCTCAACACATTTTTGTTTGCTGGGGATACAAAGTATGAGCAGCGTTATTCTTGTCAGAGAAGGGGCTACATTTTTATTTCAAATTACAGAATTTGTATTCATGTGCAATCAGTCTTGGGACTTATGCAGTGCATATATAACTTCCGCATGCTGGCATTTCATTGCATAGAGACATAGATGTGACTCAGATTACCATGCTTTAATAGTGATGAGCAGTGTGATGCATTCTTCAGTTTGGGGGGGGGGGGTTGTTTGTTTGTTTGTATTTTGTCTTTGTTTATGTCTTTTTTTTTTCACTCACCTTGGAACAAAACCAAAACAAAACAGAAGAGAGTGAGGAAAAAATAATTTTACATCATGTCTTGAATATCAAGACATAGAGTATGTATCTAGTCATTTAGTTTCCATTTAAGACTCTTCCTTATTTGTTTTGAGTGGTAGTATCCATTTTTATTTGACCTGATTACAAAATGGTGGCATCTTCAAATCCTCTGTGCAAACAAATGACTATTACACAGAGTGCAGACTAGTTCTGTATGAGATCATGCACTTGACTGTTTTGGCCACAAAATGTCCCAATTACTTTGAGAGTGGTTTTTAGTGAGCACTATATTTGTGCTATGAATTGCGTGTACCAACAAATCATCGACTGACTTGTAAACATTTTCAAAGTGAGATAAACAGACAAGATGTCTGCCAGTAGTATTAAACAGCTTTTTTTCATGGACATGCACTCTATTAACCCATTGAGGACAGACTGATTTTGCTATAACATGCATTTCCCCATAGACTACCTGCCCGAGTATTCTCAGGACACGTCTCTAACGGGTTAATGTCACACAAGAGATAATAGCAAAGACATGCTCAGTATCAGTAAAGCGACATTCCATCATGTACTGTATTGCTGTCATTCCATTACACAATGCTTGCTGATTATATTTGATGACCATTTGTTTGCTCTTGCTGTGGGAATCACTGAATAGAATATTCCTTTACCACAAAAGAAAACCCCAAAACAAATAAAACTTTTCTCAGTCAGTTACTAGTGTGTAGTTTGGTTATCGGTAATACCATTTTGTAGTTGTTGCTGTTATTAGTGATATATTGCATGGGTAAAGTCATGGTTGAGTATTACATATATGCAATTCCTTTCCAGTATCAATGGGGTAATTGTTAATAAGCACAACCAGGAATCAAAACTCTTTTTTAAAGTAATACATGGACCCTAGCAGTACCAACAACATGATGTACCCAGAATGGACCTTCTATTAGAGTGAATGTACAACCGTAGACTAAACTAGTGAAACCAAACTTTATAGTAACGTTTTGAAGAAAATGTATCTCTTTTTGTGTGTACGCACAGTTATGTACTTGTCACGGCCTCAAGTGTAATGTATGGATTTTTATGTGTCATCACATAATGATCACATTTCATCAATAAAAATGTTTGTTATGCTATGCATGTGTGTAGACTAAAAACTAAACTGTACAATGTTTACTTTATTAACAGTTCATGAATTTACACCCAAAAATTGGCATAAGGTTCTCCATGAGTATTGGACGAGTACTTTGTGTGCATCATGCACCGTAAGCATTTACGTTCAGTGTTAGCTGAGCAATATCACTGGGATAGATGGACAGTATTATTGATATCATTGATCACTGAGATTGTGGTTCATGTGGTAAGACATGAACATGTGTGCTAATTTCATCAATTCACTAAGAAATGACAAGTACAACGTGTACATTAAAGTCTTATACTTTGCATTGCAGATACGAAGTACACTTTGTACATGTAACAAAATGTTTTTGTGCCTGCAATATCATTAACAAACTATATTTTCACCTACAGTCATACCAAGTTTCAATTTTTCTTGCACTGCCAAGTAAGTCTAGGCTTTATTCAAGACACCTCAGTGTTGAATTTTGCAGGTACCATAGCCATGCATTGATCAGTGTGAACCTTGCTCAGAGGGCAAACTTGTTTTGCTTAGAGGCCTTATGAAACAAACCCACATGAGAGAGCCTTGAATCAAGACCACTCAATTGTCTCCCCAGCTTTTTGCTTGTGGCTTTAAAAGAAGCTCCCTACAGATTTTCTTCTTTCGTCAGTGAACATGCAAGTTTTCAGGGAGAAAATGTGCACAGTATTTGAATGCATGTTTAGATGAATAGGAGTTGATCCTATAACATTATTGACAAAGGTTACTTCACACCCTACACCTGACCGTACATCATGTTTTGACTTGTGGAAGAAAGGAGCTGCATTGTACATTGAACTTGCTCCAAGGGAGCATCGAGTCTTGACTTATCAAATTATTGGGCATTTTCAAAGAGAAAAGGTTGATTTCTATAACTTCATGTGTGTATGCCAAACGAACTGTGATACGTGTATTGACAAAATGTTCTATCGAGAGATTTTAAGAATATGTAATCGGAAAGCTACAAGCTATTGTACATGAGCATTACCCAAGAAATTCCTATGGTGTAGATTATAAGTGATGCTGTTACATGTGAATGAAATGTTCTTTGTAATAATACTATATTTTTACACTGAAGTTTTCGCTTATAAAGATATAGTTCATTTGTCTTTCTGTTTGTCTCTATAGAGTTTAAATCATGCAATCCTGGGTTGCATAAGACTACATGTATTGATCTTTCAGAGCAGTTTGGTTCTCGCCAAGAATAGTAAAGATATTCAGTTCAGATCTTTGTCAAATCCATGCAGAACATCCGTTTTTGTTAACAGTTATATCTTCATGTGTAGAAACTCCTTTTGGTCTAAAATGCAATCCTTGATGAATGGAATTCATCAACTAATTTAAAAGACTCTAAGGCCCGAATTCACGAAGGTGGTACAAATGAAACATGGTTTAAACCATGGGCAAAAACCATGGAGCGCTAAGTGTCGCATGGAATATTTTGTTATGAAATTGGTCATTTCGTGGATGAAATGATCATTTTGTAATGAAATGACAACATTTTGTAACTAACTGAACATTCCGTTAACGAAACGGTAATTTTGTCGACGAAATGACCAATTTCGTAAAGAAATATTCCATGCGACACTTGGCGCTCCATGGTTTTTGTCCATGGTTTAAACCATGGTTTCATTTGTACCACCTTTGTGAATTCGGGCCCAAGTGTTCATATGTGTGATTTCCATTGAGAAGTCTTGATTTCTTGTGGCACTTGTTTTGTACTGCATCCAGCGTTATTGAAGATTATGTTATGGAAATTGCAAGTGATTCGGAACCGAGATCTATCATTGCTTTGAAACAGACGTATTGTATTTCCTTGCGTTCTTTTGTTTTTTTACTCTGAATCAAAAATAAAAATTTACTGATATCAGATTTCTTTGTAGCCAAATAGCCTAGTTTGTTTTGGACCATGTAGTTGTGTTTACAGATAATGTTTAGGCACATAATACTCTACATGATGAAAGTGTTTCTAAAGGTATAGAGTTTATAGATCACCATGTGTAGCTACTCCAACTTTCCCACCTTTGTCTCAAGTTTCAATTTCTCACACTCTGGCTAAGTTTCTCCCACTTTGAAAGATGAAACCCATAATAGTGTTACTATACAGGCAACTCCTGTCACAACGACAGTCTTGGGACCAGCAGTTTCCTTTTGTTACATCAACTACTGCAAAAATGGAAATTTTCGCGGTGTTGAAATTTTCGCGCAACCAGAAGCTATCGTGAAAATAAAAGCGCGCGAATATTTTTGCAAGCCATATATCGCAGTAGTTGATGTCATGTTTCTGCGGAATTAAAAACACACGAAACTCTTCCTACCCGGCCAAGCGCGAAAAATTAGTCGCGCGAAAATATCCACTTTTACGGTACTACTTCTACATCTTCCCCTCCTGTCTTATCAGTGACACATTTACTCCTACAACAATTGCTCCCGTCTATTTTCTCCAAGGTCTTGGCGTTAGGATTAGGGTTCTGATAGGGTTTTACATGTACAGTTTACTCCCGTTATAACGAACACAATTATAATAAAAAAACGGTTATAATTACAACGAAGTAAAAATTACGGCCACAACATTGTCCTCTCTATGTATTTTTATTGTTTATTTGTTCGGTTATAACGAAATTTCGATATAACGAAAGAAAACTGCCGGTCCCAAGGACTTCGTTATAACGGGAGTCCACTGTACATTAGTTTGATGTGAGGATTAGAGTTTGGGTCACAGTGTATGTTTGTGGGGAGAATTTATGTTTGACTTTAAATAGCATGCAGATTAGTATTTCATGGGAGCAATTGTTGCAGGAGCAAATGTCATGGAACTCTCTTTTTTTGACCTATTCCTTTGCCTTTCCACTATCACACAGACCTGTAATAAGATCTATAAAGTAACATTTCTTTGGAGAACTTCCAAAAAAGAATATTTTTCCTTCATCTTCTCCCTCTTTTCCACGCCTCTACCTTTCTTCTGCTCTCCACTTGCCTGAATTTTGCCTCCTTGTGTTTCATCTCCCTCATTTTCTCTTGCCTTTCAAACATTCCTTCTCTACCCATACAGACCTTTCAGGTCTACTCACACAATGAACCATAAAGTCTCCATCTCTAACTACCTCCTTCATGTAACAAAAAGGTTTTTTTTTCTCTCTGTGCAATTATTTCCCCATGCTTAAATGGGACAATCAACTCATAACAGAAATCTAACATCCCATACATATTCTACATAGTAATTGCTTGATGCTTTTTAATGCAAATACCGTTTAAAGGGATCGTATAGTTTTGGTTGAGCCTCAACTTCAGGTTTTTATCATTTTTTGGTGAGATAGTGAGAAACATCTTACGAAATATGAAAGAGCATGTAATTCCAAGAGGTATTTAATGTTTATTTGATGAAAATTGGTCTTTAAATGGCCGAGACATCCAAACAGAGTGATCCTAATAAAGTGTGGGACCCACAATTTATTACAATCGTTTTGTTTTTCTTTGATTTTGGATGTTTCAGCTATTCCAAACCCGATTTTTATCAAATAAGCTTTGAATTCCTCTTAAAATGGTATGCTCTGTACTATTTCATAAGTGTTTTCTTGATACTTGTATCTCGCAAAAAAGTTAAAGCCCAATTTTCATCTCCACCAATACTGTACCATCATCCCTGTAAAGGTCCAGTTTATCTTTGGGAGCAGCGATTTCAAAAATGTTCAAGATATCACATTTAATGTATATGTGTAGGTCTGTTGTATCACAAAACATCTTACCATATGAAATTTTTGCAATAAAGCCTTAAATATGAGGAGATATCACCATTTTTCTCAATAAACCATAACTGTTTACAGTTTAGTCTGGAAGCATTCTTATCATAACTATTGTTCACATTTTGTGTATTTAACAATACTTAACATCGATTATACGGATTCAAATTTTTACAGTGGTTGTTTCTATCCCTAACTCACATTTTAGAACTATTTTAAAGTACTAATGTTGGGTTTTTGTTTCATCTGCAAATGGTCTGGCTGTCAAACTTCAATTCACACATTTGTTTATAATGCACCCAGAGTGATATGAAAGCTGACTAAGATACAGTGTATTTTCAAGAAGCAACACATACACCTACTCACATCGTATCAACCACCACATATGCCAATGTCATTCATGTTTCAGCATCCGATACTTAGAACATGTTACTGAACCAGACCTCTCAACCTTTCTGATGAAAAATAAGGATGGTTTGGCTCAAACATAGGTATTAAAGAAAGAGCAGTTCGCATGGGAGTGTGAAGAAAAATCATGAAGAAAAATAAGAAACTCCTATTGAAAGAAGAGCTGGAAATGCTAAAAATTCAGATTACTTCCTTAAATTCAGAATGGTTGGGAAGTCTGCTGAATACTTATACAAGAAAGCTAAAAATACTCATGAAACAAGCTTTGTTCAAGTATATTGCAATATCTGCAGGTTTTATATCAAATCTCACATTTCAAAATCAAATTGTATACCATATTCAATTACTACCTGTACAATATTTATTTCTTATATGATACCAAGATAGATGGAAGGGCAGGAAGTCCATATTGTACAACATATAATTCTCTGTTTCGCCTCCATGACATGTAAAATTATGATTTGAGCAATAAATTAATCCCACTTCATCAATCAAAATTTTAATTACATTAATATTCATTGGTGACAATCACATTACACCAGCAATGGTATATCTAAATTGCATTGTGGTCAAGATGGGGAGGCGGCATTTGTGTAATGCCATTAAACTAGCTAAAAGAGGTGTTGGAAAGGGTCACATGTTGTGCCCATTTGGGTAAAAATGCACACCCAGCTCTGCAAAATATCGTCTAGAAATGAGATTTGGTATCAAGAGGGCATTTGCTGTTAATAGTTGCATGCGGCAAGTCTTTGCTAAAATTGCCTTGTGAGGAAGTGGTAAGAAGTGATATCCATGACCAAGTGTCTGGTAATTTTCCTCTTGAGGCATCTTCCACTTATTTTGAGATATCATGGTCTAATCAGAACACTACAGTAACATCATGATCATCATCATGACCTTTTCTCCCTTGACCATCAACAAATCTATTGTCCATACATGGCAAGAAAAGTCCTTCTGTGCAGTAGACGTAGAAAATGTGTTCACCAAGTTTCAAACTCCACATAATTCATGTACTACTACACCATATTATATTCAACTTTGTCCACTCGGATCTGTTCTCATGAAAATTCCACTGCCCCTCCATGAGAATTGTCTCTCTCTGATGTGACAAGCCCACTGGCGAGAAAACGAAAAGGGAAGCACAAGTGACGTTTACGTACTTGCATGAACTTCTCTATCATGAGGTTAGGCACCTATGTATGACTTTTGGTACCTGCAACCAAGGATTGGACATTTCACCAATCCTATACCAAATTCTGAGATCTCCATAGACCCTGGTTCCTTAGGCAGTGGGTGGGTTAAGTCGCATCACTCGTCTGCTGTCAGCAGCTCGTGTCATCATAACATGCCGGTCAGTTTCTTCACCACCACTTCCTGCTCTGCCTGTGACATCTTGGCGTAGGACGAGAACTCCAGGGAGCAAGACGCGGTGCCAGACGTGAGTGACCGCAGTGTCGTGGAGTAGCCCTGGTAGGAATGGGAGTGTGAGGCAAAAACACATCATCAGATGCTGTCTTCAATCCACTGACAAACACATGCACAACGTGTGAACTAAAGCTACAAAAAGGAGATTTTTGTTGTTGTCCCATCAAGAAAGGAAAAAGGCTCAAGATGTAGGAGTGCTGGAAATGAGTCAACACAACATTTTAGCCAGTGGTAGTAATAAATGTGTACAATACCAGAGGCTTCCTTTCATACTGTGTCATCATCAAAACAGTCACAGTCCTCAAAATATTGAGGCAGTGCTCTTAACCGGTTGAGGATGGATTGATTTTGCTACAACACACATTTCCCATAGACACCTGCCCGAGTGTACTCGGGACTCGTCCTCAACGGGTTAAGAGCTAACACTTCCAGCAAAGCAGAGCAGCCTGTTTCTACCACAGGAGTCACAAAAATTGATCTCCTAATCTCATGATGAACAGAACAAGAGAACAAAAACACAGCAATCTCTGTCACCAACAAATTCTACTCATCTCTACCTTGCCCAGCTCTGCTTGCCACTCTAAGTGTCCTTAAAAGTCCATCAAAATTGTTTTTAAGTGTAGAGCAGCTAGAGCTCTGGTTTTCTGTGCAGAATCTAACTATGCCCTCTTATGATATCAGTAACTGAATGCAAAGCTTCAAGTTCTAAAACAACAACAACAAAAAAAAACTATTAAAATGGAAACCAATCAACCAACATAATCACATTAGCCAGTAAAGAGCAATACAGACTCTCTTGTTTTGACATTTCAGTGTTGTATTTCATTATAGATCCTTGTCTTAATTCTGCAACAAATGCCATGATGCATGCCATCATAGATTATCTGGTATATTGTACTAACCATCATTTCTGCCAAGGGTGTGGTTGCTATGACAACCCTGCTGTCCATCCTGTTCTCCACATCCAGGACATGACCTCGTCTCCTTGCCATGTCACCAAGGACTGCATGAAGTCTCTCTTCATCCGTGGTGATCTGAAACATTTTGACCCATTGAGGATGGTTTGATTTTGCAACAACACGCATTTCACATACATTTGTAGATGCTTGCCCGAGTATACTTGGGACTCATCCTCAACGGGTTAAAGTGAAAGCACAGTTCTTACATGCCTGCAAACTGTCAAAATTTGCTCTAAAAATGTAAACATATATGTATAGGAAATATGTAGAAGAACAACATAATACCATTATTCAAGTTGGAAAATGACAAAAATTTGAAATATCCCAAGTGTCAAAAAGGTTCAATGGAAATACTACTGTCTCAGAGCATGTCAAATCGTGCTTGCTACATAACTTTTTAAAGTCAATTATCAATAATCAACAAATCAGACAAACTTCTGTCGTTGCTGGATAAAAGCAGTTTTGGGAATAGATCTGGGTCTCTAAAAGTTTGAGTATTCAATTTGAGTTTTGATATATGTAGTTATATGATATATATATATATATATATATATATATATATATATATATATATATATATATTTTTTTTTTTTTTTTTTTTTTTTTTTTTTGTATAGTGAAAATGATAGCTGATTTGGCTGACTCCCTTTGATATTTTTGAGCAGTTTATCTAAAGTTTGGTGTAGGTTTTTTGTATAGTTTGTTTTTCTCTTTTTTGGGGGTGGGGTAAAAAAGTTACCAACTGTTAGTTGATGGTAAAGTAAAAGGTAGGTAAGTATATTGTTAATTTATGTAGTGTTTGAGTATCTGATTTGAAATTTGGTAAGAGTTATTATTATCATCATTATTGTTAATGGGGCACATGTATGTTACGTACATACATGAATATGTGCATATACAACCGCAGGTCTATTTGTGTTTTTTGATACTCAAAATCAATTGCTTTCTGCTGTAATAATTATTTATGTGCAATTAGTTGTTGATGGAATATTGTATTTTAAAAGAGAATTGTATTTGTAGCATATGAATATGTAATAAGGCTCAATTTTTTTGGATAGACTGTTTAATGTGAATGATTATAGTATCGTATTGTTTTGTTTCGTTTGTATATTCACATCAAGAACACGCCGCTTCAGCCTCTGGGCTGCTGTGTATTTCCTTTTGATGAAATAAACCAAGATCTATCTAATCTATCTAATTCTTTCAGAAACAAAGTTGAAATTACAGCCAGACCTGTCTTAGTGGTCACCTGTTTATAGTGGCCACTGAAAAATCCCTCGCAAGAAATTGCTGTGTTACAGACCCTTTATAGGAGTCACTTGCCTAACACGGCCAGCGGCTACTCATTTTGTATCCCATGGTGAATATCTAATTACGTATAAAACATTTAACCCTATTCTAACTGGGGGGGGGGGGGTCAAATTGACCCCCCCCCCTCGACATTTCGCAACGCGCAAAGATTTTGCCGCGGCATTTTGTGACTTTTTTCATTGAAGTCTCCCACATATTTTGAGACCAAATTTGCAACGTCCGGGTACACCATTCTGAAGTTACGCAATGTTTTGCATATGCATGTCAACCAAAAAATAGCTCAAATTCATGATTTTGTGTGCAAATCCAATGCAAATTGTGTTTTTTTTTTGTTTAATTGATATGAATTAGATTATTTCAACTTTTAACCATTGAAATTAATCAATTCTAATGTAGATCAGCTTGGAAAAGGGCCTGCAACAAATTTTGGCAAAAAAACAATAGAAAACAAAAGGTCGAAAAAACAATAGAAAACAAAAGGTCGAAAAAACAATAAAATACATAAGAAATTAACAAAACAAAACAAAACAAAAGAAACTGACTTTGATTGCGCTATTTTTTATAAGAAAATTGTTCGATATGTCTTGAGGAACTCTGACACAAAAATTTAGCAATCATTCAATCTTTTTAATGGAGTTATAGGTGAAAATATGATTTCATGCATTAATTTGCATAATTAATTTATTAAAAAATATAAAATCAAATTTTTTCTATTGTATGACCATATAATCTTGTAGTTGACATCCGGCTCTATGTACAGGCAAAATTTTGCGGCGATCGCGCAATCCGCAGCCGAGATCTGAAGGGGGGGTCAAATTGACCCCCCCCCAGTAAAAACTTGGTCTCAAATAGCCCAGTTAGAATAGGGTTAATCTATCTAAACCTTTCAGAAACAAAGTTGAAATTACAGCCAGACCTGTACGTGTCTTAGTGCCCACCTGCTTATAGTGGCCACTGAAAAATCTCTCGCAAGAAATTGCTGTGTTACAGACCCTTTATATCAGTCACTTGCCTAACACGGCCAGCGGATACTCATTTTGTATCCCATAGTGAATATCTAACTATAGTGTACGTATATAGCAGCCCCAAAACTTTAGCTGAACCGCTAGATCAGCCATGAATATGTTAGCTTTTATGTTCATTGCATGAAGTCTACTGAGTCTTATCAAAAGAACAGAAATGGGCTAAAGGAAAATATAAAATGAAGTAAATTGTAAAAATAAAAAAAAAAACCAAAACCCCATATTATAGCTGCTCATGCAAATTTATTAGCTTGTTTTTCTTCTTTCTTTTTTTTAAGAATAACATGATGTATTTTATGCTATTATACAATGCAAGTGTTGAAATTCAAAATGGCCACTGACTTGTCTATAGTGGCCACCTGTCTATTAGGGCCACTATTTCGTTTCCCTTTGGTGGCCACTTTCGGCAGGTTTGACTGTTAAAATCATTACATTGTTACTTTAAAGGGATAGTCCATCCTGATATAATGTTGCTTTGTATGACAACAGAAATATCAGAGAAGTACATCACTGAAAACTTTGTGGGAAAGAACAGGCACACAACAAAGTTATTTTAGTACCTAAAAGTCTTGATTGGTATAAGGGTAAATTATCACCTCTGTGTGAGCAGCTCTCAATTCAGTTGGTGCAGAAAAATTCACCAGTTTTCACCTTTCTCCTCAAAAAGCCTTTTTTTTTTTCAGACATGTTCTTGGTATAAATGAAGTGCAATACATTTTTCATGTCCTCCTCAGTGGAAAAGTTCTGTCTGTGCCCAAATGTTTGAGAAAAGGAATGTAATATGTCAATATGAGATTTCTAGGCATGGAGGGAATGACAGACAGACATACAGACAAGCAATAAGACAACCTTGACTATTAAACAACCTTTGAATACAATGCCTCCTGGACCATCAATCCATTGATGTATGGAAAGACAGCTTTTCTTGCCCATTTCTCATAGGTACAAAACTTTAGAAATGACTTTGGAAATGTAACAAACCTCCACATTCATGACAGGCTCAAGGACAGAGCCACCAGCCTGAAGCAATGCATTATGGACTGCCTGAGAAGTGCATGCTGCCACCATTGCCAAAGATGTGCCAGGCGCGACTGAGAGACTCTCGATCGTCACGCAGATGCCTAGAACAGGGAAACCGATGACTGGACCTGTAAAATAACGAAAATTACAATCTATATCAGGATGCGAAAAAGAAAATCAGCTCAAAAAAAAAAAAAAATTGCATGCAATATAATGCTGCTTGATCTCAAGTACTGTAAAACAAAAAACATTTGTGGCATAGAACTTTCACAAATCGCCTCTGGCAGTTACTACATTGTGTAGACAAACATATTTGCACATACTTTACTTTCATGAATCTTGGCTCCTCATGTAATTCCTCAAAGTTTCATGCACAGAAAAATAATTTGTTTTACAGAAATTATTCTACATCAGGGGTCGCACTTAACTTTTTTTTAACTAGCCAGGCAGACTACTTAGAATCAATTTTGACACTGAAGCAATATTTTGGCTAGCCAGACGGACTAGTAACTTCAGAATTTTACGATTTTTAGCTAGTCCGACGTGATTTTGGGTGGCCAATGGCCAGCGGACCACTGCCAATTTCGAACCCTGTACATGATGAGGTGTGATGTTCTGTTCTAGTCTTTACAGCCTAATAAACTGCAAGTTACTGTAATTGGTTAAAGTAGCTGTACATGTGTTATCTGATTTTCATAATAAACTGCATTGACTCACTACTCATACTGGCCCGAATTCACAAAGGTGGTACAATTGAAACCATGGTTTAAACCATGGACAATTTGTATGGAGTGCCAAGTGTCGCAAGGCCTATTTCGTTATTAAATTCAGTCATTTTGTAACAAAATGTTGTCATTTCACTACAAAATGATCATTTTGTTGACGAAATGATTGATTTTGTAACAAAACAGGACATGCGACACTTGGCGCTCCATACAAATTGTCCATGGTTTAAACCATGGTTTCAATTGTACCACCTTCATGAATGCGGGCTAATAAGTTCACTTTATCCTACCCTGTCTGCAAGCAGCAAGTGCCCCCTCATGGGCTGCTTGCTCAATCTCATCCAGCGTCCTCTTGGCTCCCCCTTCCTCACTGACCATATGCACCTGGACGGGATGGTTGTGGTCATCCAGGGGCTGGATGGAGACGGTTATTGTGGCCTGGTGACGCTTGCTGCCCAAGACCTTGTCCAGTGAAGCTGCCCATTAAAGCAAGAATAGTGGATGTCACAAATGGGAATTCTTTACTCTGCAGCAATGCATACTCATTATCACTATAACGGCTTTGCCTGTATGGAAAATATATTCCAATGCATGGATAGTATTCTGTAACACACATAACCTCTAAACTTGACATATTTCATGTACTACACATAGCCAGCACTTTTTTGCAATTAATGCATTAAGATTGTAACATAAGCATGTTGCACATTACTGTTTGTGTTGCAGTTTTGAAAGCTTCTGTGAAACCGTAGTGGTCACATGATCTTTCTGAATCATAAATTACTCAGTAAGCATATGGAGCCATTTTGAACTTGTATTGTCCCAAAGAAAAGCAGAAAGCGAGGTACATGCGGTACTTGTAAATCATGTGCATGGGGATAGGGGGTAGGGGAAGCGGGTAGGGGTAGGGGGTAGTAAGAATGATACTAAATCCTACCAGATCCAGACCCTGAGGCTGTGCTTGTTTCCCTGTAGCTGATCTGTAGGGGGCCCAGCTCCACATCAATCTTGTACTCCTTACGTATCCTGTCCTGGATGATGTCTAGGTGCAGCTCCCCCATTCCAGACAGAATTAACTGGTGGAAGCATCACATGGATGGGAGACAGATAATTGGGTGCAAATTCAATTGATAACAGGTGTCAATGATACTACAGTACATATCGTCCTTGGGGTGACAAGACCTCATTTCTCCATTGACATGATATATTCAAAACCTCCTAACTCAATGAATTTTGTATATCCAAAAACTGCTATGATTTTTAAAACATTACACTTAACAATGTACATTTAATTGAAAACAATGTTTCTACATTATCTTGTGTCAAAATTGATATCATTTTACACACAAAAAAAAATATTGTGAAATTGAAAAAAGCTTTTTTGCCCTTATGAAAATTCATGTATTTTTAGATCTGAGGTCTTGTCATCCCAAGGACAATATGCTCGTTCTCCCATAATTATTGAGAATACGCTAGAATTAGCATACTGAATAGCAGGAGATAAACTGATAAGATTTTCCACATAAGTTTCCCAACCCATTAGTGTCATTTAGAATCAGCTTTATTAAAAACATCTACTTATAATTACTGAAAGAGAAAGTGGGCAGTCTTTCTGTTATACTTCAATTAATTTCCACCTTATCCTCCAGACAGCATACCATGCATCAAAGACATATTCCATGTCTTGTGATCATAACTTGAACCCTGGACAGATGCCAAGTTACGCAGGTTATCTCATTCTAGAGATATAACCCATATAAAAATTGCAACTCCAATGCATACAAACTAACACGGTTTCATTCATGGCAGATTTCAAATTTCAAGGCATTCAATACTACATCAGCCTTGAGGCATTCTACAGTTTGGGGAAATCACTGATACGAACTATGTACACTTTGCTTGCATGCTTCTTGCCCAAATGAGTGAAGTCTGTCTGTCTAGAATGCCCAGGTGAATTCTATTCAAGAAAGTTACAGCAACACAATTGTTTGTTTGTTTTTTATGCCTCCGCAACGAAGTGGCCGGAGGCATTATGTTTTCGGGTCGTCCGTCCGTCCGTCCGTCCGTCCGTCCGTACGTCCGTCCGTACGTCCGTCCGTCCCGTTTTGTTTTTGTCGATATCTCAAGAACCGTGTGGTGGTTTTACATCAAACTTGGTATGAGGGTATATCCTTGGGGGATAATACTTTGTGTGGATTTTAGGGTCACAGGGTCAAAGGTCAAAGGTCACAGGTTATTTTGTGCAAAAAAAAAAATGAAATTTCATGTTTTTCTCCATATCTCGCAAATGGTTCAAGGTATCTTCATGGAACTTAGTATATATGCTTGTACCGATGGGCAGTGATTATCTAGGGAAGTTGGGGGTCATGGGTCAAAGGTCAGGGGGGTCAAAGGCAAGGTCAACTCCTCAAAATATCACTACTTTCCATAAAATGCAATATGCCTGAAGGTGTTTTTTTTTTAACTTGATGTATGGCATGTATTACCCAATATATATTTTTGGGGAAGTTTCTTGCCAAAAGGTCAAAGGTCAAAAGGTAAAAGGTCAAGTGAAGTGCTAAATTGCACTTTTTCCTCCATATCTCGAAAGTAACTCAAGGTATCATCATGAAACTTACATATTTATGCATGTTCAACGTAACAGTGATTCTCTTTGGAACTGTGAGGTCAAAGGTCAAAGGCCAGGTTTAGATAATGCTACTTTCCCATTTGATACTGAAATTATACTTTTTCTCAATACCTTGAAAATTACTCAATGCATAAACTTATAAAAGGGTCAAAAGTCAAGTAAAAATCATCAGTTTCCCAAATACCTGCACTCTGACATTTTAATCATTCATCCAATTGAACCTAGTTCTAGGAAAGTGAACATTCAGCACATTTGTGTCAAACCTGTCATTTTAATATTTTGCCAATTGTGTGAAACTGTCATCACACATTGTCAAGGCATTGTATTATAGACCTATTAGGAGAACCATGCATTATGGCGGAGGCATATCAGTAGCCTTAGCGATATATCTAGTTTACTATGGCAATCATTATACTAGTCTCATTTAACTCACATCTGGTATACAATTGTTTCAGCAGCGCATCTTCAGAAAATATTTAACTCAACTTTGCTTGCTATAACTCGATAAAGAACAAGCGGGAATTTGCCAAATTATTGATCGTGATCAGGTTATCTTATACTAATACCAAGATGCCATACAATGTACAATGGGCATCAACCCCTCCTATTACTGTCCTTTGGTAAACAGACAAAAAAAAGAAAATCCTAACAAACAGGAAGATGATATTGCAAATCTTTTGAAGAGAAGACGTCATACCTGGCCTGTGTCCTCATCCGTCTTGACTTGCAAGCTGGGATCTTCTCTCTGCAAGCATTCCAAGGCAGCTTCAAGATCTGTAAAGAGTGTATGGTAGCTTTGACATTTTTTTCTCTCTTCCTACTTTGCATTATCAGCTTTCATCTTCCTTTCTGTCTTAATAATGATCTCACTTATTTCTACCTTTTCTAGCTGCCTCAGCATTCAGCAATACTCTCTTTTTTTCTTCTTCTTCTCTTTGCTTTTTGATAATTCAATATCTTAAATGTATACTTCAATATGTGGAAGTCCTGCTAACCATCAAGCTCATTACTTTTAGATATTACATACTGGTGATAAGCAAAGGAATGTTTTATTGTTTTTTTTTGTGTTTTTTTTTTTTTTTACATTGATATTTATATGCTCGAGGTTTGATATTTATATTCTAGACATTCTGACTGAGCATATATCATGTGCAAGAAGTTTTGGAAAAATGTTATTGCACTTTGTGATGCTTGTAAAATGACACCCATGAGCAATGCAGCCACCAGTAGGAAAACAATCTGTGAAAGTGACAGTAACTCGAGACGTGCAGTCATTATCACAAATGGATCACATGACCAAGAGTGAAGTAAGCAGAGTTGTCACTCCATGTGGTATTTGCTTGTATGAGGTGTAACCTTCCTTCATGGAACGTCATGACAACTACCAATCACTCCAAGAGATGCTGTTTTTTGTGGTAACATATTATCTTATTATGCCAAACCTGTTTTGGTTTTTTTTGTTTGATTTGACTGATTTGTTATTGCTGTGTTATTTTGTTCTAGTAACAATATATTTACAGCCTCTCAGTAAAACAGCCTAACTTATACAAATGTACCTGGCTTATTGAGGGCATTTTAGCATGTGATTGAATAAAGTAAAACAAACAAACAAACACACAAATCCCCTCTCACCCGCTTGGTAGGCCTGGGAAGGAGGCTCAATGGTGCAGAAGAAGACAGGATCAGGGATGTTGACTGCCTCCAAGAGAGGGAGGCAAGAAGTCTCATTCTCCTCTCCATCCTCACCACCATCATCCCGCCCCACCCTCTCCTTGGACTGGGACTCCTGATGCTGCTGTCTGAGGCTCTTTCGGGCAGTGTTGTAAGAGGCTTTGGATGCAACCAGTGTGTCTCCTGTTACAGTCTTATTGTCATGAGGAAAAGCATGATAACAGATTTACCGAATAAATACTACTGGTAATAATGCTACCAGAAACTGTACAATATAGTTACAAAATTTGTTTTAAAAAATAGAAATAATCGCCATTATACAAAAAAAGAAAGAAAATTGTATAATACATGACAATTTGTACAGTAGACGAATAGATTTTCTGCAGTCAGATAGACTTTCAAGGTCTCAACTGATGACACATTTCTTTGATCTTTATGTGTTGGCCACATAATGCAAGATGTTCACTCCTACTACTGCTGATCCCTTTCCTCTTTGAGTACAGTTTGCTTGGAACCTTTCTAAAGAGACACTCCTCAAGGCATCTCCTTTCGCATTAACATCCCGAATCTGAAAACAGCTACTGTCAATATTGATGGAACCACGGAGCTTGAATAATGTTTTATAGTAAATGCTCAGAAAAAAAACCCCCAAAACAACAACTGTTACATTATAAACTCGATATAATCATATTGAGAACAAAATCAAAGTTGACCATATTGTGTGAGTGAGCTTTTCCTATATATAAACTCCAGTCTAAACCCTCTGCTTTTCATCACTTGATATAAATATAGACAATCTTTGTCTCTATGAGAAAAGTATCTATGCCACAAAGATTATTTAAGAGTTGTAAAAGCATTTCTTTCCCACCTGCTTGAGACCAACAGCCACAGCTATATTGCCTGCAGACATACTGGACACTTCTTGGAAGCTGTCTGCCAGTACGTACAATAACCGACTCACTCTCTCCCTGCGTGGTGGGGAAAATCAGTATTAAAACATACCGGTAGGTTTCATGTATTTGGAAGACAAAACATATCCCAGCATAAGCAAACAGGAATTCCATAAAGGAGGGGGGTGCAAAAAATATGCTGGTG